>BSBM01001005.1:37490000-37970000 GCA_027924585.1 Larix kaempferi
CTATGTGTTTTCATCCACCATAGAAAATTTGACAAATAAGCATTCTTAACTCATGCAATGCCACCTCACCAAGGGGGATGATGTCATCTACTAGAATGTGATTGGTTGTTTTTTATAGTACATTTTCTTTGTTTTGAGGCCATTTTTTGACCTCAAAATTTCTCTAATGCAAGAAACCCTAGTTTCCGCAAATGCACAGTGTCTTCTTCTCAGGTTAGCTCTGATACCATGTTAATTTTTGAGCATTGATTCAACATACTCTAGGATCTTTACTGAGAGAATAACATGTATAGCATATCAAGTATAACAATGCATATCAATCACACCAAGCAAACACATGAGACAATATACACATAGAGTTTCACTGGGAAAACCATAAAGGTGAAAAATCCCACAACTTCCTCAGAGATAGAAAGAGCAATGGTACAACCCAAGTACTCAGAGATAGTCCTCCTAGCAGCTGAACCTCCTCCTCCACTAGTGCACCACTTTCAAAGTAGTGTAGAAGTGAATAATGAGATGATCAATAGAGTGCCTCCTGCACTCTATTTATACATGACCTGACCTGCCTAATAACCTAGCAGGGCCGACTTGTCTAACTCAGTCTAATAACCCATGGTTACACTAATCAAGGCCGACCCCACACTTGGTGGTCTAATAACCCATCACATGCAAGCTGCGACACTTGCAACACTTGTCAATACAAATGATGACACTTCCATATAGAGGAATAATACCATCTCTATAGGAGTACAATATACATGGGTGAAATACATTCCAAAGTTACAATTACATCAATAGACATGTCGTCCCCACCAGTGGAAAAACTCTTCAGAATATGGGGAAGCCTGTCAGCCACCCCCCTGACGTGTCAATACTTTCGCCCACCGGGTCTGGGCAGGATCTTAGAGAATATGCGGAGGGACTTCAACCCTCAGACTCAAGCCCGGCAACCTCTCAAAGAAAAAGCTGCATAAGATACTACCAAAACCGAATTTTTTGACTCGCCCTAGCTTGCGCTTCGTCAGCTGGGTCTTCATAGTACCTAGCAATGTTGTGCACCAGTCATATACCATTGGTCTCATGCACTCGACTGCATAGAATATCAAAGGCCTTGAAGCCTGATGAAGTGAATTTGATCTTGTAATCCTCCCGAGGGTGAAGACTATGATCTTCATGCTTAGGCTCGTTATAGCCTCTATGGGGACCCAACTACCCACCTTCTGGGTGCAAGCAATACAGTACCTCTCAATATAATCACTGATAGTGATTCCTCCCCCCACGCTACGAGACATAAAACTCGCCACCTCCCCTCGGCGGGACAATCCAGTGATGAAGTAGATATCTTACACCTCCAATGGAATTGGTTGCCCATCTAGATCAAAATGTTGCGCTTTTGCATCCGAATAGTTGACCAATTGAGCAAGCAATTGGTTTTGGGCCCTCAAACCCCCGATGCTCCAAAATTTGTATAACCCACAAGCTTTCAATTCTTGTTGGGTGGCCAAGTCTTCGCGTACATGCTGATCGACAATGTCATGTTCTCTCTCTCTCTCCATTCCAGAACCATCCTGGAAGCAAAACAATGCATTTTTTTAGTGCCCATGTGTTTAAAAAATCCAGCCATGGCATTGTTCACAGGCAATTTTGTGGACAGTCGCGCATATACGCGGTCAACGCAAGCATTGACCGCGCACAAAAATCCATCCATGCGACCCGTATAGTTATATCCTGTGTACAGTGAACTATGAGTGTATCCCATGGAAAAAAATAAAAATTTGACCATTAAAAAATGAAATAAAAACCATGGAAATGAAGAGGGAAATGAGAGCACCAACCTAATACACACAGTTCGTGATTCCAATGCTCATAGCTCTTGGAATCAGTGATTGAAGATCGGAGGTAAAAACTAACCAAAAGCACTATGTAGGGTGAAAAATGAAAATGATGAGGTAAAAGTAATTCTTTTTACTATTTATAATTTTTCAAACCCACTTTCCTATATTTTTTGCGATTTTTGAGTTTTTTTGGACTAATATGTCGTTGTAAAGCGCCTTTTTGAACAGTTTTTTCCGATGAGAATGTATTTTTCAACCATTTCGCGCCTTCGGCGGGTATTTTCCACACTTGGAATATAGGTTAGGATGTCATTCCACTTGCATTTTTGCATCGACCTTATGACCACATTCATAAACCTTAGGTGTGACCCCGCTTTTTAACTGACACAGAACCTATATGATGCTTTAGAAGTGTCGTCATTTGGTAGTAGGGCTTGTCCGACCATGGGTGCCCTAGTTAGATCCTTTTATGCCTTTTGGCGCCCATGCTAGTTTTTCTCCTTAGGATTGGGAGTCCTTTGTAGTCATTCCATGACATTGTGATGAAGACTCATATTCTACTTTATTTTATTCTGGCTATCTCCCATGAGGACTCCCCATTTATGTTGAGTTGTGAATGCATTGCATCATCTTGCTTGCCTTTGAGCCTTGTGTCGACTCCCACTTTTCGCAGTTATTAGCCACGTTTCTAAGCACTTTACATTCCGATCCAAGCAAAGCTTTCAATTATCTTTTGCAGCTTAATGACCCTTTACCTTGAGGGAACACCCCCCTGAGTGTCCACATCCTGCACATGCTTCCTTGCATTGATCATAGGTATGTTCCACTACTTGGAACTAGTTTTCTTGCACTTGACACTCGTTCCCTCACTTTTGTACTATAAGCAATTTTATTCTTTTTCAAGCTTTCATAATATGAAAAAGACCAAAAAAAAATCTTATAACTGAAAAAGCCGAATGGGAAAATCTTTACTACCTCTTATTGGAAGTTGTCGTGTTGCCTTTGAACAAAGCATTCATCTCCACTCCATTCATCAGGAGTCGGGACATTATTAGGACCTTAGGAGCTGTACTCATTTCTCAGATTTTACTCCACTAGCTGGTTAAGATTCCAGTCATTATGGATCCTTTGTTGATTCCTCTTGCGTCGTAAAGTATTATTATCATCTAGTACTTGAGTCTATGCTTCCTGAGTCTATCCATTTGCTCATGCTCTTGTTCAAAGGAAGTATTGAAACCAGAGTCGGTCACTCATATCTCTTGACTATTGCATGTCGGTCATCCCATACAGTTCGATCTGTTAGTCCGAGTTCTTCCAAATATTTTAGCGTAGTTGTTACCTTGTGCTGGTTGATGGGGGATTCATTAATTCCCTCCTTCCAGCAAGTTTCATTCCGTCGATTTCAACTCATTTATTCTGAAATTGAACCATAGAGTCTGTTGAGTACCTTGAGGTTTGCATTCATTAGTGGTAGGTTCTATCTCCATCGACAGATTGGGAATTCATCAATGTCCCCTAATCGATGGATTCATCATAGTGTTCTACCTCAACACCTCTATTCACACTTGGTGAATGTACTTTGTGCCTTGATGCCCATTTTCATTATTGGTGGGTTATCTAGTGGCTGTTAACACTATACATCAATGACCGGTAATCATACGATGCCACATCAGGTTCGACATCAACACCTTTATTCGCTTGATGGGGCAAGCACCATAGATGATTTGTGTAGAATACCCCAAACTTTAGTGGAATTTGTTGACACAGGGTCTTTCGATAGGGGTTGAATCTGTCGTCAACAACACCAACAACCCCTTATTCACCGGCCCAGAAAGGAGTTACCCTTCCCATCAACACCTGCAAAGCAGGTGAGGTCTCACCCGAGGCAGATAAGGGCGCTGCAAGAACCAAGCTTCTGCAGTTACAAAGAAGATACATGTGCATTAACCAGAGATTACAACATTCACTAATAAACTACTCGCATCAAACACATTATCATTAACCAACAACATGTATTCACATAAACCAACAGAGAACATTTAAATAACCCATTATCGCATCATTGCATAACACCAGAATTCACAACCGAACATCTTCATTCATTAACATCTGCGGAAAAACCCGTCGTAAAAATATTCAAAACATGATATCGCAAGTACAACCAAACTCAAAAGATCGCATGAATCGCCTAAACTCTTCTGCCCTTAGGCTTACAATATACTTTTATTTGTATGCTTCTATCCTATTAAAAAATGGCCCATTTTGGCCGATTTAGCAATTAAATATTCTAAGCTATTCTTGTGGTTCCTTAGACTTCACGGTAACTCCTTCTTTCGCGGGATTTTGGATTTCGTGCTTGTCGGCTTCCGCACTTCTTGCGGATCTATCCCGTGCCAATAGGCCCCCAACACAAACTTGTGGCTCATCCCGAGCCACCTCAGTTGGACTTTGTTATTTTGCGCCCGCCTTGTACTGTGCTTGGTCTCTGAAACTGTTTTTTCTATCTGGAACTTGCTGTTGTGCTTTTCCTATCTCCATATGTCGGTCACTGGTTCGCTGTCATGTACTTCTTGCACTCATCCGCCAGTCTCTTGGAACCTTGATCATCTACCTCTGCAGATTTTGCTGGTTCATTCTTCTATTGTTCTTGTCGGAACCGAAGGTTATTGGCATATCTAAGGTGAACAACAGGCCAATTGCTCTGGCACATCTGTTTCACGCCTTCTATTTTATCCTACCAGGGTCAGGTGGCTTCCCCCCTGTTCTTCTGGTGTTCACTGGACCCATGAAGCTTCGAACTACCACCACATACTTAGACATCTCGGGTGAAACCTCATTGTTGTGACACCCGATTGTCCCGGCTTCTTTCTTATCAAGGCGCTCATGGACGCTCATCGTTCGGGCCCGCAGCACCCCTGGGGTGCTACCGCATGAGATGAAGTGAATCATTTCCACAGCCTCCTTGGAATTCCTAACTTAAGAAATAACCTCACTAACTGGCAGCATGGATTTCTTTTAAATTCGTTGGTGATTATCTGAACCCTTGGTACCTGTATTTATGCATACTCATTATTCAGGGTGTCTGGCCAAAAATTCCTCTGCAAATCTGCTCACCTCATGCACTGATTTGGTCATCATTTATCCTGCGTGTGATTACCAGGCGTCCTACATGCATGGTGGGTGATCGTACTATTCCCGTCGGTTCTTCATGTCATCCCCGTGCGATGTATCGTTCGTAGTGCCAGCGGACATGCTACTGTCGTGTATTCATACGTGCCTGGTGTCGGCGTTGCTTTCAGCCAATCAATCATCATTTTTGTCCTGTCATCTCTGCCCATTCCATCTATTGGTTGGTGTTGATTTGATGGTGTGATAATCCGCCCGCAGTCGCAGTCGCGACGATCCCATTTTTCCTTGTGCGCATCCATCTTATGTGATACCTTTTTTTTTTTTTACTACTGTGTCAGATCACAGCGATAGAGCTTTAGCCTATTGTCATTCACGATGCGAGGCACCAATACCCCATCTAATTCTATAGCCACACTGCACCACCATTAGTGACAAAATTGATGATATAGGGTCCTAACCAGTGCATTTGTAATTTACCGGGGTGTTTCATGAACTTGCTGTCATATAGCAACACCGTGTCGCCTTTCTGAAAGTATCTCTGCTTAATGTGCCGGTCATGCCATGCTTTCTGGAAATCCTTTTCAACCTGCTAGTGGAATCCTGCGATGAACCGATCTTCTTCTAAGTGTATTAATTGTGCTAGTCATTCTTCTAACCCACTGTCATCGCTCATATCTGTGGCAACTGGAATACACAAACTTGGAACAATGTATTCCATCAGCATAACTGCTTCTTTACCGTAGACCAGTTTGAATGGAGTTTGGCCAGTTAATCGCTTACATGTGGTTCGATAGGCCCAGAGGATCGCTGGAATTTTAAGGTCCCAATCGTCTCGATTTGTGTTGCATACCTTTGTGAGTGCATGTGTCACGTCCCCATTTTGACCCCCTTTGTATTAAATTGTAAATGATGTAAATATTGTTACTTAATCATGGTGAGGAGCTCAAGGCCAAGGCCCCACCATTGATTTAGCATTTTATGTATCGGCAATTAAAGAAATAGATGCCTATGGTTCTTGTGCTAGAAGGGCACGATGTAAATAAGACATAATGTAAATACGAATTTTAATGAAAAATACCCACAACTAGCTATGCAATGCAACAAAGAGATGGGGCATGGTTCTACAAGGAATAGGGAGGGAAATTATCCAAACCCTTGAGCCAATGGTGTTAATCCATGTGTCAATGAGGAAGCCCATAAACCACCAACTACCCATTTTGGGTTATGGACCCAATCATTTAATTCTTCCAAGAAATTGGTTAAGGCAGTTAATGCCTTGGAAATGAAGAAGTATGGCAGCCAATTTCGTGCATGGGCAAGCCATCAACCTGTAATTTCGTGTTTTTGCTTGTTGGGCAAGAGAACACCCACGAAATGGTGCCCAAAGCCATTCTGAACAGGCAGTCTTCACTCACTCATGCAGTTGGAGCTAGCTGGGTCTTTCCCTACACGTTTTTCATGCAAATCCTGCATTTTTCCATGCCTGGGAGTTCGTTTTTGCATATACAGTAGCTTGGGAGAGAAGGGCCACGATTTGGGGACTGTATGGAGGTCATTTTTGCCCCCGAATGTCCCAGGACGTTTTTGGCTTCCCTGGGTGGTTCCCCAACTTCCCATTTCGTTTTTGTGGGTTCCCATGTTTTTCTGCGTTAGCTGAAACCCCATCTCATGCATCTCACTGTAAAAACATTTTATCCTGCCCCATAATTGTGTTCTGCTGTTGTGTGCATCCTCGTTTTTTGTTTGAACCTGTGAACTGAAGTTTTGGAGTGGTAGTGGACAGAAGTGGCTTGATAAACCTAGTGGGGGAGACCACCTCTCAAGAAGATCAAGAGGGCTTTGGTTACTCTTCTATGCATACCCTGAGAGCACTAGATAGGGAAGGTATGGCTTGAGGGACTGTACAACAGTGAAAAGAATACTTCCCTATGCTGGGTGTGTAGGTATTGTGGGTGCCAAGCTAGATAGATCTTGCAAGGTTATCCCTGGCTCTGTGCTGGAGCTCACTAGCTTAGCAACTCTTCCTTTCCATCTCCTAGCAGCCTGATAAACCCAATTGTAGATTGGCTTGGCTCATCTTGGTGTATGCTTGGCTATGTGTGAGTCTGTTGTTCCCTGGTTCCTTGTAGAGATCATGCCCAACTCGGGGGTGGCAGTGGTGCTGAGAGATTGAGGAGCACACTGGCCTATGATTGGGTGGAACGTTGCAGTTGCATAGCCAGTTGCGTGGGACTACTTTTGCATAAGATAAGTATTCTCCTGTATTAACTTGCAATTACTTATTTGATGAACATCTTAAATGTATGGTGGAGGTGCAATTCTTAATATTCTGCTGTGTTTTTCTTAAAAATCATACATTTCCATATGTCTCTGTTATATTATGGGAATGCCACATTTAAAAGTTTCATGGGGCTAGATGCCCAGTTAGTATCACGTCCGTTCTGCACTTCCATATGTATATGTATATTTTCATTTTACATTTGAATGTTTGTTTATAATGTATGGGGCCTGGATGCCCGGTTTAACGTCACGACCCTCTCCATCTAGCTAGTATGATGGGAGGGGACGTGACAGCATGTTCTAGGATTGTGTTGAATGCTTCTACTATCCCGTTTGCTTGAGGGTGGTAGGGAGTACTCTTCTTATGTTGAACTTGAAACTCCTCTATTAGTGCTGCGATTGTCTTGTTCACAAAGTGTGCCCCTTGATCGCTTAGTAAAATATTTGGGCATCCGAATCGGGTGACCACGTTGTCGAAGAGAAATCTGGCATCCATTGATGCGGTACAATACTTGACTAGCACAGCCTCTGCCCAACGTGTCAAATATTTTGTTGCAGTTATGATGTAGCATGATCCGGTGCGTTTTCCTGGAGGGTTAATGGGCCCTACAAAATCTACCGCCCATTTGTCGAATGCTTGTAGCGTAACCTGGGGTACTAATGGCATCTTGTCCCATCTCGATGGTTTCCCTATGCGTTGACAAACGTCGCAGGTTCTGGCATAGTATGTGGAATCAATATGCATGGTTGGCCACCATAACCCGACTGTCAGGATCTTTTTCGTAGTGGCCCATCCTCCATAATGTCCTCAGGCAATGCCATCATGTGCCTCAGCTAAAATCCATTCGTGCTCATGTGGGAGAACATAGCGGCGTAATATCTCATTGGGGCCCATCTTGTACAATTGTCCTGCAATTAGTTGGAAGTCCACAACCTTGATAACTAACTGCTTCTTCTGACTGGTGGTGAATTCCTCTGGTTCCTTTCCTATTGCTAGGAACTGAATAATTGGTTCATAGTAGTCGTTGACCATTTCAACTCTGAATAGTTGAGCGTCTGGTAATCCTTATTCGATGCTTCACGGTTCCTCCCCTGACTCGATCCTTGACAGGTGGTCTGGTTCTACATTCATCCGTCCTGGTTTCACGATTATCTCAAAATCAATTTCCTGAAAGAGCAGTAGCCATTGGCAAATTCCCCCCCCCAACACAGGCTTGTTCACCAAATACTTCAGCGTTGAATGGTCGGTGAACATTTTGAAGTGGCCCCCTAAAAGATAATGTTGGAACTTCTGTAGGGCGCAGACCATCGCTAGTCCTTCTCGTTCAGTGGTTGTATAATTCTTTTTGGCTATCGACAGCTTCCTGCTTGCGAAAGCTATTGGGTGGTCAATGTCACCTTCACTTGGTTGGGCCAAGATAACACCGAGTGCGATGGATGAAGCGTCAACGTGGACATGAAACTCTTTCTTCTAATATGGGAAGGAAAGGATGGGTGCTTCCACCATCTTTGTCTTCAGAACGTCTAATCTCTTGTGGCATTCTCCATTCCATTCGAACTTCGCATCCTTCTTTATTAGTTTCTCCATAGGTTCTATGATTGCGGCGTATCCTTTGATGAACTTGTAGTAATAGCCTGTGTGGCCCAACTTCGCTTTGATTTGCTTAACTATTGTTGGTGGTGGAAGGGCAACAATGATGGAAATCTTTGCTGGATCGACTAACAGGCCCTCCTTGCGAACAATGTGTCCCAACAGTATCCCAAATGGGGCACAAAAGATGCATTTCTTCAAATTAAGAGATATCTGGTGGTGATGACATTGTTCTGACATCAGTCTGAGGTTCGCAATGTGGTTCTTGACTAGCCCATATATTGTCCAATCGTCCATGTATACCGCGAGAAATTTATGGATATAGTCTTTGAATGCCGCAACTACTAGTCGTGAGAATATTGCGGGGGAATTCTTCAGACCGAATGGCATCACTGTATATTGGTAACACCTCCATTCCGTGACAAACGTGGTCTTATGCATATCCTCCTTTGCAATCCTAATTTGGTAGTAGCCTGAGAACCCATCCGTAAACGAATAAATTTCCTGACCACCAACTCCTTCGAGTACTTCGTCTGTGAATGGTGTCGAGAATGGGTCGTGTAAACAGGCATCGTTCAACTTTCATAGGTCGACACAAATTATTACTTCACCGGTTTTCTTATCTTGGACGACCATCGGGATAATCCATTCTGACTCTTCGACTGGTTCAATGATGCTGGCTTCCAGCATTCTCTCAAGTTCAGCCTATACTCATTCCTTCTGTTGTGGGTTTAAGCGATATGGTCTTTGTTTAATCAGCTTCGCACCAGGTTTCAAGGGAATCTTCATTTCACGAAGGTCCCTGGAGATTCCCTTCATTTCTAAGAATTTTGTTGGGAACAAGTCTTGAAACTCGTGCAATAGATCTGTCATATTCGTGATAGTCGATTCGTCCCAATAATCTCCAATGCTCGCAAATTTTGGGTTTTCTTCCAACCCGATGTTTACCTTCATAATCTTCAGCGGTTGGTTGTACTTGTTGGATGGCAACTTCGGTGCCTTCACGTTGCAACTAACTTCGGAATCCAACACATATGTGGATCTTGGGTTGTCGTCATCATCATTTGGTTCTCTTGAGACGTTGTAGAAGTCCATCATCATTTCAGGTGTCATGGTCCATCGGAGTTCTGATAACTGCACTATTGGTTCCATGTCAAAAATATTCTTCTTGGTTTCCTGAAGTGCATTATGGATGAAGGGATTTTCGTATGAGAAGGAGAATGTTTGGCTAAATCCAATTGTTAACTAATCCCAAGAAAGTGTACCGAGTCGCAGTTCCATCGCGACATACCAACTCCGTGGTACTTCATCCAACGTATGCACGAAGGCATGCACCCACTCCTATTCCGGTCGTGCTGCCCATTGGTACTGACAAGCCTTTACATGTTCGTTTGGGTTACCTTGGCCATCGTATCTTTGTCCATTCCATGCTGTGGTGTCGCCGAAATGTACCTCCAAGAGGCATCGACATAGTGGCTAGTTTGATATCCTTGATTTATGTGCTGCCCACCAGCGCACAGGAGTAGCCTTCAAGGCTTCCTCCAAGGCCAAGAGTCTCTATGGTTCCGCTACCTTTCCTTCGAATTTTGTTAAGAAGGTGCTCAAATTTGGTAACCCTTCATACGTTTGTAATGCGCACTCCTCAGTATCCACCCAACACACTGACTGTCTAATCCTTGCACATCTGCGAAATGATACTTCGTGAATTCAGTTTTGCAAATTTTCCAGTGCCTCGTTTGAGTTTGAAGATGTTGAGCTAAAGCTGCACCATTCCAACTCCCCTTCATCAGTTGCATTGATTTAATCTTCAGAAATATTATATAGGCTATCCCATCCTTCCCTATCTTCATCTTCGGTGGGTTCCTTGTATCTTTGTCCTTCCGCAGGATTTAGTGGTGCGACAACCCTTATTTCCCGGTTTTCAAATGACATGATCCGCTTCTTGAAATTGATGATTGCCTAATTTTCCATTGCCCAGTTGATTCCCAATAGTGCTGGATACGGACATGTGTTTTCTACTATCTCTATAACATCAAAATCGGCATATGTTCGAAGTCCTTCGATTTCGACGGGAAGTTAACACACTCGGCCAAGAGGGGTGACCTTGCTCTGGTTTGCCAATCGTAGTTGTACTGGTGACCACGTCATTTGTGGTTTTCCCATTGTTTCCCATGTTTGTTTTGTCAGGATGTTCACATCTGATCCAAAATCCAAAATGATGGAGTTGATATCGAACGCTCCGATTTGTGCCGACGTCCTCATTTCTCTACTCGTCTTCCTTTTCTTATGTATGCGATTAACCTTGGGTTCCTGTCGTCCACCCTCCTATCAACGTAATAGCCTAGATATCTCCTCCAATGCCTCCTCATCTTTTGCTAATTCTAAGCAACTTCTCATGAATGCTCTTACAGTAGTGTCCTTCTGCCGCAATTTCGTTCGATCAAACGTTGGTGGCATATCGTAAATCTCCTCTTGAGGAGATGCATTCCTCTGTCGCCCCGACATCCCTTGTTGTGCCTTTGAGAAGACCTCTTTTGCAGCTTCCGCATCGAGGGTGACTTGTTTCACTGGTCGAACGGTGTGGTGCGGTTGGTCAACTTCTGTTGTTTCTTTCCCTTGTGTCACTATTACCACTATCGCAGATTGCTTTCTAGCTTCCGCTAATATCTTCTGTACTGCTGGTTGGTTCACTACTACAGTTTTGGCCTTTAGGGGGGGTTGTCTTCCACCCCCAAAAGTAACCTACAGGGGGGGTTTTGGATTTGGGGGCGGTTTTGGAAAACCGCCCCTAAAGGCACCGATGTTAAAATTTTTTCTCTTTAAGGGCAGTTTTTGACGAGATTGGAACCGCCCCCAAAAATGACTTTTGGGGGCGGTTTGTGACCCCCCTCATAGAGGTCTACGGAGGTGGTTATAAACCCCCCTCGTAGACCCCTTCATAGAGACCTATGGGGCAGTTTTGAACCCCCTTCATAGAGACCTACGAGGGTGGTTGTGAACCCCCCTCATAATCCCCCTCATACAAACCTATAGGGGCGGTTTGGAACCCCCCCCCGTAGAGGACTATAGGGGCGGTTTCAAACCCCCCTCATAGAGGCCTATAGGGGCGGTTGTGAACCCCCCTCGTATATGCCTATAGGGTTGGTTTGGAACCCCCCTTGTAAAGGCCTATAGGGGCAATTTAGAACCCCCCTCGTAGAGGCCTATAGAGGAATTTTCAAACCCCTCTCGTAGAGGCCTATAGTGGCGGTTTGTAACCCCTCTCATAGATGCCTATAGGAGCAGTTTGGAACCCCCCTCGTAGATGCCTATAGGGGCGGTTCGGAACCCCCCCTAAAAGTATTTATTACAAACCTTTGGGGATGGTTACAAACCCCCCTAGTAGGTACCTACAAGGGTGGTTCTAAACCCCCCTCATTGTAACATACAAGGGCAATTTCGAACCCCCCTCATAGTGGCATATGAAGGTGGCTTAGAACCCCCCTCGTAGAAACATACAAAGACGGTTTGAAACCCCATCTATAGCTATAATAAATCATAATAAAATATATTTTATTAAAAATACCAATATTGCAATATCAATAGGGTATAGAGGAATCGAACCACCAACCTCCTGCTTGTAAGGCAGGCACTCTACCATTGAGCTAGCACCCTTTAAGAATTAGGGAGATGAGCAATATTAACACTGATATTGCATTATTTTTAAGTCTAAGAAAAGACAATAAGAATGTTCAGGGATGATTGTAACAGGATATCCACATATACCCAAATATCTACAGATTATCATGCAAGAGAAACCTGCTCTTTGCAATCCTCACAAGGCATAAGAACTATAATTCCAAACTTTTCAATTACTTACTAAAACAACAAAAATGCTGAAAAAAATTGCATACAATTTGCAGACACAAATTTCAATCATGTGATATGGATTTCATAACATAGTGTAGTGATTCTTATTGTAGACATGACATATTGATGCTTGAGGAGCTCAATAGTTTTTGCATGGAAGGAAAATATTCAAGAAGAATCATCTTCCTTGTTTGTCTCTTCCACTATGAGAATTTATGTACTTTGTTCAATATAGACAATATGAATAAACTAGAAGACGAAGCGTTTGTATCCCTGAACCAGATGATAAATGCCATAACATGAGATTGTGAATACTTGAATAGTCGGTTGCTTAAATATTTTGCTCAACTTCAAGTTGTCCATACATTGTCATACATTTTCATAAACTTAATGGGAATCTGGAGTTGATTCATTGCTAATATAGACATGCTAATGTTTGTGTGAATGAATATATTATTTTTTGTCTGGGTTCACTAATATTTAATTTGATCAAGATAGTGAATAAGCAATCTATTTTTGGGTGTATGTCGTGATCCCTACTCATTGGCTGGATCAGCAAGAACAAATGGCTCATAAACTAGTCAATAAAAATACAGATAGATTACCTCATGTATTTGTTAGGAATTACACGAGTATACATATTTTACCCTTCAAGAGAAATAAACACAAACAAGCAATCAAATAATAGAGACACATAATTTACCCTGGAAACCCCATGCGGGGAAAACCAGCACCCAATGAAGATCTTCATTACCCTTGACCTAAACCGGCCAAGCCGAGCCAAGTGAGCTAGCCACCACTCACCTCCAGGAAACTTTACAATGGATCCTCCTCAAGTCTTATAAAGGCTTTCTTATATGCAATACCATGGGGCAATACCATGGGCTACAAAAAACCATGTGCCCAAAAACATGTGCTAGACCTAACCAACTTTGACTCAATCCTGAGTCAAGGTTAACCCTAACAATTCCCCCCTTTAAACTTGACTTGGAGTAATCACCAACCCCCCTCAAATTTTTAATCGAGGAATCTCACATACACCCCCCTATCACCTAGGTCTTTCTCCTGACTTTACCGGTGAGTTACCAGGGGTATGTATGCCTTACCAGGTCTTACAGCCATATGCCCTTTTACATGCAAGTAGCTCCATTATTATTATTATTATTATTTTTATGTGTCTTCATGGTGACTACACCATCACCACCATTGCTTCATCCTCTTGCTTTCCATGCTCGTCTTTCTTGCTCATCATTCCATTGCTCGTTGTCCACCATGTGCTCAACCTTCTTTTTCTTCCCATGTCATTCTTGACCAAATCACATGGATCTATCATGCCATGTTGCACTTCCAAGCTCAATCTACGCAGCTCCAAATAGTCTAAGTATTCCTTTTTAATGACTCATTCCAGCATTGTATCAACAAATGCTTCATTACTAAGAGCGATACGCTACATCACTTAATTTCTCCAAAATGTCAAGTGGTCTCGCCAAGGCAAAAAATCCGTTTAGGACAACCACTTTCAACAGATATGGTTCTCCAAATTTGAACCTCACGCAGGGCTCTCTTCCTTTCAGTCGCAGCCACCAATTCCTTCACTCACGGGCTATCACCACGGGCTACAGCCCTATCTTCTGTAGCAACATTATCTTCATTCATGTGGCTAGGGTTTCTTCCATTCATACCCTACCACGACTTTCTCAAACGCAGCCACACGGATCCATCTTCACCGGATCTCTTCCAGAACATGCACCGTCGGGCTCTTTCTCTTCAGGTCAGCGGACCGGCTCGGCTCTGCAGCGACGGGAATCCTCTCAGTGACTGCTCAGGCTCCCTTACAGGCTCATGGGCTCTTCCAAAGCGGGCCCTTCCTCCATAACTCACGGCTCTTCTCCACGGGATCAATGACGCCCTTCCACTGGACCGACTCCTCCATGATCAACTCGACAGATCTCCTGCCGGCTTCCTTCACCACTGCATAGCCTCTATGGGTTGGCTCCTCCTCCATGACATTCGGGTTTGCTCTCTTGGGAAGCATTGTGCACCAACGGCTCTCCCTCTGTCAGCGGATCTCTTCTTTGATGGCAGTTGGCCCTTCCTATAGAACGATCTCTACTCCTTCTCGTGTTCTACAAACCTCGACACTAGCATTTGACTGATCTCTGTCATGGGTTTTCAATGAAAACTAACAACTTTCATCTTAAGTAATCATTTCATCTTTTCTTGTTCAATCGACTCACAAGCCATAGATTTCCCAGATCTGGTGACTTCTTGGACAATGGCGGCATTAATCTTCAACGTGGGCTATGTATGGATTTCTCCATCATGGGCTTCACTTCGTTTCGGTATTGGAAATGGGGTAGCAGACTCCACAGGTGGCCCCAACATAGACAATGTTGGATCTATTTTCTTGTGGCGACTCCCATCTCCTTTCAGATGGCTGCAATATCCATGTGCCTCACAACATCGGGGTTGCTCTCCACCAATCCTCTTTGGATTGATTTTGTGGGCATTTTCACACTTGTTTTCCAACTGAAAAACACTTTCTGTCATGCATATTTCTTTCACATGCCAAGCACCACACACCTCCATGCAAATATCATGGCACCACTACCACGAAGGGAAGCAGCAAGACCTAAGGGGACTTGAACCTTTGAGCTCTGATACCAGTTGTTAGGAATTACACGAGTATACATATTTTACCCTTCAAGAGAAATAAACACAAACAAGAAATCAAATAATAGAGACACATAATTTACCCTGGAAACCCCATGCGGGGAAAACCAGCACCCAATGAAGATATTCACTACCCTTGACCTAAACCGGCCAAGCCGGGCCAAGTGAGCTAGCCACCGCTCACCTCTAGGCCAACTTTACAATGGATCCTCCTCAAGCCTTATAAAGGATTTCTTACATGCAATACCATGGGGCAATACCATGGGCTACAACAAACCATGTGCCCAAAAACATGTGCTAGACCTAACCAACTTTGACTAAATCCTGAGTCAAGGTTAACCCTAACAGTATTAGTGTTGCAAAAAGAAATGTTTCAGCCTCAGTTGTTAGATGTCGAGGTGCTACATTTACATGACCTGACAAGATTTATAGAATATAATGAAACATAGGACTGATCAACTATGTTCTCAGAGGAAATTATTAAAAGAAATCTGTATTAAACCAACTGCAACAGACCAAGTTGAAACTTGGGCACTGCAATTGGAATTGTTTGAAAGGATGCTAACATCACAGCAAGGAAGCAACCAAAATTACCCAAGTCCAGAGGTAAGAACGTAACTTATTTCCATTGGATCCAGAAACATTTGGCCATTGTTTGTCTTTTAGGGGTTTACGGTTTAGGGTTTAGGAAGACTTGGAAGAATTCCAAGTTCCAAGATTAAAGGAAAAACCCCAGTGCAGACATCAAAAGGCAGCACTGGAGGTCCCAAGTGCCTTGACAGCGGGTCTGGACAAGTTCAAGGAAAACGATCAGGAACAGTAGTTTCCTAAGGTGAATCCCATAGTACCATAGTGGATTATGTGCAGAGGTTTTGATGCAGTTGTTGGCGGTGGCCTTGGCAAACGACTGACACCATCCTTTTACTGTTGAAGATAAATGTGGCTTGCTTCCTAGGAGGAGGCAGTGGATCCTATGGCACAAACAAAGGTATCCATTTTAGAAATGATGAAAATGCTCGTAGGCATATGGGAAGCTCTCAAATAGTGAGGAAATACTCAAAAAAATGAAAGAAATGCCCATATGCCTGCAACAACTTTAAAATGCTTGCCTTGCAAATGAAAAATGCCAGTAAATATTGCAAAGTGCCCACAAGTCTTAGACAAAGGCCTGTTCGTATGAAGAAAATCCCTGCAACTGGTGTAATACATGACATAATGCCCATAGCACATTGAGAAATGCCCAGGGTATAAATATGTCTTAAATATGACCTGAGATTACAGACTACAAGATGTGATGTGTGCTGAGCTCTGAGGCCTTGCGAGGAAATGAATTTTTTATGAAACCTCTGATATTTTAAGGAAACCAATTTCTAAGAAGACTCTTTTTTATAATGATGTCTACATAATAATGTGAGGTAACTCTGGCCCTGAGATAAGGAGATGTAATCCACACTTGAGAAAAATATGATGTAAGATTGCTAGCTGGCAACGAAACTGTGAATAAGATCTAGGCAGATAATTTTCGGGCATTACAGAAAAGAGAGGAAAGTAATCAATCAAAAGAGGTTGATTGATCGAAGTATGATTTTATATGAAAAGGTGAAAGAGAATGCCCACACATCAAGTTAAATGTCCGCAAGACCTTAAGACAAAATGCCTGCCAGACTTAAAATACATATGTCCACAGACACAGTGAGGGATGCCCGTCTGACCACTGAAAATGCCCGCACTATCAGAAGAAATGCCTGCAATCTGGAAGTAAATGCCCGCCAAGGTCTTAAAATGCCCACTGCATGCTTGTATATGAGAAGGGGATGCCCACTAGCAATAGAAAACTGACCGCAAGGCATAAAAGAATGCTTGCAGCTGGTGCATTACATTAATCAAATGCCCACAGAGGTCTCCAACTATGCCCGCAAGACTTTGGAAACTCAGTTTAAGACCGTATCAGTGTATAAGCTTCAAGTTTCAAGAATTGAGTACTGCATTTGAGCTACAGATTTGAAGAAACGTCGTAGCCACAAACATGGTGAAATGATGGAGTAATCTATGAGCAGACTTGAATAATGAATGTTTACCTTTTATGAATTTACTAGAATTGCATTTGGCTATAACCTAGCTGGTGGATTAGCTGAAGAGTAGCAACAGACATCTTTTAATGGAAATAGCTTGACATCACCTCTGAATTCAGGCTAGATGACTGGGGTCTTGCATGCACACATTCCTATCTGAAATCCGGACACCTACAGCACATATTGAATAGAGCTAAGGATAAACAAAGACTAAGACAACCACTGGTTCTAAGGTCTAATTTAACAGGCATTTATCTCAGCATACATATGACAATTGAAGCAACAAAAGATAATCTCGTGGTGTTTTAGATTGGTTAAACTCAGGGAAGCCAAGGACACATAGACAAGTGAAGGCATTTGTACATAAGACTAATCTCTCAGACTTCTAACAAAGACCTGTTATCTGAAGTGAAGCAGCCCTATTGGACATACAGACTTGGAGGTGCCCTATTAGTCTTTCATATCTTCCATTGGAGATGTAGCAGCTTCTTGCAAACTTGTCCTTCAGATGAAGGCAAATATGGTCTCATGTTTTAGTATAGGATTTGTGAAGCTTCCATTTCTTAGTATCAAAACACATGAAAACTCTTACTGAAAAAGTTTGGAATTGGAAAAATATGCATAGATAGGACTATGAGAATATCCCTTTTCACTAACATAAAATGGAATTAGCATTGCCATTAACTATGGGACAACCCCCTTAATGTTAAACATGTGCAAGTGGAGGAGAATGGAAATAGGAACTATGATGGTTGAGTAGTAGTTTAGAGGAAAGGGAAGGTGGTGCCACTAAGAAACCCAAACCAAGGTCCCTTGCTTCATTAAACTCACTCATGAGGTGAATCACCATGAGAAGATGGAGAAGGAGGGATATAAATCTCAAGGAATAAATTGTTTGATTCTTATGTGAGTATTTCTTTGACTATAACTAGTGCATATATCATCAAGCACTTTTAGGCTCATCTGAATATTTATTAGACTTTGGCCTTATAAAACACTAACAATAGTTGGATTCTTGAAAATTGGACGCTAAAGGGGGGCTATGAGCTATCCCTCCTCAATAGAGTTTGTTTCCTAATAACTTTCTCCTCCTAGGAAAATAAAGATGTGGTTTTAAAGGGAGCCTTGAGTTTTAGCAAGGCAAGACTTTATAGTCATCAGGCTCCAACTTGGGACTTAAAGCTCCTTCGAAATTTCTAGTATATGTAACATTATTGTTTTTCCCTTCAAATTTTGCACAATTTCAAAGCAATCAATATTAGTACAACAAAGTTGACAAGGTGGACAAAACCTATCACTTATGCAAGAATTTGTGTTGATCTTGACCTTAGTAGGCCCTGCCTAATCTTCACCTTAGTAGACCCTGCCTAAAGATATTTAGAAAAGCATCACCACTAGAATAAATAACTATTAGTTATGCAAGATCTAGATATAGATGAACTTTGCTAGCATAATTCATTTGAGGGTCCTGATCAGAAATATTTTCAGGCCCTTTTTTAAGTCAGGAACTGGACTGTATAATTGTACTCTGTGTATTGATTTTACTATATTAAAATACAATCCTAACTAATAATTATGCAGGATAAAAAATATTCAAAATGCATCTAGCTCACTGATAGTAATAAGACATCTTCAGACGTTTTAATTCATGATATTAAATGAGATATTCCCATCATGGAGGCATGTGCAATTGAAGTTTTAACTCAGAAAGGATCAAATTTGTCTCATGAGGATGAGTTGTACATGCCATAACAACCAACATGAAGAGATTTAGTGGAGAAAGAACTCATACAAATATTTTGAAAATTTGGAATGAAATATTAGTCAAGAGATTTAGTGGAGAAAGAACTAATACAATCTTTTGAAAATTTGAAATGAAATATTAGTCAAGCACTAGTTCTTGCCATAGGTTACCACCTAAGCTCTCACCTAAGGTGCAAAGTCTTCACCAAAGTGAAACTTCAAGTGGAACTCAGATGAGTTACCACTATCACCTTAACGCCCTCTTCCTCACTTTGGTATGGCTTATCACCAACATAAGGGGACTTCCCTATATTCACTAAGTCCAAAAGATATATGATCATAATTGAAGGGTTTATGGACTAATCACACATGTTTTCTGAGGTTATTTATGAAGTAATTTGTGCATATTTCTATGACAGATTGTTAATTCTAGTTTTAGATACAACCTATAATGAACTATATTGAATTAAGGGTGTATCTGGAGTAGGATATTGAACAATGATTTCCAGATTTGTAAATGCAAAAAATAAAAATAAAAAATTACATATTTTTATGATGGTTAAAAGCAATATAAGGGTCTATAATTTGCATTGGGAATATGGGGTCCAGTAATGCTCAATGAGAGGCTGCCTTATGAAGGAGAAGAGGGAAAATTAGGCTGCAGCATACAAGCCATATTTACCCTATCCTTGCTTCCTCAAACTTAAGAAATATATCAAGGGATATTACTAATGCAGATAAGCTCATATGGCTATGAGAGTTATGCTTATCATGAATGATTACAAGTGCATACAGCTAGAGTTAGATAAAAATGCAGATAGATATAACATCCCATTGATAAATGCAACAAAATAGGAGTGGTGTTACTCAGTTTATTGTCTCAGAATCATAAGCCAAAGATAATTCATCAACATAAGACAACATACACATGCAATAGACTTCCTCATCCAAAGCTTTGCTAATACACCCAATAGCATCAATGAAAAGTATTAAACAATGGCACAAAGACTCCGTGAGATAGTACCTAAACTAGCCAAGGTTTTTCCTTTTGGAATACTCCCCTTTGAAATAATATTTATAAGGGACCCACCCCTATGTATTCAAAGGCTATCCTTCCACTGAGCCATTTTGGATGACTTTACTTAGGTTCAAGTCAATAGGGTTTAACCCGTGCATACTCATGGTCGGTCATTGTTCACCTAAGTTTGGAAACTCAAAAGACATGAATTGTTTTGTCTTTTGAGTCTGACAAAATTGGAAGGTCACCATTTTTATATGATTTGAATTTCAATCTCATGCCCTAATCATCCTTTAGATTTGAATTATAATTACCTTAAAGAATTGACTCCCAAATAAAACAAGGTATTAGACATTTCATACCCTAGGATTGATTGAGCTAGCGTCTATTACATAACAAACTCTGCCCGCCCTAATTGATTTTAATGAGATTAGGACTTTGAGGTCTCTTGGATTTATAATTGATATTACTTCTTTTGTATACTAACAAGGCTAATCAAATAAATTTTAAATCCACAATTCTTTATGACAAGTTCCCAATGGAAACAAGGCTAGAAAATCTAAGGGAGTAGCTTCCAACACCAAATCCAAATCCAAGGAGGGTACCTCAGTAGTATATGCTGATACCAATTATCACACTGACATGCAACCTTTATGGGGAGATTTTTGTGATGTACAAGGATACAACTAGATAATCACCATTTCCCAACTCTAATGTCCAACACATCGAGAAAGCTACCATGAACTATTCTATTAGAAGGTCCCAATAGTAGAATATAACACCCTGAATACAAGTGTTTCCTTGTTCAAATGTAATTTAGTGGCTAGATGAGAGAACAAACACGGACTCGGTAAATAGTTTTGATAGAAGGTAGGTGTAATGCTTTCTATGAAGCCAAAATTTTTAGGTATATAAGTTCCCAAGGGTTGAAGATTATCTAACCACTAGCTAGTTGAAGAAATCCTCTACAAAATTAATTCTAACATGAATAAAGGTTATAAATATCTTCAACATGGTTTATGTGTAATCCACATACCCTTTGAAAACCATCATTTTCCAAGTTCTTCAGACTGGAAAGGTATTTAATAAATGGAAAGGCTTATAAAAGAGCAAAGGAGTGTAAATAATTAAAGGTTTGAATAGTCAAAGAAGGTGAAGAGTAGTGGAAATTTGAATCACTTCAACTTCCCAGCTTTGATTTTGTATAAATGTATGAACATGAACAAAAGAAAGAGTTATCAAATTTCAGTAAGGAAGCAATCTTGTAATAGACACTGAGGCATTATTAGCAACTGGAATGAATAAATATTTGGCAGTTATTCATGGATGGAATATATGTTCATCCTCATGTATGATTTCTTTTGTTTATCATAAGACCATGTCATTGAATTGTTTCTTTGTTCATATGCGTGCCATTGTGAACTTTGCTAACTTGGGTTTGAAACAAGGATAAGATTAAGACGTGATCATCTAAGTATCACTGCTTTCTCTTTTATGCATTGTTATATGCCATAGTATTTCTGTGAAACTCTGACAAGTGATCCAACTGGAAGGTTGAAACCAATTACCTGTAAATGATGTTAATAATGACATCATAGATTCATGTATGTAAATTTATGACCATTTTCATAGCAAAAACATGGAAACAATGAAAATCATATTTGAGAAGATTGAATAATGATCCATACAAAATCTGGAAATGTACAAAGGTAGACCACAATCACATTGGCTGCATCCTCGCCCTTATAGTCCCACTCTGCGTTTTTAGCCTCCAGAAATGACAACATAGTAATTTGTAATTTTGTACACACTCTTTTCAGTTTTCCTGCGAAAATGTGAAGCATATTAACAACATTTTTAAAGGAAAACACTACTATTCTAATTAGATTAGCCCAACACATCTTTAGTATAGAATTTTCATCAAGAATAAAATAAACACTTATGTACATAACAAAATACAATGTGTCAGTTAAATCATGTTTTGGAAACTATAAAGAGAGATAACACAATAAATAATGACTTCAGGCACTGAAAGATGGATGCACCATCACAGAACTACTTTATGTCAAGAAAAAACTAGTGAGAAACCAATTCTACATAGCTTATGCATGTTTAAAATGGAGTACTTAGATGTATATTTTTGTTTCCAAAGTGTAAGAATCAAATCATAACAAATGCACTAGTATTGCACATTTTTCCATAGCACTAAACCTTTGTCGCATGCTATTGACATGATTTGATGGTTTGGAATGTGGATTTAGATTGTGGCACATGGTTTTTGATATTATATGATTATCATTTTTAGGAGCAGTCCACTATTTATGCACATTTCCCTTAAGAACTCGATATTTAGACTTTGTTTGAGGGTTTTCTCACATGGATCAACATTATTGGCACATATTTTCAAGACCCTCCATCATTTGGGAGGTTGTTACAACAATCTACACACTTTATTACACACTTCTCCATGAGACTCATCTTTTGAGGGTCTGCTAGCTTGTTAGGAGCACCCTAACCCTTTTTGCATACTTTCAACATAATTTTGGCATTTCAAGGAAGTGGAAACCCTTATCTAATGGAGAACCCCCTTGATCTAGGGATCATTGGCACATTTGAGATATATCATGGATGAGTTCCTTAAAGGAGAATACATACAATTTACTCCTTCAAATTAGTTTTTCATTAATGGTTCAAAGCTTACAAGTAAACCTCCACAACTGCCAAAAACATGAAGTTGTACAACATACTCAAATGAGGCAAAAATTTGCACACCTACTGAGAAAATATTCCCACTAGAAACCGAGAAAATTAGCACCTTCACACTGCTCTATTGTATGGCAGTCCGCACAACTATACAAAGTTCCTTGAGAAATATGGAGACTCATTGAAGCACATTTTGGTAGATCAAAGGGAATTGGAATCAAATCTGGGAAAGAGAGAGCTTGATGTTGTAAGGCGGGCTCAGGGTCTACTTGTTGAATATAGTAATGCACATGAAATTTGATGAAACTACAAGAGTTGCTAAAGCAATAGCTTCTGCAATGAAGATGCAAGTGGGAGAGCTCACACAAGATCTTTAGAAGGAAAACCTTGAGGCTTCCCAATTAGAGTAGTTGCATGATGATTTCGGAGCATCAAATTCCACGCATAAATACTATGTAATCCTTCGCGCCAAAAGGAGAGGCCAACATAGAGGTAGAGGAGGAGTCCAGGGAAAATGAAGCACCCAACTGTGTGAAGTCAAGCCAATTAGAGAAATAGAAGTAATCTGAGTTATAGAATTCCTGTACAGAGTTTGGGTTAATGAAATCAATGGTTTTTTTATGCCTCCAATATCATGTATTTGACCCCTTCATTTAATTCTTGTAGTTTTGAGTGCATTTGAATGATTGTTGGTGCAATTATGAGAGAGAGATCATTCTTCTTGATCAATCTAATTTATCATTTGATTACATAGTATCTGAGACAATGTTTTCTTATTTAGGACAAAGTTTTAATCTATGCTAAGCGTGGGTTTGAAATATAGCTGTGTTTTACCTCTTTTCTCCAAATGAATGTTGATCGTGCATATGTAGATAAAAATATCCAATATCCAATAGTAGTATTATTTGAAAATTTGTTGATGAAGTAGCTGTAGACTGAAAGTTCAAAGGATTCGATGGAAAGAATGGATGGTAATTTGCTGATAGTTGAACCATAGATTCCAGATCTATTTGAAATGTTGTGGGACAGAGTATTGAATTATAGGAAATCAAATTTTAGACAAATGGATTTCAAAATGTTGATTGAGACCCAAGTATAATGTGTAGAATTATTTTATCACATCTAAAATTACAATTATATGATGTATTGTTTGAAGAATCATTGTTGATTCTCTGGAAATTGTGGTCAAATAGAGAATCACATTCAAGCAAGTATTGGATGCTCGAGTTAAATGCTGGAGGTTATCCGTTGAATGATCTTGAAATGTGAGCATTAATATTGCATACATGGGATATTTTATGCGTAGATTGAATTCTAATATGTGCATTGATTGTGGAAGATAAGTTGAATATTACAGATTTCATCAATAAGAACCTTATTCCAATAATGATTTATTATGGTTTCAATGATGAGCTCAAGACCAACTCATTTCTTCATTGATAGAGGTAGTATTCCGATCCATCTATTGATTTATTTCCGACCAATCTATTGTGGTCCATCATCAGGAAATGAGAAAATAATTCATTTCTTCATTATTTTTAACATTCCCCCTTAATGGAGAAATGAGTTCTCAGCAAAACCTAGCTTGTCTCTACATATTCCAAATTTAACCATCAAACAAACAACTACTAAATCTTATCAGACATAGATTTATTCATGAATGAGTAGATATGAAAGGAAGTTGGTAATGAAAATGACTACAGACGAGATCAAGTGTAAATCCTAGGTGACTTCAGACAGAATTGCCAAAAGATTTATCATAAGTATCCTAGAAACAAAAAATAGATCTCTTCCACAAACCATGTTGGGTATTCAGAAAATCAATGCAAGTCTTTCCATTAGAATTTTTGAACTGGAATAACATGGTAATTCTCTTGGTCTGGGGTTTCTGAACTACCCATGAGCCCACAGTGAAGCAGAATAGCAGCTACGCTAGCAAATGTGTTGTGTAGTTATTCATTGAGATGTACAATTTAGATATGGAAGGAATGTCCTAGGTGATTACCACAGCCTATCCAAAAGAATTATGTACAAAATACTCCTAAAACAAAAAAGATATCAGCTAACCTGGTGTTGTTGAACTTCCCATGAGCAGACATTGAAGTATTAAAACAACAACCACGCTTATACAAAAGGCTATAGAATGGGTTGTTTGGTTATCCATTGAGATGGAGTGAATAGATATGAAAGGAAGAGATAATGGAAATGGAGATGGATAAGGGTGTGTTCTCTAATATAGGTCCCAGTGCGCTTTCCTGTTCATTTGGTATCCTATAATATAAGTCTCAGTGCATTTTCCTATTCATTTGGGATCTTTCCATCCCACCATACCCTGCAAATCAAAATAAATTCACGTGTTTCTCTTCTTCCAGTTGAGAATCCCTATCAATTTTCATTAATAACATAGATTTTACTTGATCATATTCATAGTTATGAAATATTCATATTATAATTAACAGTTTGAGATATATTTAGAGTGGGTTTAAATTTAAAAATATTTAAATATACCATTTTCATATTCTCATGTTAAAGTCTAAGTATCATAAGGACTTATGATGGAAAATGGAATTATTGGAGATTTAAATATGCAAGTGGACTGAAAAAACTACCATTTTCACATTCTTATGTTAAAGTATTAAGTACCGTAAAATGTTCCATATGGGAGGAAGACTTGGGGTGGAAAATGGAAAGATGACATGAGATTTTGATGGAAAATAGAAACATGACACAGAATGAATTGGTGTTGTGGTTGAACACAAAAGAACAAATCAAGATTATTATTCGTGAAGTATCGCCTCTCAAAGACTTTTTATTTTATCTCAACTTTATAATAATTTCATCCAGCAATTGGATTCAATTATTGAGACAAAGGAGGCAGAATTCATTGGAAAATGGAAAGAGACACATAATAAATAGGTATTGTGATTGAACATAAAAGTATTCTCATTTGTATGTATCGAATCTGAGAACCTTCTCTTTCACATCAAATTTATCAATAATATCATTTTGCAAATTGAATTCAATTATGGCGGCAAAGTAGGACAAAACTAGAAAAAAATAGTGAGAAAGACTTCTACACCGAGTGAGACACCCACCAGTGGCCATCCATCTTTGGCCACAACTCTATTCTATGAGATGGCTAGCCATTACCTTTTCCAGTAAAAGGGGCAGAGGGAATCGGTAACTAGAAGCTAGATTAACTATTGTAGATGACTCATAATGATGAGATACATTTATAATCTTATTATATACTTGATGTAAATTTGTATTTAGATTTGAGTCTTGAATGGATAGATATCATGACCCGGTATCAACAGTTACAGTTTGATGTAACATTTGGCATCTTAAACATCAATAGCTTTTTCTTATTGATGTGGCGATGTGATTATTTGATGTTGTTGTTAGCTATACCTTTTAAAAGATGGAAAAATAAAGGATTAATTTTTTATTTTTTAGTTCATTCCATAGTTTTCCAAATTGCCAATGTTCCAAGGCCAAAACCCTCAACGACATTTCTCAATTGTCAATGTCTGCAACACTGATTCAGAAGTCAAAATGGTCACATGGTGATTGTGACAATCTTTCTCGATTTGAAAACAAACAATCAAGCGAAGTTTGAAGCTTTGGTGATGGGAAGGACATAATGCCTTATGCTTGGTTTACAAGGTCCTCTTTCAAGGGAAATTAACATTGTCAGATCACTTGAATGGAGAAGTCTGCAATCCCTCATGGGATATGATAATCAAAGGTTATTGGAACAAATGGGAATTGAGATGATATGATAAGAAACGACAATTGGATCAAATGGGCATTGAGCTGCTTTGAGTAATACATATTTGTACATATTTGAAGATCGGTGAACCAGACAACAGATTGGTTGGCTAATCAAACAAGTGCAACAAGGGTATCCCTCTCCAAAACATTGGAAGACCCTACCACGAGGGATAAAATTAAGTTGAAGACCCTACCACGAGGTATAAAATTAAGTCGAAGACCCTACTAGATAATCCATAAAAATATGCAAAATCTTAAATATATATACATTCATGTACATCAGTTTAAATACAAACCATTAGAGACCAAATATGCAAACTTTGTTGATGTAGATAGCATGAGGTGATGCCATGTGGAGATGGTACCATCTAACATTGTCTTTGTTATACTTATTACAGATGCAAAGCTTATATGTGGTCACAAGAGAAAATTTGCAATCACCCTTTGATCGGGGGCCTAGTTCTTGTGCAACCATAATTCCATTGATCTCAGGGAAATTCACTTGTAAACTGACCATTAGGGATCACTCACAAAAATCAGATCATTCTTTAGGGGACTGGCTGGCGGAATTTATATGGAAGGGATATGGTTCATTTTTTTGACAAAGTGGGACCGCTCAAGATGATTTGTCTTGGCCTTATTGGAAGAAGTGGCTACCATCATCTGGATTATTGCCACATTTTTGGAGGAGGATTAGCTAGAGCCAAATCCGGAGCCAGAGGGAGGCCCTTGAGTATTTCTCTCTTCTATAGGAGTGGCAATGGTGGAGGCTGAAAACTACAAAAGAGACAAGACACCTAGTAGTAGTTTGCATGCACTATATGTAATAGAAGGTAAAAATATGCATGTTTATAGAAGTTTTTTGTTGTCAATCAATATTATTAATTTGTAAAATGTTGGAGCTATGCCTCTAGACAATTCATGAAAACAGATCTTGGAAAAAAGATGGTTATGCTACATGTTTTCCTTAATAACATGGATTACAACCATATGCCCAGTTACATCATCATCTCACTCCATCTTGGAGTTACAATACAACTCAACTCATCTTTCTTATAAACAAGGAGATCTCAATTCATCTCTTGGAAAGTATTCCATTGCATATTTTCAATTTTTTTCTTATCCGTCATTCATAGGTCATCCATGAATTTATTCTCAACTTTCTTTCAAATCTGGGTAAAAGCAGTTTTCAAAAATACAATGATGGCAAACATTTACAATATGCTAAAATAAGACTCACTAATTTGGTCTTTGGTGTGAATTCAATTCACAAAAAACAGACAATTAGACAGAAGACTCACCTTCACAATTTTGTAGATGTCGGAACCTGCACCTCCATTGTCTTTCTCGCCTTTCACACCATTTCCTCCTTCTCCTCCTCCACCTTTGGCATTCCCCTGCAACCCATTCCTCGGTGAATCCATGCCATCGTCGATTATTTTATTGGGAATTACTCATGAGCCTTCAAGAAATTTTCCTCTCTGAACCCCTCTTTCTCATCGACCATGAGATACAGCCCCGAACCCGCAACCAGAAAGACAGAATGCTAAAACGGAGTTGGCCGAAATTCAATGCAGACGACATTGAAGGCTTGGGCATGCAACTTTCAGATCCACTCAGAAAATTCTGTGGCATTCGGCATGGTAGTCGAGAGAAAAACCATTTTGATACCCAGGGCAAATAAAACTATCATCTCCTCCCACACGACTCCATTCTCCCGGTCCTTCATGTAGTGAATCTCTTCAAAGGTGACCCAGACAACCTATTCCAAGACCTTGGAACCCCTGTAAAGCATCCCTCTAACAATATATGTGGTCATAGTGAGGCATGAGGAATTTTGGGGCATGGACAGGTCGCTCGTCGTTAACCCTACGCCGGTAAACTCATGGCTAAGCTCCCAGTACTTTGGTTGCTCAGGGCCTTCAAAGGGGATGTGTATATGAACCAGTGATTGTCCCTAAAGGCCATGGATATGGCGTACTCAGCCATGTCCGTATTCCCATCTGAAGTAGTGAGGGCCGACACAAGAACAAATTCGCTTCACCGAGGTAGGTCTTCGCCATGAGACCGCTGTACACAAGGTTCAAAATCGTGCCATGGGTGGTATTGTCCATGGGCAAGGCATAGCCCGTGGGTATAGACACCTCGTGGATGTAGGTTAGAACCATTTTGTGGCACTTCTTCTCAACTTTGGCTTCCATTTTTGGCTCCTTCACCCTTCTTCCAGGCATTTCACCTACCTTGCGTTTGTCGAGAGTCGGTGATTCCTCCATGATTTAGCAATGTGGAGTGTGATAGGTGGACATGATTTTTGATCGACATTAGATGGTGGTGATAGGTGGAGGATATGCTTTACTTCATGTTTTGTATGATTTGGGGCATAAGTTTACCAAATGGAACTCAATAGTGGGCTTGACCAACTAAGGTTACCAAATGGCACTCAATAGTGGGCTTGACCAACTAAGGTAGATGAAAAATAAAGAGTGTACATAAACAAGGCAAATAAATTTACATCATCCCCATGCATTGAATGGATGGAAAACTTAAGAGGAAATGAGAGGTACACCTTAGAGGAAGCCCCTTGTATAATTGGTCTTTGATAGGAAGCAAAGATAGATAATTCAAGTAGAGAGTCTTTACCATGGAACAAATAATAAATAAGAAACCAATACTACTTTCTCCTAACAGTGTTAGTATTCCAAGTAATTACTTCACACTCTAGTCAAGAAATATGCAAACCATTTGAGGGAAAAGAAACTGAATGATTTGTCTTATTGCTAATTGAAAAAGCCACAAACAAAAATGAAGATTTCACTTGAAGAGTAATTAAAGTGGCATTCAATACTCTCTCTTTAGGTTTTTATCCTCTCCAAGCCACTCTTTGAATTTGGAGTGATTCTGAGAGCATTTCCCCATGAAATATTGGTTAAATGAAGGCAAATTTTGGTAGCATAGCCACCATAAACCTCAAAGGAAGGATTGAAGCATGAGAACATTCCAATCCTTCGCAAAAAAATATGTAGCGTAACTTTGCATCAATTGAACTTGTTTGAATGGAGGATCTCATTTGTAATTTGGAGAGGAAAACATAGCTTGTAGTCAAATCTTAGACCATGTGATGGAATCTACACCAAGAATAACCATGTACCCCTCAATTAAGTGAAATAGTCTCGAATGGTGTGGGTGTCCTTGACCAAACCAACCATAAAAGAGACCTTTCCATTGAAAGATCCACAAAATTTACGATTTCTTGTTGTAATAGGAACTATGTGAGATGTTGATTGGGTCTGGTACAGGGGGTTGTGAGGAGTGTCATTCTCTCTATGCAAGTTCATTTATTGTAAGTGACATGTTGAGCCCTTAATGGGTATGTTGACAAAGCCTTGAGATATTATGGAATCTAATTTACCTTAGGTATCATCCTCATAATGAGGAGAAGTGTTTGATGGGTTTCCTTCTGGTATGTATTTAGTTAAAATAAAATAATAAAAATAGGAATTATGTGGGTATTAAAGGTTTTCCTACACAAATGTGAGCCACATATAAAGAGGGGACACACAATTTTACCATAATGACAAGCTGAGAGTTGATTTCATACCTCTATGATTAATTAGTTTGTCATCCATCGGATATGAGATTATAAACTATGTTAGGCATGATGTGATGTTTCGGGGATAAGCAGTCAAGTGTCATAGTCAAATGAAATTGGCATGATAACAAATGTCCTCCTTATGTGTGATAAATATATTGGATAATGTTGAAGTTCCATTATCATTATCTAATGATCAACAACTGATATTATTGATCATCAATCCAAGAGGCAAATGAGAAATATATTGGTGTCTACATCTACTTGATTTTTTGATATAGAGGTATATATTATTGGTTAAGTCCATCGATGACCTCACTTTGATGGAATATATTCCATTTATTCATCTTGTAAATATATTCTTTATCTTCTTCCTCTTTGTTATATGTTTTTCTTTCATCAATGGACAGACCACCACAGAAGAAGGGACTTTCTTGGGATATTGATCATCCTATCCTATAGTCACTTGCAATTTTTATATGGCCAATTATTGTTTAAAATATGCCTCTATACTCTATTTCTCAATATATGGATTTATCCTATATTTCTAATGTTGTTATCCCTTGGATGTGTCCTATTGGTCCATTATGATTTTTGTTCCAATTGGGAGGAAGATAAGTGGTTTTTCCTAGGTGAGATGTACAATTGATCCTTATGATGGGTACTAAATTTGTAAAAGAGGGACACTATAAGATATTGTTTTAGTACTCATCGGTGGTGGATGATGGGTGGCCTTGAATTCTAGTGAGAAATTTGTTGAAGGTTGTGGAAACTATGTCCTTGTTTTTTTTGTGATTGGCCCTACCAATATTTTTACAAACTCAATAACCCCTCTTTGGACTTCCTATGATATTCAAGTTTTCTTGTGGGTGCTAACAATATCAGGGAACATTATCAAAGTTATAGTGGTGGTCTAATAATTATTGCAAGTGCCTTTTCAATGTGACATATATACAATTGTTGATGGGCATCTATAATGAACCATTTTTTTACCATTATTTGTATAAGCATTTCACACTCTTTTCCTTAAACCTTGCTATTATGAAATTTCTCATTTGCTTATGAATAATTTACCTATAATATTTAATGTATGTGATGTACTTTTTTCCTTAGGTGATTTTGAGTAAGCATGCACACATTTCACTTATGAAACTAATGTGATTCCAATTCTATGAGAGCACAGACTGAGTCACTAATTTCCTTAATCATGATTCCAGACAACTAGATGCACGGGGAATATCCGTAGGGACTTTATCTATATTTGTCACTCCAAAATATGGAAATGATAAAGGAAGCATTTATTTCCCTAGTCAAATCCAATTTCCTCAAGAGTTCAAGTTGCACAAGTATTATATGATTCAAGGAGACACCAATGTAGATATATAGGAGCAATTCCATAAATCAACGGATCGATGGAGCATTTAATAGATTTCCATTTCTAGTACAAATAAGAGCATAAGATGATAGTTGAATGTATTGAACTAAACTTTTTAAGTTATTGTTTATCTTATATCTCTTCGAATTATAATTATAGAAGAAGGCACTTTGCTTCCCTGATATTATGAATAGAGCTTGAATAAAAGAGAAGTAATTTTTTTTCATAATTAGTCTTGTGTGTTAATAAGGATTTCATGAGTATCCTTGAGTAGGGCCCACTCTAGGAAATTAATGGATTGAGAATGATTATATATATATATTTGGTTTGCATTTGAATTCTATTTAGCTGTGATTTTACACATATATAGTAACATTAAAGACTTTTGCAGTAACATTACAAACTCTTGTAGTAACATCACAAGTAACTAGTTTATGTGTTTTCTAGCATTTCTCATAATTTATTTTCCTATTAAACAACTTGTGTGACTTTTTATTGCATATATTTAATTGTCATAGTTGATTTGTGATGTTTATCACATTATATGTTTCTTTAGGGTTATAAGGATTGATTTGCTTAGGAGTAGACTAACAATTCTAGATTCATTTGATTTACTAAAATCACTTCACTTATCTCTTTCACTTAAAAGAATGACTATAATACAACCATATATCTTGTACATTTTCAGAGGATATATGGGTGAAGGTCACGATCCTAGGATGAATTGTTAAGAAGAGTGAATTGTTGAAGTTGAACATATTTTTCTAGAATACGAGTTTTAGGTTATGCCTTTGTAGTTGCATACATAGTCCAAGCATCTCATAAGTTTGTATTCAATGGGCATACCAAAGCATGGAAGATAACATTGAGCAATTATGTTTCATAAATTGAAGAAGAGTTAGGTTTAGGGGTTTAATATGGATTGGTTTCAACCCATTTTCCAGCACGTAAAAAAACCAAAAATACCCTCTTTTCATATCCATATAAAATGAGCAGTCATAAAATGCACTTTACAATTTCTTTTTTCATAGAAAGAGGGAACTTTAGTCGAGCCCGTATTGGAAAATGAATTAGGTTTAAGGGTTTAATATGGTTTGGTTTCAACCCATTCTCTAGCACTTAAAACAAACAAAAATACCCTCTTTTCATATCCATAAATGTGCAGTCATAAAATGCACTTTACAATTTATTTTTTCATAGAAAGAGGGAACTTTAGTCGAGCCCGTATTAGAAAATGAGTTAGGTTTAAGGGTTTAATATGGGTTGGTTTCAACCCATTCTCTAGCACTTAAAACAAACAAAAATACCCTATTTTCATATCCATAAATGAGTAGTCATAAAATGCACTTTACAATTTCTTTTTTCATAGAAAGAGGGAACTTTAGTCGAGCCACACTCAGATAGTGAAGGACTAGTTACCATTTATAAGCTATTGAGGGTCAAAGATTAAACAAATAAACCATAAAGATGAACTGAACTAGATAACTACACAATTCACATGGTTCTAGCAAGGAATTGAGAGATGAACGAATGGCCAAGGTCACTAGGTTATTGTTTATATGTTTTTCTTATGAGAAACCAATAGATATTGCTTATAGATCCATTTTGGAATGGTTATAAATTGCTAGTGGTTTCTTATGGAAAACCACTAGAGATTGCTTATAGATCTTATGAGTGGGTATTGTGACCATTATTACCTTGGAAACATATTAATTAAATAGACTCCATAACAGTGTTGGTATTAAACCGCTATCTTTTGTCAAAAAATATAGCAACTGTCACATAGTGTCACCAAAAACCCATTAGAACAATCATTGGTGACAGACATTTTTCTACAGTCACCAAAAGTAACATAAAAGAGTATTAGTGAGGGCTAATAAAATATTGTCACTAGAAGTGTCACCAAAGAAAGAATCAATAATGGGCCTTTAACAACCCTCACCAAAAGTGTCACTGAAAAGGGATTTGGTGACGAACCTTAAAGTACCATCTCAAAAGGAACTTATAACCTGGTCACTTATCTCTCATTTTGTACTAGTGTAACTTGCCCCGAATACAGTTAAGAATAGACACAGGTAAATTCCTCAGACCAAACCAATACGTTGAAAGACTTTGCAAAACCGATTGGGCTAGGATGAGCCTCCCCCCAATGGAGAGCCACCGGTGTGAGCAACAATTTATCCGACGATCAACCCTCTGTAGTAACCATCTCCAATCTACCACCCTGTAATCATTAGCTTTAATAAAGTACCCAAGATACTTGAACCCACAGTCCAGCAGCTCGAAGATAAAGGGGAACATCGATTTAATAGAATTTAACACCGCCGGGTCCTTGCAATTAAAAAGAAAATTCGACTTACATAGACTGATGGCCATGCCAGAGGCATTACAAAAGTCATCAAATATGTTTTCGTAGACCTACCACTCCCACAAGGTAGCAGCCCCCAAAATTAAAACATCGTCCACAAACAGTAAGTGAGAAATGGATAAAGTACGAGTGAGCTTAATCCCCTTAAGCATCCCTTCAGATTTAGCAGTAGTTATAGGCCTACTGAGCCCCTCAATAGCTAAAATAAATAATAGTGGAGAAAGAGGGTAGCCCTGTCGAACCCCTATGATACAAGGAACAACATTTGACGGAGATCCATTGATCAAGACCTTGAAGCTGGTGGAAGTAATACAAGCCATGATCCACTAAACAGTCTCAAGCGGCAAGTCAATTTGTCTCCAGCGATAATTCTTCTGCATCAACCTTACCAGCCTATGTCCACCATACAAGCTCTATAAAGGGAATCTTTATCATGTAAGTGGAATATAGTGTTCATTTCAAGTTTGGAACACTAAGGATGGCTCTCATGGCCTAGTCCATGTTCTAGGGTAAAAATATAAAGTCCTAGGCCATAACATTTTCCTCAAGGGATCGAGGCCCACAAATGGGGCCCTAGTCCATAACGTCATCTCTATGTGGGAAATATTTGGCTTACAAGCAAGAAATGGCCATTTCAAGCTCTATGCGACCAAGAACGGTTATCATTGATTGGGCCATATTATCAAGTCAAAACATAACGTCTAAGGGTAAGGGGGTCAATTCTCATGACTTTTAGGGGGGTGCTCCAACAAATCGCCTCCAAAAGCTCAATTCTCATGACTTTTAAGGGGGGTGCCAAAAAACCACCTCCAAAAGTTCAATTCTCATGAGTTTTAAGGGGGTTCCAAAAAAACGGCCTCCAAAAGTTCAATTCTCATGACTTTTAATGGGGGTTTTGACAAACCACCCCCAAAAGTTATGAGAATTGAGCTTTTAGGGGGGATTTTCAAACAACCGCCTCCAAAAGTTCAATTCTCATGACTTTTAAGGGGGGTTCCAAACAAACTGCCTCCCAAAGTTCAATTCTCCTGACTTTTAGGGGGGGTTTGACAAACCGCCCCCAAAAGTTATGAGAAATGGGCGTTTAGGGGGGGTTTCAAACAACCGCCTCCAAAAGTTCAACTCTCATGACTTTTAAGGGGGGTTCCAAAAAAACCACCTCCAAAAGTTCAATTCTCATGACTTTTAGGGGGGGTTTTGACAAACCGCCCTAAAAAGTTATGAGAATTGGGATTTTAGGGGGGGTTTTCCCAAAACCGCCCCCAAAAGACAAATTTCAGGACTTTTTGGGGCGGTTTTAAACCCCCCCCCCCCCCCTAAAAGTCCAATTTTCATGAATTTTAGGGGCAGTTTTAAAAGACCACCTCCAAAGGTCTGAAAAAAAATTTAGGGGGGGTTTTACCAAGACCCTGCAAGCCAAAACCGCCCCTAAAGGGCTATTTTGTTGTAGTGGTTCTGGTTAGGCGGAGATGGTAGGTTCTTCACCTTCCATATGGCGATAAGGTGTGGGACATCTTCGATTCTATGGTCCACTCTGCTGCAATATGTGCATTGCGAAGCCTGATTCAGGAAATCCCTTGTGAAATGTCCTTATTGCCCACAATTATAACATGTAGGAGGTCCTTGGCCCCACCCAGCGGCTCCTCCTCTTCCGGCACCACCACCACGTCCTCCCCGGAATCCTCCACCAAATCCTTTGCGTGGTAGTCCGTACTGCGCCTGTTGGTACTGTGGCTGCTGATACTGCGGTTGTGGGTATTGTTGATCTAAAGGGTGTTGGTACTGTGGTTGTGGATACTGTGGTGCGCCATTTTGTGTAGTTGACCATACTATCCTTGGTCAAACCGTGGCGTCTGCATAAACTGCGGTTGTTGATGGGCATACTACGACTTCTACAATCACAGTTGTTGCTCTTCTCCCTTTACTAGGTATGCGTCCATGTTCCGTTCTTGCAACAAATCGTGTTCTCTGCAATCCTTTTCATTATGCCCCATTGATCGATAGAATTTACAATACAGATTCGCTGGTTTCGACACTATCTTCTGTAAGTATATGCAGTCCTCTGGTCGATGCCCCCTGGCCTAGAAAATGGGACACCATGGTAGGCCTTCCTGGAGAAGGGGGTTCGGCCCCCCTGAATTCAAATACTGCTGAAACGATGAACAATTATCCTTATGGTGACCTTCCTTCTTGCATCTGGTGCACCATACATTTGTGCGGTTATTTTTCCCTTGCTTCATGTCCTCCAATTGGAGCGTTAACGTAGCCAATTGTGCTTGAATCTTATCCATTCCATCCCAAGTCTCTCCGATAGGCGAAGCCTCTAGCTTCATCGTGATTTCTAATGCTTCGGCTTGATCCCCAACCTTCTGTTGCATCAATAGTCCTCTAATATGTGGTACCAGTCTGACGATAAACCACTCTTTATGCTGCAGATCGTTTATTGGAAAGCTAACTTTCGCTATCAGTGTCTTGTATCTTTGATCAAACTCCCATATTGGATCATTCAGGTATTGCTTAATCTCTTTCAGCTCAGTAATGTACTGTGCTTCTGACTTTGGTTTTTTAAATTCCTGAATCATCGTTGCTTTGGTTTTTGCTAACGTTTTTCCTGGAACCTTAGTATATTTTATGAACCATTCCAGCGCACGGCCCTGAAAGGTCGTCGCCAACTGCCCCTTTTTGATGTCTTCATTTTGGACCTGATTCACAGTCCACACTGCCTTGCATAAAAACCAAAACTGTTCAGGATCCTCCGTCCCACTTCTTGCAAAACTCGGTATCTTCGTATCGTCTGCCATCACGGTGTTCCTACTATTGTTACTTACTGATGCGCTACTTTTTCCACTGCACGTGGGACAGCTCTGCGAATTATTTGTGGTGTTTCCTTTAAATTGATAGGTGGCGTGCGGGGTTGAAGGTATGTGGTAGCTTATGATCCTCCCTTCTTCTAGGGTAGCCTGGTCACCGCCTTGCTCCTCGTAATAAGGAAGCTCTATCCTCTATGGCCCTGTTGCATAGTCTTCCCTTTCGGTCCTCTCGAGGGACTATTCCTCAGTCCTCCTCCTCTTATCAGGACGCCGGAATATCGTTCCACTTCTCAAGGTGCCATAGTCTTTCTCAACTTCCCTTAGAAATGGTTGTCGCTCATGTCCATCTACCCTGCATCTTTCCTAGCAGATCCGTAACCATGCGACACCTACAACCCCTGCACACCGATTTGTCTACTCATTGGAGTCATTTTCATCATGCCCTTTTCGCACACCAGCATCTTAATCCACAGGTTCAGTGACAGGACGAACCTACCCCTTGGTCCCCTGAAAAATCGTCTCTCTGCATCGCTGTAAGAATTGTTGGTATCTACCGCGAACTCAGTGATGTACCCCTCTAGGATACTATCGATCTAGAAGTCAATAGCCCTTGATACTGTATTGTTGACTTGCTTCAGCTATCGAATTAGTTCTGGAGTCCACTGATCTGATCCGATACCTTGGTTGGTATGTCCTCTGAATGTCAACTGTGCGAGCCACTCCTGTAGTATTATTGGAAATTCGACGAAGAATATCTCATGGATATCCAAGTATATGTGCTTTTATAACCAACTTTCTACTGTCTCTATCAGGTTCCTCCTTTCTTCTTTCACAAACTCTTCTTCTTTTTGACTGAACCACTCTTGGATCTCTGGCTTCGTCGGATGCCACAACATATCCTTTTTTCTTCCTCTTAAGGTCCCGCCAACGGAACCATTTGTTGACACAGGGTCTTTCGACAGGGGTTCACTCTGTCGTCAACAACACCAACAACCCCTTATTCACCGGCCCAGAAAGGAGTTACCCTTCCCAGCAACACCTGCAAAGCAGGCGAGGTCTCACCCGAGGTGGATAAGGGTGCTGCAGGAACCAAGCTTCCGCAGTTACAAAGAAGATACGTGTGCATTAACCAGAGATTACAACATTCACTAATCAACTACTCGCATCAAACACATTATCATTAACCAACAATATGTATTCACATAAACCAACAGAGAACATTTAAATAACCCATTATCGCATCATAGCATAACACCAGAATTCACAACCAAACATCTTCATTCATTAACATCTACGGAAAAACCCATTGCAGAAATATTCAAAACATGATATCGCAAGTACAACCAAACTCAAAAGATCGCATGAATCGCCTAAACTCTTCTGCCCTTAGGCTTACAATATACTTCTATTTGTATGCTTATATCCTATTACAAAATGGCCCATTTTGGTCGACTTAGCAATTAAATATTCTAAACTATTCTTGCGCTTCCTTAGACTTCATAGGATTTTGGCTTTCGTGCTTGTCGGCTTCCGCACTTCCTGCGGATCTATCCCGTGCCAACAGCATTCAGTATGCTACTGGTGATCGTGATTATACTTATGAGAGATTAGTCTCATACATCAGCAGTTTGTACCTTCATTTTGCATCAGCTGTTTCCTCTTCAGCAGGAGACCATATCTTACTGTATTTAGTCATGGCTATGACCACTTATGACATGTATTCACTATATACTTCCTATTCATGGCCATTGTATCAGATTGCTATGTATTGTACCGATATGTATTCAGAGATATCATTGTATTATGACGAGTGGGATACTCCTTCCATTTATGTCTCCATCACTCCACTTCTGAGATTTATAATGTATTTCGGCCATCGTAGCACCTTCTCCGACCTCACACATTAGGGGGAATCTGTTATAACGCATTTTTCCACCTTGTGAGTATTAACACTCATTGGCCTCCATTATTCAATTGATTGACTAAGAACCATTTTTTTTCCTCCAAGAACCATTGTTTCCCTATTTTTTTCCTGTACGCTAGCTGTTTCATTGCAACCAGTGTATATGCAGGCTGTACCACTATAGCCCGCGTACATCGAATTAATTGGTAAAATCATAGTAAAAACTCTATTTTTTCACTCCAAAAAGTAGCCATTATGTCCTTTGGCCCTCCATGTATCCCGAAATGACTCGATTCAACCTTTCACCTACCTTTGGAGGGTTATATATTGAGCTCTTATGGTGCATGGAAGGGGAGGAAAGAGAGAGCATTGAAACTCTTTTGGATTTTTGCCATAGCTTGAGTGTACATCCATTGATCTTAGTTGTTGTGAACCTCTTATGTTCACCTACCAAACTCTTCCATATCTTGTGAAGGACCCTATCCTTTACCCGTGAGTTTTCCATTGCATGGGGAATTGAAGTGGTGGAGGCACAAGTGGAGGGACCTAGTTCTTGGTTCAAATGAGTTGCTGGAAAGACGTTGTATCATGTACTTCTTGTTTAATTTAATAGAAATACTCATTTTCTCATCCAATTGATCTTGTGAATGGTTGTCTATTAACATTGGGTAACATTTGCTTATTATATCATGGACCATGCTATTGTTTATGCTAACACCTTTCATATATTATATGCACTTGCTTGTGTTTATTGTTGAGACTAAGCTGCAGGTTCAAGTGTAGAGATTTGAAAGCTCAACAGGGATCCACATCAAACATGGAGATTTATTGCATAGATTTATTGCAGTAGACCAACATGGTTTGCAATTTATATTGGTTTGTAGTCTGTTATCAATGAGAATAAATACTCCGACCCATTGGATTTGTATAGAATTGCAGTTTCCAGTTTTAAACGTAGTCACAATTTTGGCAGGAATCAATTTCAGTTTTAGAAGGCATCTAGTCTGCGTGTTCTTGGAGCTTTACAGGAAAGACTCCATCCCCAATTGGAGACAGATGTTAGTACTGGAACTGTACTCTATACTTTGCATTTTCTTTTCATTTTGTTTCCTTTTGAAGCCCTTAAATGTTTGATTTGAGTCTTCTAAATTGTGCTTGATTCCATATTACCTCATACCCCTTAGGTTTGTTTTAACATGTTTCTTTTTATTAATGAGTTTATCTTGGCTCTTATATTTTAAGTAATCTCTTCTAATGGTCTAATATCATTAAAGTTCTCATGGATTTGAATTTTATTTTATGAGACCTATCCAAATTTTGATGAAATTTTCAAACTTGTAGCATTCCAGCATCGAATTGTAAAGATGTTGTATATGTTTACGCTGCCAAAATGTCTTAAACTGGTGAAATTTTAAATTTGGCGGTTAATCAAGCAATAAGGTGATTTAATTATGTTTGGAAGCAAGGCTTATATTTATGAAATGCTTAAAATACCTGACCGCCTTATGAATTAATATGACATCACTTAATTTGAAACATCATGAATTGATGTGCCCAAGATTTCTCACCTACCAAAGTTCGGGAAAAATTATTTCAATTTGCATGCCATCTAGAGCTAACCTTTTATTGAATTTTGTGGTGGTTTACAGTTTGTCAACATGTGTTTTTCCACTCATCAGTCACAGACATGAAGAAAACATGATGGTTTTCTTTCTTTGAAAAGATCTAAAGATACAATGTAAAGGTTACACAATAGCTTGCCCGTTGGTTTATAGGATCGCAGGGAATGAAGGTTTGGATTAAAGCACTGAAGGGAAAATCCTAGCCTTCATACTTATCGCCTATAGTCCTCAAACAAGTATCAAAGCACATGGCTCCATCAAGAACTAAAGGTAGGGAGCTACCAAGTCAAAGTACTATGTTTTTCTTTGTTTTAGTCATTGTCATTGGGAACATATTACGAGGAGATGGAAGTGAATTTCAGAGAACCCAAAGAGGTTTTTGTGAAGCACGGGATCATTCACAAAAACATACCTCATTTTTTCAATAGATGTCATGGTTTGAAAGATTAGAATGGATATTTACGGCCTATTTTTCCAGGTTTAAACATTTAATGATTTCCTATTTTAGTCATTATATTTGGGTGCGTCTTCCGATCAATTGGAGAGGAATATTTAAAAACAAAAAGAGGTTTTTTTCATCACGGGCCTATTCACAAAAACCTCTCTCGAAATTTAAACAGGTTTCATGATTTAGGATATACAAGTGGTTATTTTAGGCTGTTTATTCCATAAATTCGCCAAATTTCCCTCAGAATCTTGTTTTTGTATTTTGGGCATATTCGACCCTAGAGTTTTGGATCTAGAAACTGTCTTCATATATCTAATTAGTTATAAATTTAATGAATCAAATGGTAGAGAGGGGGTTGGTTTTTGGTGAAGATCGAGAGAGTGAATGCTTGAGCTACAATAAGAAAACTTCGTATCTTTGTAAGCTATGTGTTAAAGTCCACTTTGAAGATGATTTATATACATAATATGAGTCAGCTTAGTGATTAATAAACTGTGAATGCATTTTTAATGTTTTTGATTTGTGTCAGTTTATGAATTCATTTATGGTGAATTTTTTATCATGAAAGCTTGTAACTTGTCATTGTGTTCATAATTCATTCTTGCGAGAAAGTGGTTACGTTTAGAATATTTTAAAACTTAATATATAAATACAATTTGTACTTTATGTATTTAGAAGGACTACCCTAGTTCATCTATGTGTATGTATATTTCTTCTAGTCTTTAAATCTGTTTCCTTGGAATATCAAAGCCCTGCTATGGTATACTTGTTATGAGATCTTAGCTCTTGACCCATTGTCTTTCTCCAAACCTGAATTGAAATGCAATTACTCTTTAAATTTGAATTTTTCAACTTGAGATGTCTAGGATTTGCACTTCTGCAATCTGAGTACAGAATCTAGTGCAAACATATACAATGAAGGCCTTCCAGTCAACACCTGGAGGACATGCAGGTGCTCCAACATCCACAACTGGAGGAACAACTAGAAGACATGCATCAACAGCTGGAGGAACAACTAGAGGCAGGCATCGAATTAACATCAACCTGTATTTGTTTCAAATAAAGTTAATCACTTAAGGAAGTGTACACCATCCATTTGTGAGTTGCCTCGAAAATAAACTAAATAAGGCCTTCAAATCATGCATTTACCATTTAAACACAAATAAAAGCTTTGGTTAAATTGCATTAGAGACCGTGAAAGATTAATACAATCCTCACTATGCTATTTCTATAGTCCATGGAGGGACTAAAAATATGTGATGAAAAATACGACTTCAATCACAACTCCATTAATAATAGCACCAACTCCTTGTTATTAGGATAGTAAAATGGTATGAATATGCTTTGAATGGCAAGGCCAATCATTAAGTGCATTTCAAAATGTCTCTTTCTCTTTTCAAGATTTGCAATATGCAGGTCTAACGTCCATCTTGGCGGCTTGGGATAGGAATTTGAAAAGATTTGCAATATGTATGTCTAACGTCCATCTTGGCGGCTTGGGATAGTATCAAATTCCAAGGCTGTCGTGTAACCACATGAGCCATATTCTTCGCACTCACCCAGAACCGGAAATTTTTATATTCCACGCACAAGAAATTGCTCAAGTCGCATCTCATGTCCGCTCCTTTACTCGGAGATTGAGGTTTATCTTTTGTCCTTGCTGCTTTCTTGGGTTGTAATTTTTTAAATGAATATTAAAATTACATATTATTAAATCAACATTTAAAAAATACATGCATTGAAGCAATGAACTAATCTTTACTTATTAAACTTTATTTTCTTCTTAGTATATTATATGTAATGTTTCAAATTTGAAATATATTTCAAGTTTCTTAGTTAAAATTTTGAAAAAGCATTTATATTTTAAAAAAAAATTAAGATTTAAAAATATATTTTTATTTATTTATGAAATATCTATTTTCTTAATTTAATATTTTTTTAAACTACATATTTGTATTCAAATATTTCTTGTATGTATCGAAATATTTATGCTTTATTTTATATTAATCACTTTTTGAAGCATATATATAAAGCAATCTAAATTAGTACAACCACTTAATTTGTAGCCATTGATATTGTTCCCTCTCCTTAAACTAGCACAATCATTTAACTTGTGGTCATTGATATTAGCCCCTCTCCTTCCTACGTTATTTGTCACAAATTGCTCCTTATCCATGCATCAAGTACCAATTATTTTGTATATACTTTTTTTTTAATATAATTGTTTATTACGGCAACAATAATATCAATTTGGATAGTACACTTGTCTCATCCTCAAATACACCAATAAGTATTATTCTAACACTTATGGGTGTAATAAATGTTATGCTAATACCTATTGATGTAAATATTTATACAACACGTTATTTTATTTCCCATCACTTATTTAACTTTATAAAATTCTTAATATGATGATTGCGTATTGCCCTAAAATGATACGTGCCTTATCAATATTGAACTAAGACTTAACCTCGTTGATATAGCATTTCATTGGTTTGATGTAGTGACCTTCTCTTCAAGTGTATTATTTCCATGAAGATTTATTAGTTTTTCATAATAAAATTAAGAAATGTGAACATAAGTAATAGAATTTTTTTTTTTTAACTAGTAGAAGATCCTTATATTAGCATATACGTAATAGGATTTTAAAGGATTGACGACGATGATTAATTTTCTTTTATCCTTTAAATTTTTGTCAGACCAGAGTTTCTCTTTGAACTTCGACGAAATAATACTTTTAATATCATCTATATTTTGCAAAGTGACATTTTCATCAATCCCCCCACATCTTTAACCAAGACATGACATCTTGCCACAGAAAAATTAGGACACGAGATCCATATTGAATAAGATATATATTATTGAATTGATAAGATGCTTAACGCTTTACAAGAGCTCGCCTTTTATAAGGTTGGAGCATTTCTTAAGAAGGGTTACGTCCCTTCAATTAAACTAATTAATAATTTAATGATTAATTTGATACAATATTTAATATTCATAGCATTGCCACTCCCTTTTAAAGAGCTTTGTCCTCAAAGCAATGGTAATGAGGGATGTAACTGTCGAAATTGTTCTGATTCCCATGTTGCATCTTCTTTGGGAATATTTTTCCATTTTATGAGGTATTCTTTAATGACTCGCGTTCTTAATCTCTTCTCTCTAGTAGCAATGATAGATTCTGGCTCGAATATGATTCTTCCTTCTTCATCTAACAAGGGAAGTATTGTTTGTGCCTTCTGGTGTTGACCTATCATCTTTTTCAAACATGAAACATGAAAGACATTGTGGATGCGACTTGTAGTTGGAAATTCCAATGCATATGCCACATGACTAATCTTCTTATTGATTTGATATGGGCCCTAAAAACGTGGAGCCAACTTATTTTTTCCACCTTGTTTAAGTGATAATTGTTTATAGGGTTGTAGTCTTACATATACCCAATCTCCAATTTCAAATTCTCGTTCTGTTCGATGTCGATCTTCTTGTTGTCTCATTCTATTCCTGGCAGTATTCAAATTCTCTTTAAGTACTTGGACAACCTTTTGGTTTTCTTCTAAATGGTCATTTACTGATGTGACCCTTGCTTGGTTGGTGATGAAATCCTTCCATTTTGGGGGTTCATATCCATATAGGGCTTGAAATGGTGTCATTCTTGCAGATGTATGATAAGTAGAATTATACCACCATTCCGCAAGATGTAGCCATTGGAACCATTTATTTTGCTTATCAGTTACAAAACAACGGAGGTAGGTTTCTAAGCATTTATTGACAACTTCTGTCTGTCCATCTGTTTGTGGATGATAAGCTGAGCTCATGTTAAGAGACGTTCCAATTTGCTTGCAAAACTCTCTCCAAAATTTCCCTTTAAACTTGGCATCCCTATCACTTACTATAATCTTCGGAAAACCATGTAATTTGTAGACATTTTTACAAAAAAATTCGGCTGTTTCTTTTTCCAAATCAGTTTTCTTCACTCCAACAAAATGTGCATATTTGGTTAGCCTGTCTACCACAACTAGTATTTTGTCTTTTCCATTTGATATGGGTAGACCTTCAATGAAATCCATTGAAATTTCCTCCCATTTCTTATTCGGAATATGTAACGGATGGAGTAACCCTGGACTTGAGATATTCTCAGTTTTATTCCGCTGACAAATGTCACAATCTGCAACATACTTGTGAATGTCAGCATACATACCCTTCCAAAAGAATGATTGCCTTGCATTATAGTAGGTTTTAAAAATTCCTACATGACCAGCGGCTGGGCAATCATGTGATTCTTTAAGCACCTTGGTCTTAAAACTGGAATTGGAACTTAAGTAAATACGTCCTTTGTACCATAACAGTTCATTCTTCCATTCAAACTTTGGATACTGATTTATGTTGTTAATTATGGAGCAAACCTCTGAATTCTTGGCATATTCCTTACGAATTTCATCCAAAAATTCTGGGATCACCATGGATACGGCATAGACTTGTATCTCTTCATCTTTCCTTGATAAAGCATCAGCTACTACATTGTCCTTCCCTCTTTTATGTAGGATCTCCATATCGAAGGTAGAGATTTTATCTATCCACTTTTGTTGCTCGGTTGTTAATGTCTTCTGCTGTAACAAGTGTTGTAGACTATTATGATCTGTTCGGATTAGGAATTTACTTCCCAAAAGGTATTGTCGCCATTTAGTTAATGCATGCATGATGGCAAGCATTTCCTTATTGTATGTAGACTATAGGTATTCTCTTTTGTTCAACTTACTACTTTCAAAAGTGATTGGATGACCTTCTTGCATTAGCACAGCTCCTATCCCAAACCCTGAAGCATCACATTCGATTACGAATGGTTTTGCAAAATCAGGTGTTGCCAAAACGGGAGTTGAAGACATAGTTTGTTTCCACATTTCAAAGCATCTTCTTGCTTCATCATCCCATTGAAAAGAATTTCTTTTTAGGAGATTTGTTAGTGGGGTAGTGACATGTGCATAGTTCCTGATTAACCTTCGATAGTAACCTGTTAATCCCAAAAATCCTCGCAATTTTGAAACATTCTTTGGTTCGGGCCACTCCTTCATTGCCTGGATCTTCTTTGGGTCCACCTTAACTCCTTCCTTTGAGATTATATGACCGAGAAACTCCACTTCTTGCTTCCCAAAGGTGCATTTTGACTTTTTTGCATAGAACTGGTTTTCCTTCAGAAGAGATAGAACCTCTTCTAGATGTGTCAAATGTTCTTTCCATGTCTTGCTATATATAAGGATTTCATCGAAGAATACTAACACAAATTTCCTTAGGTATGGCTGAAATAGTTCATTCATAGTTGCCTGGAATGTGGCAGGGGAATTAGTTAACCCAAAAGGCATTACTTTGAATTCATAATGTCCTTCATGAGTTTGGAAAGCAGTCTTTGCGATATCCTCTAAATTGACCTTGATTTGATAGTACCCTGACCTTAAATCGAGTTTCGAAAAATATTTTGCGTCATGAAGTTCATCCAGCATGTCATCGATGAAGGGGATTGGAAACTTGTTCTTAATTGTTATTTTGTTTAATCCTCTATAATCTATACATAATCTAAACGATCTATCCTTCTTCCGTACTAGTACGACTGGAGCTGCATAAGGGCTTCTACTCTTGGTGATGACACCACAATTCAATAGATCTTGAACCAACCTTTCTATTTCTGTTTTGTGGTGGTGGGGATACCTATATGGTTTAACCTTGACAGGATTTGACCCCGGTTTAATCTTGATTATGTGTTCTATACTCCTTTCTGGTGGTAGCTGCATGGGTAAGTCTTGAAATATGTGTTCATGTTTCTGGAGTAATTTTTGGATTTCCTTTTTGAACTCATTTGGTTCCTCCTCTTTTCCTTCTAGTTGATGACATTGTATTACGTATGCAGATGCCCCTTTTCGAATGAGTTTTTCCATTTGCTGAGATGAAACTAGTTGTGTGTTTGGTGGATGAAAACCATATAGCTTAAAATTTTGCCCTTGCCACTTAAACTTGATGAAATGCTTTTGATGATTGGTAGAATATGTTCCCAATGTTTGTAACCATTGGACTCCCAAAATGATGTCTACTCCTCCCAACGGTAAGGTGTAGAGTTCTGATTCCAGTTTGAAGTCTTGTATTTGAAGTCTCACCTTGTGGCATTTTCCAACTTTTTCGATCTTTTTTCCATCTGCAACCATCACCTTCATGTCTGGAACTGGATGTACGAACAACTTGAGTTTTCGTGCCACTCTTATATCAAGAAAGTTGTGAGTGCTTCCAGTGTCTACTAGCACTGTAACATTCTCATTTTTTATATGCCCTTTTAACTTGAGAGTCTGTGGTTGACTAATGCCTGTCATGGCTGCTAGGGAGATTTTAGGGTTCTCGTCGTTCCCGGCTGCCATATTTGTGGTTTCCTCCTCTTCATCTTCTGGCTCTTCTTCTTCTTCTTCTTCTGATTTACTATTCTCCTCTGCTTCATAAGTATATAATTTATTTGAGTTGTCCTTGGGGCGACACCTATGTTTAGGGTTCCATTTGTCTCCACATCGTCGACATTTTCCTTCCCTCATACGTTGATTCTCGAGGCTCTTCCTATCGTCCCTTCTAGGCGGAGGGATGTATTTGTTTGTATCATCCTCTGGAGTCGACTGGATGTTTCTTTGTGAGTATGACTTCCCTTTATTTGATTGAAAACTATCAAATTTGGCCTCGGCTGCTTTTGCTTTTCGTCTTGCTACCTCGACATTTGTTATGTCATGCATTTTTAACTCTTTTTGTATGTATGGTTTTAGTCCTCCTAAGTAGGTTTCCAACCGTTGTTTGTCGGATAGCCCAAATACTCTGGTAGCGAGGGATTCCCATTGATGCGTGAATTCTTCGACGCTTCCCTTTTGTTGTAATCTGGTAAGTTTTGAGAGGAATTCATCTTCTGTGATTCCTTGAAACCTTTTTAAGAAATCATTCTTGAATAAGTTCCAAGTGTATGTGAAGTTGTCTCCATTCCACCACATATACCAGTTGTAGGCATATCCTTCAAGGTGCATTGAAGCATACTTGACCTTTTCTTCATCCATTGTAATGTTATATATGTCGAAATACTCTTCTGCTTTATTCAACCAAGCGACGCATTGGTCTTCTCCTCCATTATATTTCGTCATCTCTATTTTTGCTCTCAACGGGTACATTACGAATGGTTGGTATTGAGTACCTTTCATCCTGTTGTGTCCTGGTGACTCAGAATTGGAAGATGGGGTAACTGACATATCCGAGCCATGTTGTTTATGATTTTTTTCCTCATCATTCATTTTTTGTAATATCTCCTCGATACCTTTCTGGCTCTCAGTCACTTTTTGATCTAACATTTTTTGTTCCTTGCTTATAATGTCGAACTTGTCGTCTATTTTCTGCCCCATTACTTGAATGACTTCATCCTTAATTTCTTTCTTAAGTGCTTCCTGGCTCTTGGTGATCATTTCCTTGAAGGTTCGGAAATCCTTCTTTATTTTCTCCATTTGGGCTTTTAACTCTGTCGTCATGCTTCTTAGGTGTGGTGGTGAATAATTGGACGCAATTTTGGCTTATGGGATATTGAGAACAATTTAAAAGGTCTTCGGAAAAATGGTGACCAATAATAACTATTATAGCAATAATAATTACTATAATAAAAATAATAGATATTATATTTAAATATTTATTATAAAGTGGAAAATTTTAATAAAATAAAAATATTATTTAATAATATTATATTATTATAATAATATTTATTTTATTAATTTGGGTTTGTTTTTTTTTGTAGGTTGAGAGGAATGGTGGAGAATGCGCAGGGAAGAATGCGCAGGGGAGGGAGATGGTGAGCGAAGGGAAGTGGGGATGCGGGAGTCGCGGCTGTGGAGGAGGAAGGGAAGGAGGTTGTGATGGCATGGATATGGGTGGATGCAGAAGGACGTGGAGGGGCGGTGAAGGGAGGTGGAGCAGGCGCAGTGGATAGCAGTGTGGAAAAGGAGGTGCGGCGTGGACAAGGAGTGTTGGATGGGCTGCGCGGGGTGGAGCAGCGTTGGGTGGATGGCGTGACGGTGTAGCTGGAAGGGAAGTCGAAGGAGGATGGGGGATGGAGGGCGGTGTGCTGGAGCGATCAGCGTGGAGCAGCGTGAGATGGCAGAAGGGAGGTGTGAGCGTGAGAGGAGAGGTGGGATAGGAGTGCAGCGGGAAGGACGTGGATGGAGATGCTCAATGAAGAACACTGAGAAGATCGCCGAGCTCTGATACCAAATGCCACAGAAAAATTAGGACGCGAGATCCATATTGAATAAGATATATATTATTGAATTGATAAGATGCTTAACGCTTTACAAGAGCTCGCCTTTTATAAGGTTGGAGCATTTCTTAAGAAGGGTTACGTCCCTTCAATTAAACTAATTAATAATTTAATGATTAATTTGATACAATATTTAATATTCATAGCACATCTTTATGCCAACCTTGCTTGAGCCTTAGGTGGTTTTGACTGGAATTTAAAGCAATTTTTAGAAGTCTTTGGTCTCCCAAGTTATTTAATTATTTCTTGTACATTTGGTACCTAGTCATAGCTATGCTCTCAATGGAGGAAAGACCCACTTTGTATTGTTTTTAATTTTAAGATTGTAAGTTATAAAACGCTTCTAGATTTGCTCAATCCTTCTCCAAGATTCTCTAGAGAGACTGCAACCCCAAACTTCACACCCATACAGGAGAATGAGAGTGATGAGAGTTTCGAAGAGGAATTTACTTTTAACCCACATCAGAAGGTTTGTTGACTTACAATTATTTTCAAGACCAAAATAAGCTTTCCACCTTCCATTGATCCCTTTCTCGATGTTGTAGTTCCAGTTAAGCTTGTGATGGATATCAATCCCAATATATTTATAGGAAGACACTTCCTCCAAGTTGTTATTATCACACACAAATTGAGAGTAAGTGACCTTATATGTAAGGTTTATTTTATACATTTAAATAAGTTAAAGTAAATTTAATTGAATTTACCAGTAGTTGTTGTAAAACAAACAACATACATTTATGTTAACTATGTGTTTGTCAAGTATTGGAAGGGATCAAATCCATTGAGGTGCAAAACAAATTTTATAGTGCAAAATTTGAGAAAAATATTGCAACTCAAGGATTCGATCCCTTTTCACAATGATTTTATTATTACTCATGACATAAAAATTCATTAAGTACAAATAACAAAGAAAAGTAGTGATGAGATTTAAACATTATTATTTTCCAGCATATTATTATTATTACTTTATTTTTAATTTTATAAAAATATCATATTGGATCAAGATATGGAGAAAGATGTTACAAATTTATTTACTGTAAATAGAAATAACAAAGAAAAGTACCAATAAGATTCAAACATTATTAATTTAGAGCATTATTAATTTATTTTAGTATTGCAAACTTATTATATTAGATCAAGATATGGACACATATGTTACAATCTCTTTGATATTGGGATGAAAAAATAATATGGATCTATTTTGCAATCATATTTATGTTTTTCCAATTTAATTCATATATTTTTTAATTTTAATTATGAATCTACATTGTATATTTTTCTCAAAGCCAACTTGTGTTACAAATGTACAAAACAACTCTAAACATAATAAAGAAAAATACATCTTATAAAAGTTAAGATTTACTTACCCCAAATAATTGGATATAGATTCTTGAGCTTCACTTATAATTGATATTTTTAAGCTTGGTTATTTATTAAAAATCTTATAAGACTATATAAATCTATGTTTATTAATGCAAATTTAGTTAAATATAGTTTTTCACTCTTCTTATGTGGAACTCTACTCATTGAATACAATTTTCCTTACTAAATAAAATTCCTATTGAAAACTCTTTAGGTTAGAGAAAATGCCTCACTTTGCCTTCTTTAATGTTGGATAAGACTCACAAGTCTCAATTATGTGTCCATCTTTATTCTTTCTATTATATAATTCACTTAGAACATGTCCCTCTACTTTTCATTTATATAAGCTTATTTTAATCTAGCCTATTAGAGAAGGTATCATATATTATATTTATAAATTTTATAGTTTTAAATCTTCTCCATATTAGGGTGCAATTTCTAAATATTTTTTTACAATATTGATCTTTCCAACCTCTTAACTCATTATGATTTATAAATAATGTGAACAATCAGAAAGAACCAGTTGAGGATGCTCTCACGATTGGTCATAAAGAAACAAGAGTCTTTGATTTTCTTGAAGATCATTTCGCTAGTTTGTTGGAATCATCAGAGAAGATGGAGTTTGTATTGTTCAAGAATGTAGGGATTGAAAAATATTTTCAGTTGGAGTTATCATTTGTTGAGTTCTTTTTCCGGGCTGGAGGGGTTGAATGTGAAATTCAGTCAAAAAGCCATTTGCTTGACTAGCTTCATTGGAAGTGTGAGATCACCTGATTCGACTTTATACTCAGCAAATAGGGTAGGAGCATTTGTATATAAATAAGCTTGAAGGTCAAGCATTTCTGTTAATTTCAGTTTTAATCTTTAGCAGTATGTGTGTTCGGCATTTTCAGAAAATTTCAGTATGTTTTTCAGTTTCAGGTTTTCAGCTGCAGTTTTCGGATGAAGGACCGATTGCAAGTTGTAGGTTGCAGTTGTCAGGGTTGGGATCCGCCCATGGATTAGGCACTTCGCCTATGGAGTTCTTTGCTACCTCGCAGGGAGGTTAGCATCCCCGACTGGAGCCAGTTGTTAGCACTCAAATGGTGCTGGGTTTTGAGGAGGGTTTTGGCGAAGAAAAGGGAGTTGCATGATCAAGAAAAATTTCCGAAGGAAAGCCAAAATCTCAGGTCATATCCCCCAGAAGTAGAAAATTAGAGCACATCGTAGTAGATGTAGCCAAAGGAGAAAATATCGGGAACAAATCTAAAGGTCCTTAGTAACTAGAGGCCCGATAGCAGGCTAATGAGCCAGTAAGCACGCAGAGGCATGCGTATATGGCTCAGATTAAATAACCCAAAGATCTACGGCCATGAACCCTTAGCGCCAAGTCGAATTGGAATTGTTAGCCTAGTAGGCATATTCCTAAAGCGATCAACGGTAGAGATCAGTGGGAGCAAAGATCTACGGTGAAAAAGTGATGGCACTAATCTAACATGCGCGGGAAAAAGACTGCGTTCCAAATCACCGTGATCTGGTTAAGCGTCGTGCTCCTTTGAACGGCATGGATCTAACGAAGGTAGATCAACAGTCCATGGAAATGGCTATGATTTTAATCATTGGCATGTTAAGCATACCCAAAATCGATGCGGTCATTGAAGGTGCATCATCTGATTGTTAAGATTAGATCTGTGTGACATTAAACTGAGGGCCATGATGACGTTGGAAGGTAAAGCGGGAAGATCTACGGCTGAAGGTATCCAAGAGAGACGGACGACTGACATGGACCCGTCGCAATCATACTTGAAAGGGTGATATGGAAAAATCTATATTATAAAATGGCTCGCCTCCACGAGTGTCCAAATCCTGTCTGTCCAGTCCACTTTGGAGAGTGAAAGAAGGCGAATCTCGCAGAGAAGACCGTCCAATCGGGAGACCAGAGGGTCGTCTAGTTGTCAGTGGACCAGCCACCTTGCTTTATATGAAGCCTTGGGTGGGAGTATTTGATGCAGAAAGCTTAGGCCCCCACTGTCGTATTGCACCCTCTGGATATATACCATCGGGAATGAACAACTTCACTAATGCCTATTACTCCAGTCGTGGCATCACATCCATCCAGGCCAAAGGCTTTTTTCTAATTTGAACGGAAGAGGAAAGGGTCCTTGCTAAGGAGCTTTCAGAGTCAGGAAGGAAATAGGGTACTGGGTTTCCCCCAGATAATGCAGCTGTCAAAGGTTTGTTTTCAGTGGAGGAGACTGTCTCAGTCGTCGTATGAGTTCAGTGGCAGAATCAGAAGGGCCAGCAGGTTACAGAGTTCAAATTGCAGGTTGAAGAACAGTTTTTAGTTTGGAATTGGGAGTTGCCCAATGGATTAGGCACTTGGTCTACGGAGTTCTTTGTTACCTCGCAGCGACGATAGCATCCCCGACTTGGAGCCAGTTGTTAGCACCAGAATTGTGCTAAACATTCAGAGGGGTCCAGAACATGAAGAAATGAGCGGGGTCTAAATTCATTGAAGCATATGACCATTTAAAATGCAAATCAAGCTTTTCAAGCATTCATTCCTAAGTGTAAGATGAAATAATGCTAAGTTCAAGCCCATCAATTATGGGCCTTTCATAACCATTTCATGCACCCACCACATTAGCATCGAGGTCCTGAAAATTCAACTTGCAAGAAGAAAGCCAAATTCAAAATTCAATGTGATATTATATGAAGGGCAGGCTTGTTTTTACCGAAAATGACTGTTTTAGTCATCGTTTTGCAGCAGATGTCTCCGCCAAACCGGGAGAAATTTTGAGAAACCAAGAGAGTTTTTTATCCATAACAAGCCCATATACAATAACCTCTCTCCAAATTCACATAGGTGTCTCCTTTTGGGAGAATCGGGAGGATCTTTGCAGGATACATTTCCAGAATTCACGTTTTCTGTGTAAGTCATCAACTTCCAGAACATCTCCCGGCTAGATGGAGTCTCATTTTAGGAAACTGAAAGAGGTTTTTATTTAGGATGGTCCAATATACAAAAACCTCTTTCATTTTTTACAAAACTATCACCGTTTGAGATATACAGCTGTGGCACCGAGAGTCATTTTTCAGCAGTCCGCGGCCAAAACTAAGCAAAGTTTGTTGAAACCGACTTCCAGGTTGTTAAATCTCTTTGTGTAGGTGTCAAATGTTGTTGTAATAGATTCCTATTGAGATAGCTTGACCCTAGGGCCAAATAGATCTATAAAATAAATGTAATAGAAGAAGAATAGGTTGGAAAATCATTTAGTTGAGGCTTGGGGGAGCTCGGCTCTGTTTTGAAGCATTTTCTTGAATATATTTGTAGTGTTGAAGCTGGATTTTTGTAGAGATTCCTGTGTAATTGGTTTTGTAGTCTATTCTTTCTTCTTCTCCTATGTATTGTGTATCTTTCATTGTTATTTCCAGTCTATAATATCTCTTCATACTTGGTGCAGTGTTGTAGTTAAGCAGAATTCATACAAATTATGCTCTATTTATCTCATTCCAAGTATTGCACAAATGATTTCTACTAAAGTTGGTACAGGATTCATTCTTGTATGCCTTGTATCGATGGATTGTTTCTTTCTCTTCTGTTTCACCAATAAAAATCACTTTGACTACAAGTTGTTTGCTACCTTGCCCCTGTTTAAATGCATTTGCAAAGCATTTGTAAATAAATGTTCAGAGTTTGTTTGATTTGACTCCATTTCCCAATAGTTTTCCTTATGATTTTCTCTCCAAACAGTTTAAACCATTTTGTTCCAGCAAAAATCTGATCTTCTGTATGTGTTGTAATTGAATATCTTGAATGATGAATGATGGTGTACGTTTTCATTGTTGACGCCTTTGATTATTTCCAGGTTTCATGAGTTTATAGAGAGATCCCTATCTGTTTGTGTTGGGTCAGTAGCACAAGCTAAAGATTGGTTAGTGGTTACCCCAAATTGCCTTCTTCACAACCTTGGGGGGTTAATTTGGTTGTTAACAGGCTGATTATCTCAATAGTAATCACATCGATTTCTTTAAACAAACCCAATTCATCTATTTCGACATAGTATTATTATTCATACATTTATAGGAATGTATTATAAATATTATCATTATGTACAAATGCAAAATAATATGTAGATATTTACCATCTTTAAGAATTCATATTACGGCATGAAACCAAAATGACTCTTTCATTTTCAACTAATATTAAACATTGTATCGAATACCTAGCATACAAATATTGAGTTTTTGGTTAATGTTTCTATTACAAGAGGCTAGGGTTTACAACCTCGTCTTAAAATACAAACAATTCATCTATCAAAGATGGATACAAATTACATTGTATGCCATTGTATTTTCAATACAATCCCTAGACCCAAGTTTTGGCTACGACTCAGGATTTAAAACCCTGTAGTTTCAACCATCTGCAGTTTTACTACAAAAAACAAATCTACTGAACGGTAATTAAAGTTGTACAAAGAACAAAACCTAAGACCTCGACACAGTTTCGTTAAACTCCAATTCAGGACTTGCCTCAAACAATTCTTAAAAACCACCATATCCCAATATCGACAAAATATCAACGCAAGATGACACAGTTATCATTATTTACAAAGAACGCAAAGCACCATATACAGTGAAATTTTAAAGACCTACTTTACACTGTAAACATTGACGGGGCATGTTAACACTAAAATAAAAAAACACCGTATATTTCTTATATAGAAGTTTGGCCAAGCATAGCTCGCCATTTGCAGGTTAAAAACCTTAGTTACTTCAACATAAAAAAACTCCTGTACTTCCGAAATCATCGAAGAAATGCCCAACGAGAGCCATGAAGGGCTCAGGAGTCATACTCCAAGTCTTTTACAAACAGATCAAAATTGCCATACGACTTAACCATTCAAACTTCAATCTATAAATTTCTTAAACATTTCAAAATTAGTAGTTTGCCTCAGCTTTCAACGAAGAACGGTCTAGAGCCATTTAGGCCCATCTTGAAAACTGCGAACTACTAGGGTAACCCTGAGTATATCTATGAAGCTTACCAGGACACTTTGTCATCATCTTGAAAACTCTCACAACCAACTGTGACTACTATTGAGGAAGTTACCTGCCTTTTGAATAAAAAATGATGAGGGTTAAAATTATAAACTAAGAACATCAAAGCAACATAGCTATTTCAAAAGCAATCAATGAGATAGCAACTCAACATCACCTGCAGATTAGTGAAGCATGGTTGAATGCACCAGGTGCTCTAAAGAAGACTGTAGAAAAGAAGAAGCCACTTAAATACCGAAGGTATCCCTCATTATACAATTACGAAAGGTATGACAAACCAGAGCTGAAAGAACCCTGCCATCAGTCTACGACTCATAAGAAAACCCTCCATTGACATAAACTAAGTCCTATACAGTGCAAACACTGCGAACACTATTTTTATAAAGACCAGGGTGTCGAAACTCATGGAGGCACCTCCAAACCAAAACTCTGGAAGGTCGAGAGCCTGTCGGCCTCCCTTCCTTTTCGCAAATGAATCAAATCTCATGTATCATAGCATATCAATGCCAAGTTTAGGGTTTAACCCAAAACTGAGGTCAATCTATTGATCAACGACGTAGGTTTATCCACGGAGGCACAAAACCGTACAACGATCATCTGTTCATTAATTAGCAGTTATTACTACAACGTTCCATGTATGGTTTGTTGTCAACTGGAATGTCCAACTATGATCCTATTGCTTCAACGATTGCACAGCTCGGCAAGAACGACTTACGTTGCAAAGATTTGATACCCAACACCATATTATAATCACGTGAGATATGGACATGAAGGCCGCCATCATACCATCCACCAAAGTCGTAGTTAAGGAGCATTTAATACATCAACCACCATTTCATTATGCTTGCCAACCCATATCTGATAACAAGGTTAATGTAGCGTGTACCTGTGAGGGAAGGGTAGTAACTGGTAAGTTTACAAAACCTTACACTATATTATTGCTACATTAAATCGTAAATATCAAAGTGTTAGACCTTGCACGTAATGTCATGCGAATTATCAATGTAACAGTTGTCAATTTATAGTTGTTATGCAAGGTAGGTTAATACGTAACCTTTGCATATAAGATTCATGCACTTAGCATTTTATATTTGTGCACATAGTTCTAATCCATAGGTTATGCCTTAAGACCTGATACCTATCATTCACATATAAAAGATGTGTATAAAGAGTATGATTCAATACCATTTGGTATCATATAGTTATATATATATATATATATAATTCATAGAAACGATAAATTAATACTCACATAAATATCACATTATCCATTGAGATAGGAGATTTATTCATTGGTCCTATCCTTAGCTTAGTAGAGAACACTATATAAGTGTTTAGACTATATGCAATCTTCTATAGTGGAAATAACAAGAACAAAAAGATTGTTAATATATAAAATATTCCCATAGAATATTTTTATACTTGTGACATAGCAGAGGTATTCTAAAAATGTTAAAGATACCTAAGTAGTTTTGCAGGGCAGGTACTCCACTACTTATTCACAATGATATTTTAAAAAGCCAGTATATGCTGAAAGATGAATTGAAACACTTTATAGATTATTCTTGGAATCTCTCTGTCTGTCATACTTGTCCACTGAAATAGAATTCGGGAGCGTTAGCTAGTAATAGCTAAGTAAGCCTCAGGGCTATTCAAGGACCCCTTCACAGCATCAAGACAAACATTTAGTCTCGAGAAAACGAAATGTTTGACATAGGAAGAAAGCGACATTATACATACAAACTTTTAACATCCAACATTGTTTTGACGATACATGTGTTACGACTTTTTAATATTCTGATATGATTCGTAAGTAAACTAAAATCTCTTAGTCACAAATGGCAATGCTTATGAGTAATTATCATTAAGTATGCAATTAATGTTTAGTCGTATTAAAGTCAACATCTTTAGTCAAGAAAACAAGCATTTATTGTTACCGAAATATTTAAAATTTTAGTGTTTTTTTTGGGATGTTACATGTGGTATCAAAGTGCAAGTTCAAATACTAGGCCTGAAGTGGTTCATGCGCGCAAATGAAAATCTATAATAGAATTACAAAATTACTGATTTAATTTATTTTGTTTTCAGTCTCAACATGTTATAATTTAAGTCTGTAGGTATGGAAGGACCAACAAGGTCGGCTGAAGACAGGTCCCTTAATAATGAGCAGAATAATAATGAGCAAGGACACATTAATCCTGAAAGTATATTTGTTGAATTGAATGATAATTCATCTGAATTATTAAGGACTATAAAAGATTTAAAATTCGAGGTAAAGACAATTAAAGAAGAAAACGAACGAATTCTGAAAGCTCAAGAGGAGGTGAATCATATCCTGCTAAATAATCTTCATAAAAATTACCAAGATAACGAAACAACAAATAATGTTGAGTCTGAAACATTGTCCTACCAACATAAGGGTAAAAGGATAAAATTAATTGATTATAACAACAGTTCATCTTCCGAATCTGAAGAAAGGGCACACCGAAAAAAGCATAAGTACTCCAGTGACAGTAGTGACAATGAATGTTACACTAAGAAAAAGAAGTACAAGCCCTATGAATAAATTTTTGGTGAGTTTAAAAAGATCAAACCTCCAACCTTGAATGGAGAAACAGAAAAGAGTGAGATAGCTGAAGCATGGTTATATGGGATGAATAAGTATTTCTAGATTTATAATTACTCAAGTCACCTAAAAACTAAAATGGCAATTTATAATTTAACTGGAAAGGCAGACATTTGGTGTGAAGATCTAAAAGAGAAAAAGGTTTAAAGGAGAAAAGTGTAAATTGGAGTAATTTTAAGAAGTACTTTAAAAGAGAATTCTTGTCAGAACAATATTATGAGGAACGAGCTAAGAAATTTTATGAGTTAAAGCTAGGCTCCATGGATATGAGAGAGTTGTGCAGCAAGTTTCTGAATTTATTAACGTATGTGCATTATTTTGTTGAAGAAAAGCCCAAGGTTCAAAGGTTTCTGAGTTGTTTTCCCTCTCACATCAAGGACAGAATTGAATATGATAGTCCTTGAACTCTGGAAGAGGCCATGAGAAAGCGAATATCTATTGTGAACAAAATAAGAGAAGAGAATACATACCGAGTTGGAAAGCAAAAAGGCCTAACAACTTTGAGCAAAGGAAGAAGTAGTTTTCTTTTAATTGTAATTTCCGTAATAATAATAATTCATGTAATTATTCTAACACGAAGTTTTCAGGAAATAATGCAACAGTTAATACACAGTCAAAATTTATAGCGGCAAAGAACATTGATTCACCTAAAAACTTTGTTAAAAGTAATGAATAGAAAGAACCTGTTAAGTGTTGGGAATGTCAGGGACCTCATTATGCATCAAACTGTCCACTCCGAAAGAAGGTTGTCAACAACATACATACAGTACAAGAGGAGGCTATTGTTGCTGATTTAGCAAGGGAGATGCCTAGGATAAATGCAGCTTTGGAGAACAGGCAAGCAGCTCATCAAACTTCCATGGTTGAAGTGGAAGGTATGTTAAAAGATAAACATGTTTCTATTTTGATTGATCTAGGGGCAAATATTAGTTATATTTCACCTGATTTAGTAAAATGTTGCAATCTGAAATTAGATAAGTTTGATAAATCTTGGCTGGTTCAATTAGCTACTGGCACAAAAAGAAAGGTAATTGATTTTGTGAAAGAGTGTGAATTTTTGATGAATTAGTTTAAGACGCATGTTAAACTAAATGTTTTTCCTTTAGGCTCTTATGATATTATGATTGGAATGGACTGGTTATAGAAGCATACAGTTGTACTAAATTGCTTTGAAAAGACTTTTACTTGTTTAAATGATGCATTTGAAACTATAACGGTGAAAGGGATTCCTAGAAATATTTCTGTTAGGCAAATTTATGCATTACAAGTGAAGAAGGCAGTTCGAAAGGGTTGTAAGTTGTTGCTGTAAACGTAATTAATAATGAACGTCCACTAATGAAGATAAGTTAAAGCTGGAAGATATACCCATTATTAAGGAATTTTCTGATGTATTCCCAGAAGAAATTCCAAGACTACCTCTGAAAAGGGAACTTGATTTCACCATTGAGTTAGTACCAGGAGCGGTACCAAACTCAAAGGCACCTTACTGAATGAATATTCTGGAGCTCAATGAACTTAAGTCACAGCTTAAAGAATTGATTGATAAAAATTATATAAGACACAGTGTGTCTCCATGGGGAGCACCTATAATTTTTGTTAAAAAGAAAGACGAACCTATGCGTTTATTCATAGACTACCATCAGCTAAATAAGATAACTATAAAGAACAGATATCCCTTGCCCCGCATTGATGATCTGTTTGATCAACTGCGCAGTGCAACTGTATTCTCTAAAATTGATTTAAGGTCAGGGTATCATCAAGTTAGGTTTAAAGATGAGGACATCTTTAAGACTATCTTCAGAACTCGCTATGGACACTACGAGTTCGTAGTTATGCCCTTCGGGCTGACCAATGCTCCAACAGTCTTCATGTGTTTAATGAAAAAAGTATTACATAAGTACTTGGCTAAATTTGTTGTGGTTTTTATTGATGATATTCTAATTTATTCTAAGACAAAAGAGGAACATGACGAACACTTAAAAATAGTTTTACAAGTGTTAAAGGAACACCAACTATATGCTAAGTTCAGCAAATGTGATTTTTACAAAGATAAAATTCAGTACTTGGAGCATGTAATATCCAAGGATGGGATTGCAGTAGACCTAGACAAGATAAAGCAATTAATTAATGGCCTGCCCCGAAAGATGTAACTGATGTACGATCTTTTATGGGGATCACAGGTTACTATTGTAAGTTTATTGAAAGATTTTCTAGGATAGCAAATCCTATAACTTCTTTGCAAAAGAAAGGTAAGAAATTTGTGTGGGATAAAAAATATGAAGAAAGCTTTAAGAAACTAAAGGAGTTATTAACAACAGCACCTATTTTAAAAATTGTTGATCCTAACAAGGATTTCATTGTATGCACGGATGCGTGCAATGACAGACTTGGTGAGGTATTAACATAAGAAGGTCATGCAATTGCATATGAGTCTCGGAAGTTAAAGATTCATGAAAAGAACTATGCAACTTATGACCTTGAGTTAGCTATTGTAATACATGCATTAAAAATGTGGAGACATCATTTAATTGGAAGAAAATTTATCTTAATGACTAATAATAAAGGATTAAAATACTTGTTGGATCAACCGAATCTGAACGCAAGGCAAGCTAGGTGGATAGCTTTCCTTAGCGAATACAATTTCGAAATTCAGCACATAAAAGGGAAGGAAAATAAGGTTGTTGATGCATTGAGCAGAAATGTGAGAGTAAGTTTTATTTCAACAATCAACACTTATAAATCTGACCTGGAAAATCAGATTAAGGAAAGAGTCGGAATGGATGTAAAATATAAGAATTTACTAACTAAAATTGCTAAAGATAATGTTGAAAATTGTATAAAAGATTACAGAATTGATGGAAGAGGGTTACTGTTGTATAAAAACAGAATTTATGTGCCTAATGTTGTTGAAATTAAGTTGCTGATTTTAAATGAATTGCATAAAAGTCCATATTTTGCACACCCTGGTTACCAAAAGATGATAACTATGCTACGAAAAGATTACTTTTGGACATGTATGAAAAGTGAAGTAGCTGAATATATTGCTAGATGTATAGAGTGTCAGCAAGTAAAAGTTGAACACCAACATCCAGCTGGATTGTTGCAGCCACTACCTATTCCAGATTGGAAGTGGGAGATAATTAGTATTGATTTTATTACTGGGTTGCCTAAAAATCAGAAACAGAATGATTCCATTATGGTAGTAGTGGACAAACTTAGTAAGGCAACGCACTTTATACCAGTTAAGACCACACACAAGGCTCCTGATATTGCTGAAATTTTTATGAAGCAGACGTTTACATGGTATTCCGAAAGTTATAATTTCTGATATAGACTCAAAGTTTACAGGAAATTTCTGGAAATCTTTATTTAAAGGTTTAGGTACTACTTTGAATTTTAGTACATCATTTCACCCACAAGCAGATGGGCAGACTGAAAGAGTTAATCAAATTATTGAGGACATGTTAAGAATGTATGTTAGATATCAGCCAGGTAAATGGGAGGATTATTTACATTATGTTGAATTTGCTTATAATAACCATTATCAAGCTTCAGCGAAGCTTAGTCCCTTTGAAATTTTATATGGCAGAAAATGTAATACTCCTATCTCTTGGAGTAATCCAGTTGACAGGTTAATGTTAGGACCTGATTTGTTAAGAGAGTTAGAACTAACTGTGAAACATGTTCAAGGCAATCTGAAAATTGCACAAGATAGACAGAAAAGTCAGGTAGATCTAAAAAGAATTCAGAAAGAGTTTCAGGTTGGTGAACATGTGTTTCTCAAGGTAAGACCCAAGAAATGTTCCCTAAGGTTGGGAAGCTATGCTAAATTAGCACCAAGGTATTGTGAACCTTTTCAAATCTTTTCTAGGGTAGGACCAGTGGCATATCAGTTGGCATTGCTCCCAAATCTTAAAGTACATAATGTATTTCACATCTCTCTTTTGAAAAAGTATGTGCATGATATTACTCATGTTATTAATTGGACTGATGTACAGGTGGAACCAGAAGGAGATTTTCTGGTGGAATTGGATTGTATCCTTGACAAGAGGGAAATTTTGCTTCGTAATCATACCATTGGATAGGTTAAGGTGCAACGAAAGTACCTTAGTTCGGATGAAGCTACTTGGGAATTGGAAAGTAATATGCGGGTGGCATATCCAATGTTGTTCTAGAAGGAACAAGAGGATGATGAATAATGAAACATTGAGGACGATGTTGAACTTAAGAGGGGGTGTTTGTCACATACCCCAAGTTCTAGACATTTGATGTTTTGAGAAAACATTATGTTTTATTTTTATTGTAAAGTTTTATGACTATTGACCAAGTGGGGTCATGGATTACCGTAATTAATTATTTTGAATATTTTATTATTAATAAATAAAAGCGGAGACAAATATCCAAAGGACACTATTGAATGAGTGTTCACTGACCCACTAGGGGGAATGGACTGTGGTGGAGAGCAAACTGACACTTGGCAGCATCCTCAACTCACTTCTAACTGTTGCAGGGGGCAACTTCCCTACTTTTGTGGTCATGTTCCCCAAGAAAGTGGAACTGAGTAGGTGGCTCATTTACTGAAATAAACTGACCAAAAGACCTAGGCATGCTATTTAACTATCCATCAAATTCAGTAGGAGGTTGTTCCATGCTTACCTTGGGATAATTTCTGAGCACAAGAGATTTGATAAGGGGAAAGTTAGAAGTGATTGAGTGAATTAAGATTGCATTATGAACTAGTGTAGCCACATTGTTGAGTTCAATATTGCTAAAAGCGGGAAGTACTACTGCTAAGTATTACTACTGAGTTGCAAGGGAATTTATTCCATTATTCCACACAACATCTTCGTCCTAGTGGTTCAGTGAACAGGCTCGGGGGTCCTAAGGAAAGTAGCTTGGCTGTCTTCAGGAGTTGGTTGGGTGGAACGGGCTCCTTTGGCTGTTTGTTTCTTCTATAGTTTCCAGGTTCATATTGTGTTATATTCTTTACTTCTATTATGTTGGCAAAATAAATAGGAATGCACTTGTTATCTGCTCTTTCCATTTAATCTAAGATAATCTGCCTGAGTTAGTAATTATTTTACTTCTATAAATTATATTGATGAAATAAAATACAGTATGAATGAAGTAGTCAGAATGATTGAATGATTGATTATAGAATTCACTTTCCTGTAGTTTTCCACACACTGTAAATAGTTTCGTACTCTAGTACAGGAAAGGAAAATTAAAGTAGATCAGAGTGATCATATGCATTAGATAAATTTAAATGATTGTTTTATAAACAAAGTCATATCATTATTAGTTTTGTATTATTGTTTCATTGAAGTAGACCTTTTAAAATTGTAAACAGACTATCAAGTTTTTCTAAATATTTCACTATTCATGCTTATTATCAAAACCTATCTTTTTTTATACACAAGAATAGTATCGAAAGTACCTTTTGTCCAAACAATAGTAAACTTAGCCATTAAAACTAGACATTATATAAATGGATTTCTTTCGTTTAGCAAAACATCTCATATATTTATGAACAAGCTTCTCGCATCATCTTTTACATCACCTAAAACATGTTTAAAGATAGGCTGATTATCTCAATAGTAATCACATCGATTTCTTTAAACAAAACCAAGTCATCTATTTCGACATAGTATTATTATTCATACATTTATAGGAATGTATTATAAATATTATCATTGTGTACAAATGCGAAATAATATGCAGATATTTACCATCTTTAAGAATTCATATTACGACTTGAAACCAAAATGACTCTTTTATTTTCAACTAATATTAAACATTGTACATAATACTTAGCATACCAGTATTTAGTTTTTGGTTAAGATTTCTATTACAAGAGGCCAGGGTTTACAAACCTGTCTTAAAATACAAACGATTCATCTATCAAGGATGGATACAAATTACATTGTATGCCATTGTATTTTCAATACAATCCCTAGACCCAAGGTTTGGCTACGGCTCAGGATTTAAAACCCTGTAGTTTCAACCATTTGTAGTCTTACTACGAAAAACAAATCTACTGAACGGTAATTAAAGTTGTACAAAGAACAAAACCTAAGACCTCGGCACTGTTCCATTAAACTCCAACTCGGGTCTTGCCCCAAACATTTCTTAAAAACCACCATATCCTAGTATCGACAAAAATATCAACGCAGGATGACACAGTTATCATTATTTTGAATAGTTTCATTATTTACAAAGAACACAAAGCACCATATATAGTAAAATTTTAAAGACCTACTTTACACTGTAAACATTGACGGGACATGTTAACACTAAAATAACAAACACTGTATATTTCTTAAATAGAAGTTTGGCCGAGCATAGCTCGCCATTTGCAGGTTGAAAACCTTAGTTACTTCAACATAAAAAACTCTTGTACTTCCTAAATTGTCGGAGAAATGCCCAATGAGAGCCATGAAGGGCTCAGGAGTCATACTCCAAGTCTTTTACAAACAGAGCAAAAATGCCATACGGCTTAACCATTCAAACTTCAAACTATAAATTTCTTAAACATTTGAAAATTAGTATTTTGCCTCAGCTTTCGACAAATAATGGTCTAGAGCCATTTAGGCCCATCTTGAAAACTGCGAACTACTAGGGTAACCCTGAGTATATCTCTGAAGCTTACCAGGACACTTTGTCATCATCTTGAAAACTCTCACAACCAACCGTGACTACTGCCAAGGAAGTTACCTTCCTTTTGAATAAAAAGCGACGAGGGTTAAAATTATAAACTAAGAACATCAAAGCAACATAGCTATTTCAAAAGCAATCAATGAGATAGCAACTCAACATCACCTGCAGATTAGTGATGTATCTGCAAGGGAAGGGTAGTAACCGGTAAGTTTACAAAACCTTACACTATATCATTGCTACATTAAATCGTAAATATCAAAGTGTTAGACCTTGCACGCAATGTCATACTAATTATCAATGTAACAGTTGTCAATTTATAGTTGTTATGCAAGGTAGGTTAATACGTAACCTTTGCATATAAGATTCATGCACTTAGCATTTTATATGTGTGCACATAGTTCTAATCTATAGGTTATGCTTTAAGACATGATACCTATCGTTCACAGATAAAAGATGTGTATAAAGAGTATGATTCAATACCATTTGGTATCATATAGTTATATATATAATTCATAGAAACGATAAATTAATACTCACATAAATATCACATTATCCATTGAGATAGGAAATTTATTCCTTGGTCCTATCCTTAGCTTAGTAGAGAACACTATATAAGTGTTTAGACTATATGCAATCTTCTATAGTGGAAATAACAAGAACTAAAGGAATGCTAATATATAAAATATTCCCATAGCATATTTTTATACTTGTGACATAGCAGAGGTATATTCTAATAATGTTAAAGATACCTTAGTAGTTTTGCAGGGAAAGTACTCCACTACTTATTCACAATGATATTTTAAAAAGCTAGTATATGTTGAAAGATGAATTGAAACACTTTATAGATTATTCTTGGAATCTCTTTGTCCGTCATACTTGTCCACTGAAATAAAATTCAGGAGCGTTAGCTAGTAATAGCTAAATAAGCCTCAGGGCTATTCAAGGACCCCTTCACAACATCAAGACAAACATTTAGTCTCAAGAAAACAAAACGTTTGACATAGGTTGAAAGCGACATTATACATACAAACTTTTAACATCGAACATTGTTTTGACGATACATGTGTTACGACTTTTTAATATTCTGATATGATTCGTAAGTAAACTAAAATCTCTTACTCGCAAATGTAAAGGCTTATGAGTAGTTATCATTAAGTATGCAATTAATGTTTAGTCGTATTAAAGTCAACATCTTTAGTCAAGAAAAACAAGCATTTATTGTTACCGAAATTTTTTAAATTTTAGTGTTTTTTTTGGGATGTTACATTATCGGCAAAGAGTATTTGGAGACTAGTCAATGTATCAAGGCTTTGGAAAGAAGCAATTATTCAAAAACACATAGAATCGATTTCTCTTATTGAATGGATACATATGACTTCTAAATCTATCAACAATGTCTTGATTATGTGGAAAGCAGTTGTTTATTCTTTCCTATGATTTGCAAGGGTCTAAGGTGGAAGGTGGGTGATGGTTGCAGTGTTCGGGTGAGGGAGGATGCTTGGATTGGGAGTGACTCTAAACATATTTTATAGTTTCATATGGTGATGCAACTTCTATTTAAAGGTATGGTTACTCTGAACCAATTTAGAGATTCTGGGACAGATTCTATGTTCGACCAGGGTTGGATGAATGCAAAGTTCCTTGGATTTCAGGATGAAGAGGGCATCAAATGGAATTCATATACAAGTCAATTAAAAAGATCTCATGTGCATTTACAAAAGATGAAGGATACTTTGTTATGGGTGAATGATCCTCACAACGAGTATACTACTAAAGTGGCCTATGGTATGATGATGGTGAATGACAGGGTCGAGATCAAATTGTTGGTGGCAAGCTATATGGAAATTCATCTGTCCTCCTAAGGCTATGATCTTAATGCGGTTTTTTCTTCGTAAGCAAGTTTTAACGGGGATCACATGCAAAACCAGAATAAAGAAGGACCCGATAGATGCTATTTGTGCAAGAATGCAGAGGAGACTAATTTCCATATGATTGTGAAATGCAGATTTGTTTTACAAGTTTTGAAGGAGTTGGGAGCTAATTTAAAGGTTAAGTTTCCCTGGGGGAATGGTGTTGATGTATATGTAACTTCGGAATGTATTTCACATATATGTATATTGTATTCCTATAGAGATTTTATTATTCCTCTATACGGAAGTGGTTGTTTTCCTATAGAGATGTTATTATTCCTCTATACGGAAGTGTCGTCATTTATATTGTAAGTGTCGTAACTTATACTTGATGGGTTATTAGACCACCTTGTTGGGGTCGGCCCTGTATAAGTCATGTGGGTCGAAGGGTTATTATACCACCCTAGTGGGGGTCGGCCATGTGGGTCAAAGGGTTATTAGACCACCCTATTGGGTGTCGGCCTAGTCAGCATTGTGTTATGTGGTTACGTTAAGGCCGACCTAGTAAAGGTTATTAGGCAAGTCAAGTCTAGTATAAATAAAGATCAGGAGATCTCTATTTGATCATTCTATTCTCTCACTCACACTTGGGAGAGTGGCGCACTCATGGAGGAGGAGGCTCTGCTTCTAGGAGAAGACTATCTCTTGTATTCTGGTTGTATCATTGCTCTATCTATCTCTGAGGAAGTTATTGGGGTTTTTCACCTTTATGGTTTTCCCCAAGTAAATTCTGTGTCTCTTGTGTGCTTGCATTATTGTGTCCATGATTAATATGCTGTAGATATGTTGTACATGTTGTTCTCTTAGTTAAGATCCTAGATCAGATTGAAGTAAATTTTGAAAATTTAACATGGTCTCAGAGCTAGCTTGAAAGAAGGCATGATATGGCATGTATGACACTTGTTGCACTTACGATGCTAGGGCTTGATATAGCAAAAACCAGTCATCGTAGTACTTTCGCTATAAATCCGTTTTGGTGACTTTTTCGGGTCTGAAACTTTTACAGGTCGAATATTAGATCTACATGTACCTTGTGTCCAAAGGACAACCTCTAATACGTTGTACTTTGTGATTTATTGTCTGTACAATATAGGGTATCTGCCTCTTCCAGATCTGAGTCAAAAACAAGTGACCTTGGAAAAAAGGTCATAAATTGGGCTAGGAAGCTCCAAATGAAATTTCACAAAAAGTGACAGGTAGTACATAGACTATACTATCTCAGGAAACTCTTTTAGAGGCCGAAGTTGAACCAGTGACATGTGGAATGCCATACAAGTTTGCTCTCCTATTTTATCCCATAAACAGGTCACGTTGCAACACTTGGCATAACTCTCTCTCAGAGAATCCAATTGAGGTCAGACCTGTCGGGATGGAAAGATGACAGGTTGGGCTATCTCAAAAACGCTTTTCAGACCCTGTGGATTGAAAGGTTCATATTTACACCAGAAACAATCAGGTACATATTTTTGTCATAACAGAATTATTTTTTTAGCACCTTCATTCATGGCTTCCAGAATTTAGGGTTTCGGAGAAAGTTGGAATTTTTGTAACAGAAGACTACGGCTGAATGATACTCATCAAAATAAAAATTTAGAGACCAAGATCAGAATTTTTGGTTGGACAGAAGGCCGAGCTTGATCAGACCCTAGTTCGGGACTTTGATCGAAAAAGTGGAAAATTAGGGCTTCTGTAAAAATGGGAATTTTTGAAATCTGTGACCATGGATGGAAGCTCCTCAGAAAAATAGAAGCTTAGAGCTTTGGATCAAACCTTTTGATTGGGCAGAAGAGTGGGCTTCATCAAACCCCAGTTCAGGGTCACATCTAGTGAATCCGGAAGTTTCAAAGACAAAATTGAGGAGTGAAACTTTGCAGTTTTCAAATTCTGAATATACCAGTTTGATCAGCTCATCAAGGCGCATATTTTTATCCTTTCGGAAGTTTGAAATTCAAAGTTTGATTTTTTGGGGTTTCTCTGACAAACCCTAATACATCTCCAGATCCAGTTCCTTCAAATCAAGTGGATTGGTTTAATCCTAGAAGAGGATGGATTGGTTACCTGCATAAGTGAAGAAGTTCCTATTTCAGAGGGAGATAAGGCTAAGGCCTTACATAAGAAGATTACAAGCAATCTCGACAGGTATGTCTCGATATTTTTTCATGATTAAGTTTATGATATGTTTGTCTTCATGTTATTACGGTTAGAACAATCTTGATTTTAGACTTGTCGTATCACCTTAACAAAATTATGAAGGCATGCATTAGGGTGTTGACACTTATGATTGTACTAATGCATTATGGTGTTGTATGAGGTTTATGTTGTCCGCTAACATGAAAGGTACACCAAGAAAGACAAATCATGTTCTAGTTCAAGAACATATGATCATGATGACATGAAGACAAAGATTCATCCATTGTCATGGATCACTTAGAAAATCTACTTACGAGGTATGTATAACTTGGTTCTACAATGGATAACTTATGAGACATGCAGGTTACTAGCACAAGTCATTGAAGAGAACTAGAAGACATTATGCAGGTATGTTAGACATAACTAGCTAGCATGCTAATGCAGGTATGCTTTTTCTTATATCAAGCTAGAATCCTACCTTGTGTTAAGATTTTATACTGTTGTGTTGTTGATAATGATTATTCATGAAGTCATAGGTTTGAATAGTCATGGTTGTGTGCATATTATGTTTCTTACCATAATTGATGATATGACTAACTAGAAGAATCATGAAGGTATAGGTTTGAGTAATCACGGGTTTATGCATTGATGATTTAACTAATCAGAAGAGTCCTATGATCAAATAAGAATATGCATGAGTAAAAGAAGACTTCCCTGAAACCTTGAATACTAATGTTTATTATCTGTAAATGATCATGACTATACATGTTTAAGATTATTGTGTTTTGATAGTATTAAGATTATACTAATAAATGTGTGATTATGTATGAGACCTCAAGGATAACACAATGATGAAACTAATAAGCATGCATAGTGATTAAGGATGGATATGAGTTCAAGAACAGGCAATCCAGGAAGCAAAGATCAAGAGGGAGCACACTCCAATTGTTCCTACAAGAAAGCAAAGGAGCACACTTCAGTAGTTTCTGCAAGGATGCAGATATTCAAAGGGAGTTGACCACTTCTCACAATCCACATCAGAATGGAGTTGCAAAGATTCAGAGGGAGTCCACCCAGCAACCAAACAAAGATAAGTATTTGAATTGTCATTTCTTACATAACGTTATTCAATGATGTATATGCTTATGTTCCTAGAATTAGGTTGTGTATTATGCATATTAGAATAGTTGCATTGATGAACAGTATACTACTAATATACATGGGTAAGTGGCCTATGGCACTGTACAACATTCCATTGCTACTTATCTAGAATGAAACCTCTTTGCTGACATGTTAGGAGTTGTGCACACTCTTAACAATGTTTTGGTAGAGATTGGAAGGCATCTAGAAAGTTATGGAATATGGATAAATGTTGTATTGAAGCATTGGCTAAGATAATTGCATGAGTGTATGACATATTTCTTTATATGTAAGAATTTGTTATGAAAACTATGAGATGTTTTCTAATCATGCAATTTAACTTGTTGTGTAGGAAAGATCGTATACCATCACCTACGAAAGAAGGACTACAACATTTGTTCAGCAACAAAGTTATCTATTGAAAATATTGAAGTTCCCAGGATCTGGGAAGAATGCCATGATCGAGGAGTACCAGTCGATCATGAAGATGTTTGGGATGCAGTCCCAAAGGGTAGTCTGTAGTGACTTCCAAGAGGATCTACAAGATCAAGCATGCTGCAGGTGGTAGCATAGAGACTTTTGCTCCTGTAGCCAGATACACTTCCATTAGATCCGTACTTGCTCTGGCTGCAGTGATGAAGTGGAAGATACACCAGATGGATTTCAAGATAGCCTTCTTGAATAGTGTAGTTGAAGAATAAGTGTATGTGGAGAAGCCACTTGGTTCAGAGACACATGACAGGGAGTCATATATGTGCAGAACTTGGTACGGTAGACAACTTTCTATCCACGTTGGGATTTACCAAGAATAAAGCGAATTCCAACCTTTACTACAAGGTTGAGGAAGGCAATCCAGTGATACTACTATGTGGATGACTTGTTTGTAACAGGTGAGGATAGATTGATTGCCGACATGTAGCGGAAGCTTGCTGCTGAGTTCGAGTTGAAGAACTTGGGGATGATGCACTATTTGATTTTGGCATGGAGGTGTGGCAGAGTGCAGATGGAATCTTCCTTGGATAAAGGAAGTATGCAGTAGAGATCCTGAAGAGGTTCGGGATGATGGATTGCAAGGCTATGACCACACCTATGGCATCGAACCTGAAGCTTCTGTGTGATGCTCCATCTGATCTGGTTGATGTCACAATGTATTGTCAGATGATTGGGTCCTCTATGTACCTGACGAACATGAGACCAGATATTTGCTTTGTGGTAAACACATTGAGCCAGTTCCTGACGGATCCGAGAGATGTTCACCTGGTTGCTGTAAAGCATATTCTGAGGTACCTGAAGGGTACGGTTGATTATGGGCTCAAGTATGATGCGAATCAAAAGTTTAACTTGCAGGGTTATGTTGATTGGGAAGGCAGTGCTACAGACAGGAAGAGCACTTATGGGTGCTGCTTCAGTATGGGATCAGGTGTGATCTCTTGGTTTAGCAGGAAGCAGTCCTACATAACACTGAGTACAGCTGAGGTAGAGTATGTTGCAGCCTGTTCATCTAGTTGTGAGGCAGTAAGGCTACGGAAGCTACTGTCTGAGTTATTTGATCTCCCGTTGGATGCTACTGGTATATTTTGTGATAATTAGAGTTGTGTGAAGCTATCCGAGAACCCAGTGTTTCATGACAGGTCGAAACACATAGAGATCAAATATCACTATATCAACGATATGGTGCAGAGAGGAGCTATGAAGCTCCTGTATGTTGCGACGAATGAGCAGATTGAAGATGTACTGACGAAGCCACTAGCCAAAGTGAAGTTCGAATACTTCAAGGAGAGGCTTGGTGTTCTTTAGATAGATGACACTTCAAGGAAGAAGTGATGGACAAATTTGCTGAAGCCATTCCAAGCATATTGGAAGGAGGATCCTCCACATGGCTGTGGATGTAAGCACTGGATGATGAGCATCAGGATGATGTTCTAGTTTCTGCTTTGTATGATCAGTTGGATCATTTATATGTATATGTATGTATGCATCATGTTCGATGTTGGATATGATCAGCTGGATCATTTATATGTATATGTATGTATGCATCATGTTGGATGCTGGATATGATCGGTTGGATCATTTGTATGTATTTTGTATATGCATCATGTTGGATGCTTGGACCATGTATCTATATATGTACAGGTGGATACATTGTATGATCAGGTAGATCATGTATGTTGATATGTATCATGTATTTGTATTTGTATCAGGTGGATACATTGTATGATCAGGTGGATCATGTATGATGATATGTATCAGGTAGATACTTGGTATGCATCAGGTGGATGCATTGTATGATCAGGATGATCATGATGACGATCTTCAGGGTGTTGCTCCAGATGATATGTATCAGGATGGTACAGTGATGATGATCAGTGTGATCATGAGCATCAGGATGATGCTTTGTGCGATGATGATCAGTTGGATCATGAGTATCAGGTTGATACTTGGAGGTCAGAGATTATATGTGGCAGGTTGTGCAAATAGCATGTAATCAGTCCTGGGAGATTTTGCTGGCCGTGCTGCGACACATAAATGTTCCTGGGATACTCTTTTCGGTATTGCTAAGTATTATGTAATCAGTCCTCAGATATCCGATAGGTTGAGTTGTGTGCTTGTAATCAGTCCTAGGATGAGGTATTACTACGGAGACATGTAATCAGTCCTGGAGATCCGAGAGGTTGAGCTATGTGCTCGTAATTAGTCCTGGGATGCTCTTTAGAGATCTTGTCGGTCGTGCTGCGGCACATAAATGTTCCTGGGATTCTCTTTAAAGGTTTTGTCTATCCACATGTAATCAGTCCTGGAGATCCGAGAGGTTGAGCTGTGTGCTCATAATAAGTCTTGGGATGCTCTTTAGAGATCTTGCCGATCGTATTGCGGCACATAAATGTTCCTGGGATGCTCTTTAAAGGTATTGTGGAGGAGATGCATGTAATCAGTCCTGGGAGATCTTGCCGATCGTGCTTAGGCACATAAATGTTCCTGGGATACTCTTTCCGGTATTGCATCCGCACATAAAATTAGTCTTGAGAGGCCACCTCTATCATACCATTCGCACAGATGATGAAGACCTGCAGGTGGTGGGCGTACATCCAGTATGAAAAAGGAATGGCTCTATAGAACTTCCTATGACGAGTAGATTCAGATATTGATTGAGATAGCAACAGCAGCGACGATGACGATTATCCAGTGATGATGATCCAGAGAAGATGACTTGTGCTAGAAGACCTGTGTCAAGAAATACCTTCCTAGTTAAGAGGGAGTGTTGATGTATATGTAACTTCGGAATGTATTTCACATATATGTATATTCTATTCCTATAGAGATGTTATTATTACTCTATACGGAAGTGGTTGTATTCCTATAGAGATGTTATTATTCCTCTATACGGAAGTGTCGTCATTTATATTGTAAGTGTCGTAACTTATACTTGATGGGTTATTAGACCACCTTGTTGGGGTTGGCCCTGTATAAGTCATGTGGGTCGAAGGGTTATTAGACCACCCTAGTGGGGCTCGGCCATGTGGGTCAAAGGGTTATTAGACCACCCTATTGGGTGTCAGCTCAATCAGCATTGTGTTATGTGGTTAAGTTAAGGCCTACTTAGTAAAGGTTATTAGGCAAGTCAAGTCTAGTATAAATAGAGATGGGGAGATCTCTATTTGATCATTATATTCTCTCACTCACACTTGGGAGAGTGGTGCACTTGTGGAGGAGGAGGCTCTGCTGCTAGGAGAAGACTATCTCTTGTATTCTGGTTGTATCATTGCTCTATCTATCTCTGAGGAAGTTATAGGGGTTTTTCACCTTTATGGTTTTCCCTAAGTAAACTCTGTGTCTCTTGTGTGCTTACATTATTGTGTCCATGATTAATATGCTATAGATATGCTGTACATGTTGTTCTCTCAGTTAAGATCCTAGATCAAATTGAAGTAAATTCTGAAAATTTAACAAATGGAGCATTAGTAAACACTTGTCTCAAAAACTAGTGTCAAAGAGTTGACTTCGTGAAATTAGGGGTCTACCTCTTATCTTGGTTTGAAAAGTTTGGTTGATCTAGAATCATAGCCTATTTGATGACCTTTATACCTCGCCTCTAACCTATGCAAGACAAAGTGCAGTTGTTCTTCACAGTTATCATCAAATTAATCAAAATTCATCAAGTAAAAGAGGAAGAAATTAATTGGATTGGCCATGGTCCTATTTTGATGGGATTGCATAGGAAAATCATGGATTGTGTGGAGCAAGTGTAATCTTACATTTTTCAAGAAATAAGAAAGTTCTTTTCAAGGATGGTATGTTGAATGTTACACTCTTAAGCTCCTTTCAATACTTGATGTGGAACAAAAGTAAGGAATTTGCAGGTATTTGGTGATGCTAAGCTTGTAGTTGACTGACTTACAGAAGTGAAGAAATGTCATTATATTTTTCTACAACCATTACTAGAGGAGATCAAGCGCTTAAAGAATCAATTGGAGGTAGTCTCATTCCGTCATGTTTTTAGATAAAGGAACTTTGAAGCAAATATCTTATCCAAGGATGGAGTAAATTTGGGAAAGGGGTAGTGGCATATAACTGAAGATAAGGAGGGAGCAATAACTGAATATTATCATTTACCTTTTTTATGATGCTCTAAAAGGCCTGTTATAGAAAGATGAGAAAGACTTATGTCTTTTCTAGTTTTGATTTTTTTCTTAAAGGTTTCTATAGTCTTATAGACTTGATGGCTCAAGAGATGCCAGTTTTCTTTTGAATGTTTTGGAACTTTTGAAAGATCTTGGAGAGACTATTTGATGCATGAGCAATTTTGTTCAAGAAATCTATTATATTTTAGTGACGTTTTGTGTTTTTCTTGGAACTATCATTGCTCAGAAATATTGTAAACAGAAGCGTTATAAAATTGTTATAAAATTATTATATAATGATACAACATCATAAACACTTTATGATTTTGATAAATGTAACTATTTTCTTTAATAAAATTACAACTTTGAAAAAAAACAGTCAAACTTTATACCAAACTTATGTATAAAAACTTATTACAAAATATCCCCCACTTTATTATTGTGAAATCAAATCAACTCTCAACCAAAATTTTAAGAGCAAAATGACATCACTATGATTTTTTCATTCAAATGAATTTAAGTGATGAGTATCACGTACCTTGAAAATGCATTCCCTATTAAACAATTCTACAAAACCCATTTACTACACTTACATCTTTACTTTGAAATTTTTCAATTTTTTTTCTTTCAATATCATTTTCAATATAGTTTTATGTCTATGCAATATAGTCTATATAGTCTGGGTGGTGGTTTGAAAAAATGATTGTTATTCTGGTCACCCATGTTTAATTCTTCTAAACTGAGTAGATTAAACACTTTATGTTATATATTTTAGGTGATTTATCTACTCAATTTTGAGTTGAAAATGTAAAATCTATTTTCATATAAAATATAAAATATAATAAAAAAATTTCAACAAAAATAACTAAAAATTCCAAATCTTAAAACAACGTTTAACCAACTCCAATCGAAACATTCTGTAAAATTCCCTTCATTGTTGTTGATATATCATTCTCACAAACTTCATTCAGTGGCAGGTATGTTGAATCTGTTGGGATATAATTTGTTGTTGATACATAATTCTCACAAACCTCATTCACTGGCAGATATGTTGAATCTGCTGGGATATAATTTATACATTTTGGGCAGCCAAATCGCTTTCAATCTCTTATTTCGAATTCCAACGATTATAACTTTGTAGCCCAGAATGGAATGGGCGGAGGTAATTTCCAGTGACTTTCAAGCAAGACTTCTTCATAATCTACCGAATGCTGCTGTAGTGGCACCCAAAGGCTGGCCAAGAAGGAATAAGTCGCTGTAAGGGAATGACAAACAATTTGACCTTAAGACAGAAATTGTTCAAGCAGCTTCTCAATTCCTAACTGTTGTCAAAACTTTTCTACTGGAGGATCCTGGGATAGAATCTTTACATCACGAAGAAACCGTTGTTAAATCTCGTTTTATTCATCTTCATTGGTGTCAGCGTCAAGCATGTCATCGAACGTCGGGAAGAAGGAAAGGTGGAAATGTGAAAAACAAATGGTAGCAATGAAGTCTGTCGCTTCGTGATTGAAGTCTATGTGTATTTATCTTTGTTAATTCTTTTTGTTCTTGCACTTACAAATGACAGAAATTGAAAGCTTGGTTGTGGCACCCATATCAAAAGCTTCTGCTCAGCAGAGGCTGGAAGAGCTGGTCGAGTACTACGGCATGAAAAATGTTACAGGCATGAATGAGGATGTAGTCCTCTCGAATGAGACGAGGCATAATAGTTTTTTTTTCTTAATTAAATGCAATTATCTGTCTCATGGTAAAAAACAGTCTTCTCAAGACCTGCATGGAAAGTGAAATTCTACCACTCAAGAGTACATTGTTGGAATTCCAAAGTCACATTAACTAAGTAATAATAATGAGATGCGATGTAATGTATAGGTAGGATGAAAAAACAACTTAGTTATAACGATACCAACAATCCAACTCCAAATATATATTATTCTATAGATCAATCCATTATTGTAGGTTATATATGTATTTAACTATTCTTCGTAACCTTATGTAACGTTAATGATGGATCTAACTAGATTCAAACATTATTATTTAGAGTATTATTTTTATTATATCTTATTTTTAGTTTTGTAAAATATTATATTGGATTAATATATGGGAATAGTTGTTACAATTTCTTTAATGTTGAGTTGTAAAATTTAATATGGATCTATTTTTGGTGTATATGTAGACTCATTTTACATCTCTTTTGCATACTTGCTTCTTCATGGGGGAAACCTACTATGAACTAAGCTCCAATTACATTATTCTTCACACCCCTCATACGGAGGAATCCATCCATATTCATAGATCACAAGACAACTTTAATTGTAACAGCCTTCTAACTACTAATATATATTCTTTATTCAAACCCATTATTACTCTAATGGGCCCTTCACCCACCCATTACACCCCTAGGGAGGGTCATAACAACTCCCTACAAGAACATTATTGAAGCCCTAGGCATCTTTAAACCATATCCAATCCTCCAAATAGGAAACCAAGTTGCAATTAGAGAAATCAATGAGAGAAACCAACAGAGCACAAAGGCTCGCTCAGACAGGAGGAGATGCACACTCAACTCAATTGAACTAATGAAGGAAAGTTACATATATAGAAAAAGATAAGTTAAGCTAGATCCTACAACTAAGGATCAAATCCTATAGCATAGGAGTTGTTCAAACAAGATATCTAGATATAGAAAACATCACGAATACATTGGCTGCATTAAATCTAACAGCCTCCCTTAATGCAGAAATGGATTCTTGACAACACCCACAACAACACCCAATTTTTTCCTAAGATCCTCAAAATGAACCTTTCCAACTGGTTTAGTAAAAATATCAGCAACATTTTCACTTGTACTACAATAAATCAATTCAATTTCTATAGACTCAATCTTTTCTCTCACGAAATGATGTTGCAGCTCAATATGTTTAGATCTGGCATGATATACTGGATTGTGTGCCAGCTTAATTGATCTTTGATTGTCACACTGTATTATGGTAGCTTGTTTTTGTTGTGTTCCAACATCTTCAAGAAGGAGCCTCAACCAAATGGCTTCACAAGTAGCACTGGTTAAAGCTTTTTATTCAACTTCTATGGATGATAAAGAAATAGTTGGTTGTTTCTTACTGCTCCATGATATGACTCCTGAACCAATGTTAAAAGCATATCCAGAAGTGGATTTTCTGTCATAAGGATTTCCTTCCCAGTCAGAATCATAGTAACCTGCCAACTAAACATCAGATACATCAATATATAAAAGACCATAATTAACAATTCCTTTTAAATATCTTAGGACCTGCTTTGCAACTTTCCAATGTCTTTCGCATGGCTTAGCCAAGAACTGACTAAGGATGCTAACCGAATATGATAGGTTTGGCCTTGAAGTAGTGAGGTAGTTTAGACTACCCACTAGTTGACGATACAAAGTACCATCAGCTTCTTTACATCCATCACTGTTGTATAATTTGACATTTTGGTCCAAAGGAGTGGATACATATTTGCATTCACTCATTTGAAATCTGTCAAGTATTTCCCTTGCATATTTACTTTGAGTGATGAATGTTTTACCATATTCTCTCCAAAAAGCAATGCCTAAACAATAATGTAAGTCACCAAGGTCTTTCATTTCAAATTCCTGTGACAAATTACTTTTAATATCTGTAACTAATTGATATGCTCCACCTGTAATGATAAGATCATCCACATATAAGGATATCAAGCAAACATTTCCTTGTTTATCTGATTTAATATATAAGCTTGAATCATTTTTACTTATGAGAAACCCTTGCTGTTTGAAGAAAGTGTCAATCTTGATATACCACGATCTAGGAGCCTGTTTCAGTCCATATATAGCTTTCTTTAACCTGCACACGAGCTGCTCTTATCCTTTCTGCACAAAACCTTCAGGCTGCACTAAGTATACTTCCTCTTTTAAATCACCATTTAGAAAAGTAGATTTGACATCTAACTGGTGTATTCTCCAGTTATGTTTAGTAGCTAATGAAACTAGCAATCTGATAGTATTTAATTTAGCTACTGGTGCATATGTCTCTTCAAAGTCAATCCCCTCTTGTTGAGAATAACCCTTTGCAACTAATCTTGCCTTAAACTTGTCAATACTACCATCAGCTTCGAGTTTAGATTTGAATAGCCATTTAGATCCTATGGGTACTTTATCTTTGGGTAATTCTACTAATTCCCAAGTTTTGTTTCTCATAATAGACTTATATTCCTCATTCATTGCAGTCACCCATTCTTCCTTATCTTTGGCTTGTTCATAATTTAATGGTTCTATGACATTCATTACATTAGTCATCAAGACATAATCTCTAAACTTTATTGGAGGATGAGTTTGTCGAGTTGACCTTCTAGGTATTACAGTACCTGTTGGAGTTCCATCCATGATTCTTCTGTCTTCTGTTGTTTCATCATCTGAGGTAGTATCACTCATGCTTGATTCTTGTTCCCGAACCTGTTGTTGTTGTTGCACCTGCTGCTATTCCTGCACTTTTTGAAGAATTTTATCTATTTTTCCATGCTCATATGGGATCAGTTCTTCATCAGCATTATTCATCCTGTTACACATATCTGTATTTTCATGAAATACAACATCTCTACTAGCAATCAATTTGTGTGAACTAGGATGAAACGGTTTGTATGCTTTCTGATCATCACAGTAGCCAATAGAGACACATTCAATGGATTTTGCATCCAATTCCCTTCTGTCATCTTTAGGTATGTGTGCAAAATCCCTAGAACCAAATATTCTTAAATGACTAATTTCAGGTTTATAGCCATAAAAGACTTCAAAGGGGGTTTGAAGTTCTAACTTCTTTGTTGGGCTCCTATTCTTTAAATACACAACAGTGTTAATTGGTTCAGCCCAAAAGCCATTAGAAATGTTTTTACCTTGGAGCATGCTGCGAGCACATTCCACCAATGTTCTGTTTTTCCTCTCAACAATTCCATTTTGATGAGGTGTATCAGTTACAGTGAATTGTTGTTGAATTCCATTGTATCTACAATATCTTTTAAAATCTACAAAAGTGTACTCACCACCTTGATCCGATCTAAGGATTTTAATGTATTTACATGTCTGCTTCTTCACTTTGATTCTGAATTCCTTGAAGTATTCGAAAACATCGCTTTTCCTTCTTATGAAGTAAGCCCATGTGAACCTGGATATAACATCAACAAATATCAGAAAATACCATGCACCACCAAGTGTTCTGGTCTGCATAGGTCCACATACATCAGTGTGTCATAGTTCAAGGAGTTTAGTCTGTCTCTTCTCTTCATGGTTAGGAAATTCATTTCGATGTTGTTTTTCGAGTGCACATGCAACACATTCAATATGATCATTTTTTATGATAGGAAGACCCTCAACCATCGTCTTTTTCTGTAATAACATGAGATCTTTATGATTGAGGTGTCCATACCTTTGATGCCATAATTCGACATCTGAAATAGCTAATGCTACTAGTGCTTGATGGTTTCCCTTGATTGCATCAAGCTTGTACAGTCCACCAAGTCTGGATCTTGTCGCTATAACCCTGTAATGATCTTGGACATCTTTCACATGGCACTTATATTTATCAAATTCAACTTTCATATCATTATCGGTGATAGCAGAAACAGATAATAAGTTCTTTTTTATGCCTGGAACATACATCACATTATGTATCTGTTTAAATTGTCCATCAGGTAGATTAACACTTATCATTATGTAACCTAGGACTTTGTGAGACCTATTATCACCCAAATAGATGTGTGTGCCATCAGACTTTTCATAATACTCATCATACCAATCTCTATTGAAGGACATATGGGCAGAAGTACTGAATCTATAAACCATGCATTTTCATCATCTGTCTCAGCAAACAAAGGATGTTCATATATAAACAGTCTTAGTCTTTTAAATCCATTGACATCGAGGGTGTCTTTTCTAACATAATTTCCATTATGTTTTCTGTATTTGTTGTTTGAGTCATTGTTTATCTTTTTAAAACAATCTATAGCTATGTGACCTGATTTGCCACAATAATGGCATACAACATCTTTATGAGCACTAGAGTCATTGCATGACATACCTCTGTGTCTTGCACGAAGCTTGCCTCTATGTGAATTCCAGTGATTACCTCTGTGTGGGTATCTGCCTCTTGCCATCAACGCCTAATATAAAGTCTGAGATTCAGGCTCATACATCTTCATTCTTTCTTCTTCTTGTATCAGGATTCCGCCGAGCTCTGTAAATGTAGGAGGGGTATGTCTTGCTGCAAGCACTGAGATGAACACTTTATAATCTAACAATAAACCTTTTAATGTAATAGTTACTAGATCAGTGCTAGTCATTTCTTCGCCAATATCACCCAGATTATCTCATAAATCTTTGATGCGAGAGAGGTATTTAGTTATAGGTTCATTCACTTCCATCTTAATAGACAATAATTTAGTCTTAAAAAAAAATTCTATTTGAATCTGACGTATGATACAAACCTTTGAGTTTGTCCCATGTATCTTTGGACGTCTTGCAATTTCTGATATGAGGAATAATATTGTCTTTTATAGCCATGCGGATTATTATCTTTGCTTGAACTTCCTGCGCATTCCAATCTAAGATAGACAACGGATCTGATGGCTTCTATTCATCTCCTTTCACAATCAGCCACAAATTGAGACCTTCGAGTACATCATGACTAATTTGAATTTCCAGTTTACATAATTCTATCCATTCAATTTTGATGTTTCAGTGATATATAAATCAGCGAGGGACATTTCTGCGATTTTAAAATAGTTGACTGGCAACCAATTTTAACCGGAAAGCTTAAGTGAACAAGAGCCACGAGGTGGCAATGTCCCTGACGTTGCCACCTGCGTTATTTGGGAAAGAGCTATTTGTGGGAAGGTGTGGGGAATTGATATAGGAGAACTTAGTTCAGAAGCAGTTGACCTATTCTTAATGGGGGATGATGCTATCTCCAAGACACTTGATTGTTTTCTAGTAACTAAGCAACTTGTGGAAAATATATGTAGTATCATATCATGGATGGGAGAAGGAGGGACATCTAACGAAGTTCCAATATTTTTTCAAGTGAGGGTTATGGCACCGAAAATCTATGGTCCTTTTAAGTTTAACTCTGATTGCATCAAGGACCCAAAATTTAGAGAAATTGTTAAATATGGATGGAGGCAATATAATTATCAACTAGAGGAATTAGCAGAAATTCATTGTAAGAATTAGTTCATTGAATACCTAAAAAGAATAAAAAAGAAAACTATAGAATGCACAAAGAACAAATTCAAAGACTCAAGAGTAGATTTGGATTATGTAGGAAGGCATAACAAATATCTTCAATTCAAATATGAATGGTATTTTTAGCGAGGCAAAGTTGAAGAAGCCAAAATTGAATAAATACGCTTAAAAGGAGATAATAGATTAGGATGAAGGTTGAGGAACAATATCAAAGCTACATCGATATCCCAAGGTGATGAAAAACATTATATTCTTTGCAATTATGCAAAAAAGAGGAAAGATATCAACACTATATAACAAAAGCAAAAACCCATTCCTGTACAAACCAGAAAGCCATTCCTCGTCCGGCACAGGAAAACCAGGCTGCGAAAACCCTAGGCCTCGGAGGACAACCCACCATGCCAACATTTAAGAAACCATGACACCATCACGCCGCCGGCTCCTGGGGCACAGGAGCCAAGGCACACGTCACTGCACACGGCGCCAATCAAAACACAGAAAAATAACACATTAAAAATTTTGGAAATACCTTATTTTTTCCAAACAAAGGTTCCAACCTTTGCCCAGAGTTCATTGATGAACAGTCACCCTGACTAATGCCTTTGGACGAAATACTTTATGTCAAGGACATCCTCATCCATTAGAAGTAAGAGCAACAAAATTTCGGGCAGATCAAAACATGAATACATTCCCCAAGTTTCTCCTAATTGGAACATGTTTGCTTCGCCTCTTCCATATTATGAAAGAAACACGGCACCACTTTTGGAAACTGAAACAAAAACGCCAGTATCCTTGCAAGAACTAGCAAAAGAACAAAATATTCTGAAAAAAATAAAAAAAATAAAGGAGATGAAATCTCGAGTGGAAAACTTAGAAAAGGAAAAAGAGTCAAATTGGCACACAATTTTAGTGATTTGGCATAAATGGTTATAAATCACTTTAACAATCCTTTGAAGGAACATCCTACGGATAACATAGGAGTGATAGTGGTGAGTTGAAGAATCACATCAATAAATGTTGTTGAATATTCTGAGAGGAACACACTTAAATTATCAAGCAGGGTAATCATAGATTTGTGAAGTATATTGCAAAATTTATGCAGTCTTCAAGGGTAAAATAGCTATGAAATTGGTTTTGCATTATTTTCTTTTAAGGAAATTATGGAAACTATATTAATTTGATATTTAAGTTTTGCTTTGACAAAGGTTCTAGTGTTACGTAGTGAAATTCATCCAGTCATAAATTTTTGTTGGATCATTGGTTGGTGCTACAAAACCCTATAGCTCCTAAAAATTGAAACTATTGTGTTGAAAGTAAAATAAATGATTCAGAACTTAATGCTGCTAGAAAATAAACTAATTACTAAAGAGTATATTCAATGCTTCAGAAATAAAACTAATCTATAGCACATTGAACAAAGCAACGACTCTTGTTTAAACCACAACTTGATGATATGTTGCCAAAAACAAAATCACAAAAACATAGATATTCTAACTACAAAATTGAAGGAAACAATAATGAAATGCAAATGCAAAGACACATTCAAAGGTGCATGCACCGAGAACCACTTTAAGTGGGCCTTACTTGAAGAGGGATAGCAAATCCCTTCTTAAAAGAATTATATTATCTCAAAAGAATATCAATGTTTTATTTCAAGTTTCAAAATTGGAAACTTAAATCTATAGCTCTGCAACCCTGGTTCTATGCAACTTCGAAATATACCATTGTCTACCCTCACTCGAGACACAAATGGACATATTTATACTGAAGAGTGCTTGAATTTGTCATAAATATTAAGGAACTTCAAGTTTTGTACCAATACTATTAGCCATAGAATCACTAACTTCTTCTTCATAAGTTATGGTTGCTTATTGAGGGATGATATTATAGGGTACATGACCCTTCTTCGACACTAGAATGGATGGTTTATTGGAGAGTTCACAAAGCCACTCTTCCTCTTGGTTGGTTACCTTATTAAGTTGTTGTGTAGTGTGCATCAATTCCCCATCTTCTCGAGTTGGAGAGTTGTGGAATGTGTGCTTCTATAAACCTCTTGTTTCTTTGTTTGGGTTACAGGGATGAGTTAATAACCCTATATGCCCTGATTTTATACTAATTCTAGTGTTGTCAATTGGTCACTTTGGTGGTTATGAAGCTCAACAATGGGAAAAAATGCAATATTCTTGAGAGGCATATGAATATACATGTTGAACAAAATGTGCCAATTCAAGATCCCATCATACTCCTTAACTTAGAGATTTGTGTGATCTCATGTAAAAGGGAAAGAAAAACTAAATTTATGAAGATATTGTAGTTTGCAGGGGATGGGTGTTTTCATTGATGTATATATGATGTCTATGGAAGTTTCAATTAATTCCCCATAATATGTTTGTACTCACATGCAAAGGCAAAGACCTACGATTTTATGGCTTTCATCAACAATAGGAGACTAATATGTAACAGTCCCAAGACAACTGTTAATCGAAAGGTGGAAACCCAAATTTCATAATTGAATGCTAATAACTGAAAGATCATGGAGACATGTAAAATGCCCAAATTTCATAATTGAACGCAAATAATTGACCAACATTGCTAATAATTGAAGGATCATGGGGACATGTAAAATGATCTAATTGGAAAAGTATATTTATATAATCACATTGAATGCATTGAAAAAAATATGTGCCAAAATTTCTATAAATTTATGATTAAGAAATTTATATACCAAGGAGCATATAGATTCAAGAATGTTGTTGATGAGCTGCTAACTAAAGCATGATAGAATAAGATGCAAAGAGAGGTCTTGTAGCTAGAATAGTTGTCAACTAAATTATGACATGATCTAAAACAACCATTTAGCCACTTATCCACTATCCCAAACATATATCATGACTATTGCTTAAAGACTAACATATTGCTAAAAATCTACCTCTAAGATGAGGTTTCATGAATTAGCTTACAAAAACAGATAATATCAGCTAGAAAACAAGTATATTGTTAAATAGGAAAGAATAAACTAAGCAATGTATAATAGCATTGATGCAAAGGAAAGAAATGTATTTGCATTGTAAATGTTATCAGCTATAGAGATGCATGTTCTAGAAAGAACAATGAGAGATTCAAAATTGCTACGCAAGTCATTTTAATACATGGAATCAATAGCTATTTAGACAGTAAACATTGTCCAGACTTATTTGTGTCTATTTGTTCTATCAACAAACCAAAATAACAAAAATACCATAGCTGGAAGAGCAAGTGAAAGTTAAAGACAATTTTTTGGTGCAAAGTATCATCCGTTGCAAGTCCTTTCATGTAATAAAATGGCTGCTAGGAAATGCAGGTCTTTGAAATGCTGACAAGACAGTAAAATGTGTGCCAAGAATTGTAACATGCAACCCACCAACCAATGTAAAATTCCCATTGGGAAATGTAGATGCTCGAAATGCTGACATGACATAGCATAACAATAGTCGCTGGAACATGTTTTCTAGTTTTCTTGTGCAAGAAAAATGTCTTTTTTTTGCTTGTCCACATTTCTACATGCATGCAGAAAGGGTAACTGTTGGTTCTCAAGTACATGTTCCTACACAATGTGTGCAGACTATAGTCAAAGAAATGAGCAAAATATATAGAGGAGAAGACTTCATTAATATAAACATTGCAAATCATTGTTGTTTGAACACTAAAAACATAAAATGTGCAAAGAACATAACCATAATCTCTTGTTGGAAAGGAAAAGAAACTTCTCAAATATATAGAGGAGAAGAATTCTTTAATATGAACATTGAACATTGGAAACCATTGTTGTTTAACACTAAAAACATAAAAATGTGCAAAGAACATAACCATAATTTCTTGTTGGAAAGGAAAAGAAACTTCTCAAGGTGTCAATGGGTCTTTGTGTGTTTGTAACAACCTACATATTTGGTTAGATATTTGTATATATACACATAGAGGGAGAAGATTTCATCAATGGCATGTAAGAAATCTAATTATATTTTTTTTTGAAAAATCTTAAAGGTTAGATTCCCAGCCGCCTATACCATCCCATCAATTTTGAAAAGGTTTCAAGATATTATTTTAGGAAAGGAAAGGCATTTGAATATAAAAGCTTAATTCTTTTTCATTTATTTCTAAATTGATTAAATTTTTTAAGCTTATGGAGTGGCATGATTTCAATATTCTAATTTGAGATTCGACATGTTACTTTGTTTTGATAGGGCAAGGTGCATTAGCTAAGACTATATGAAAAGATTCTTGCACGTGAAGCAATTTTCAGAAATCCTTTTCTTTTATTCATTTATATTTTGTCTTATAATCAGAATTCTTTTTTTTCAGGTTTTTTTTTAAGGTTTTTTTTTTAAATCATTAAAAGAATAGTTATGATAAAGAGAACCATCGAAACCATTCAACACAAATATATGCTATTGCTGAAGGTTTTTTTTTTAAATCATTAAAAGAGTAGTTATGATAAAGAGAACCATCGAAACCATTCAACACAAATATATGCTATTGCTTAGGGATCATTATGAAGGATATTGCTCCATAATTCAATGCCTGTAGAGATATCACCAATCACATTTTTTTATGCATGGAAATATGGAAGTCAGGTGTCCCACAAGTGAAAGAGAAACCCCCGAGACTCCATTCACTGCCACTTCATAGAAACTATCATGAATTGAATGGAATTTTAATGGAAATGCCACATATTGCTCGCTAGCGGAGAAAAGGATGTTATCGTTGGGAAAACAAATGAATCAAAGCTAAGGAGAGATTATTTTGTTGTAATGGAACATAGTATTAATTTCTTCCCAGAACCTGTCAAGTACATACAAATGGATCAAAGCTAAGGAGAGATCATTCTGTTGTAATGGAACATAGTATTAATTTCTTCCCAGAACGTGTCAAGGGCATGTAACATCAATCTTTGAAGCAATGTTTAGACAAAGAAGACTTAATTAATGGCATGCCATTAAAGATAATTAGATAATCAGAAATCCAGTTAAAGATATTTAGATTCCTGACATCCTATTAATGATATGCCAAGTAGTATAATGTGACATATAAAACATGCCATGGTGCATATTTATATTAAAATATGAGGGTGTAATTGAATGCAATGATGTTATGGAATATTGAAAAAAGGAAAGTAATCTTTTTGATAAACCTGTAATTAATATTCTGTAATGTATGACAAACCATCTCAGAAAATCAGCTGACCTGGAAAAAGAACTTATGAAAGCTTATATTGCAATTTTTATATACAATTTTGAACTAAGGCGTAATTGTCTCCAACAAGGAAATTATCAGAAAATCTAAAAAATGGGATGTTAGGAAATTATCAGAAAATCTAAAAAATGGGATGTTAGCAGCACTAACTTTGCAGTAAAAAATAGAAATTTTAGCCAAATAGCTCAAAGCAACCCAAATATTTTTTATCCTAAAGAAACAACTATCTATAAAAAGGAAAATGTCACGAAATTTGTAATATTAGATGATAAAAGTGATCAAATGAAAAAACAATGTCGTTGATGGCATAGAAGTTACATAAAGAGGTTGGAAATGTTAAATATGATAGCCAAAGTTCACAATTGCAAAATAAACAAATAAACAAAAAATGAAATAACCGTTTGCTAGAATGAAAATGCAAAGAAAGGGTTGAAAGCTAATTTTTTTATATGATTGAAAGAACTGAAAATGCAAAGAAAGGGTTGAAAGCTAATTTTTTTATATCATTGAAAGAACTGAAAATGCAAAGAAAGGGTTGAAAGCTAATTTTTTTATATCATTGAAAGAACTGAAAATGCAAAGAAAGGGGTTGAAAGCTAATTTTTTTATATTATTGAAAGAACTAAAAATGCAAAGAAAGGGTTGAAAGCTAATTTTTTTATATCATTGAAAGAATTGTCTCCAGGAAGGGAGATGCAAGAAAAATACAAAAATAATGGATGATAAACTGATAAATATGTAATATATTGACATTGACAATAAACAAAACAAAATTATCTTAAAAATTTTGTATTATCTTAAAAATTTTGTAATATGTAATATATTGACATTGACAATAAACAAAACAAAATTATCTTAAAAATTCTGTAAGATCGCATCCTACTAAATCACACCGCTGTAGTCTAAGCATCTATTTCTAAAATCCAACATAAGGAAAACATTAATCCCCTCACAATTAGAATTTTTTAATAGAGTTTCACATCCCTAGGAACAAAATTTCTTATGGGAATATTCATTTTAAAATCTAAAATTAGCACCAATAGAAGACCAATCCATTGAATTGATTTTCAAACATAAATCTAGATGTCCATCGCCAAATAAAGAAAAGCCCAAGAGAGTTCCCTAGAACGAAATTTCTACTGGATATTTTCTGCAAACGAAATTTCTACGAGATATTTTCTACAAAATTCGAAGGACCAAAATTTTATGAAAACCTCACAACACTGGAAAAGTCGAGCAAGATTCGAGAGAATCTTACTTTGAAATCTCATAAATTTTCTGAACTCGGATGAAATCCTAGCCATCAGTGTCATTATGTATTCTCTTGGTTCAAGAAATAGCAACATGAACAACAGTAGGAGGAGGCATGGTAACTCTTACTGGAGCTCATCCAAATAATTTCTCTTGTGGCATTTTCGTTCTACATATTGATTAGTATATGTTAAGAAAAAGAGAAATGCAAATGGCATCCCACAAGCATAGTAATATTGTTCAGAATGTTGAAATGTGCCTTCGTGCATCAATTGACGTTTCAAAGTCCAAGCATAACAATCAAATGCATAATAATTTTAACTAATAGAAGTGCAGCTTTACCTCTTTGCAGGTATTGCCAATTGCACCACTCAGAACCCGCCTTGATAACGCATGAAGAGAAATTGTTAGCAGTTTACGACCATGGGATCTAGTCTCATGAAATAGATCTGAATCACTTTCTTCAGCAGCGGATCTCTTACATGGAGACAACTTGGTGTCATAGAACTTTGATTCAATATTGAACTTGATGTGGCAGACAACATTAGGGAAAGAAAGCCAAGTAGCATCAGCTCTGTTCCACAAGAAGTTGCCAATTAAATGAAAATATATTTAAAAACACCTAATCTGGAGATGAAAATGCCAAAATAGGATGAACTTTTAGAATATCGCAGCCAAAACTAATAAATTGTGATGTCTATTATGATATTGAAACTCTTAGATCATCAAAACCAGATGGAAAAAAATTGAATCTATAAATTATTTCTTGATGAAAACGCTTATTATTTCTTGATGAGAACACATGACAGTTAGACATTTAATTGGGCTCATAGTCTCATTCATTTACAGCCTAGTATGGAGAGATGTGACCAATGAGGTGAGTTACTGTAAGGCTAATCTCATTTAAGCTTTTCATATTAAATTTATTTTTAAAATAATAATAACAATATGTCATTTAGTATTATTCAACGATCTTATACAACACTAATTTAGATTCATTTTAATATGGGATTTTAAGGGATAAAATCTTTCGATATAAAGTTCAAATCTTTTCTCAAGTTTTTATACAGTTAAAAAAAGTTTACACTTCTAAGAATTTGATCTTTCAACACTTACAATTACACTTGAGAAATGCAAATTTAAAATAAATCTAAACTGATATTAATGATCAACCCGATATATCTATCTTAAAATGAGAATGTATCAATTTGTTAAGAACATTGCTCTAAGCTCCAAAGTAAAAAATTTGAACAGAAGCAAACCTGATTTCATCTTCTCCACTGCTTCAAAGAGAGGCTTCCGTTTGGTTTTATGCAGCCACTGCAAGAACAAAATATTTCATAAAAGGTAAAATGTACCACAAACAAGAACCTTGCTGACATGAAGCATGAAGATAGGAAGCCCCTACACAACTTACATGACCAAAAAAATAGTAGTTGAATCATTAAAAAGGAATTGTTGAATAAAATTCCATTGATGTCAAATTCACTCTAGATATTGATAGAAAATCCTCTCCTCTCAAAAGAGCTAATAACAGAGGAGCTACTAGTTTCGAATCATTTGATTTGACTGTTGAATTTGAATACATAATGATCCGAGAGATTTTGCATACAACATAGCAAAGAAAAGATAAAGGAACATTTATCTGACTCATCAGTATAATGTCTATCCAGAAGATAGTTTCAGCTATCTCTAACAACAAAACCGTTTGTAGTTGTCTGGAATAAACAATCTGCTTACGGACAAAACAATAACTGTTATGGCATAGACATGATCAAACTACTAAATTAAACGCTAAAGTTTGCAATATACAGAAAATCCATCCGTCGCAGAGATTGTTGTCATTATACAGAAAATCCACCCGCCACAGAGATTGTTGTCGTTTATATTTAGAAAGATGTCTTGGCCATTCATTGACGCTATTGCATATTGATGTCATTCTTTAAAGATAAATTTCCAAGGCTACTAGGTCTGGCTTCATTCAATTGCGGCTCTCAGAGCCAGGGATGTTCAAGGAATAGTTATCCTTGGGACCTGGCATGTAATGCAAACCCCAATCTTAAAGTGTGTTTCTAAAAACTATTTCCAAAAAAATGAGTAGGAACTTTCTTTAAGTACAGATCAGAAGAAAACATGGATTTACTATGTAACTAGTGGGTGTTGAGCGAAGAAAACAATTTAGGGTGCGCTGGCTTCTATTGTCGGTTATCATAAACTACATACTTATCACAAACAAATACTATTTCGCATTGGCAGGTTATTGCTCAATAAATAACAATGTCGATTAACACAAACCAAATGTGGAAGTCTCGTGTAAGATGTGAATGAAAATGCGAGGGAAATCACTGAAACAGTAATCATCTTCACACTGTGAGAAAAGTAAGGTCATCAACAGAGATCAAATCTCCACATGGGTATTTTCCTAAACAATAAATTTCAGCAATGCCACTTAAATTTAGACATCCGCAATTGATTGCACACAAACACATGAATATCTATACACCGCTTTTGGCATCCATAAGTTTTCATGTTGAGATAACCAATTTGTGGGAATTCAGTTTGGCATAAGAATAAGTGAAAATGAGAATGCCCTTACCCTACTCAAATGGTGTATAGAACGTTCTACAATGACTGAAAGAACCACAAACACTGTCAAAACAGTGGCGACTGACCATGTTGGTGTCAAGGCCAGTGATTGCGGCTCATCTGGGCTAGTTGCGAAAAAGGCTTATGACACTACACAAAGCGGAAGTTAAGGATAAGGAAGTGAACCTCTGAAACACGGAAATTGTAATACAAGAATATGACCTGAAACCCGAACAGGAGAACATGTGTGAATAGAAGATGCTTAATAAGGTGATCAATCCATGTGCTGAGACATATGCTCCACCCTTCGACCATACCCACGAACTAATAAATTTACATATGTGTTCTGCCTTATCAACTAATCACTTCACATTATAATTTTCACAACCACACTGTGTTTCTTTTACAACAATAACCTCTGCTCACGAACCTACAAAAAGCGATGGCAGTGGTCTTAAAATGGAAGACCAGTAGGCCAAAAGACAAAACTGCCTACAAATTACAACAACCACTACATGTTTTTTCTACTTAGCCATTTCGGAACACCATTGGGATCACTAGCAAATAACGAACATCACTTTACCCATAACGAACATCACTCTACCCATATGCCAGAACAACACTTGCAGTAACAATGTTGGATTTTGGACATAAAGTAAACTCTACTTTCAGGGAGAGCTTTTGTTGGAACACCTGTGCTAGGAACATATGCATATTTAAAAAGACCGGCTGGATATGGAAACCCGGTCACAGAGTCTCCAAGCACAGAGAAAGATCGATAGCTTATTATTGCAGAGAAAGCAACAAAAACAGAGCAAGCATAAGTATAATTCCAAGCATCAGAGGCGATAAAAGCCTAAAAGTAATCATCCCTGCCCATTTTAGCTTTCCTTCGCTCAAGGACAGAGCTTGCTACTATACTATAATGCTCGCATTGGTGCTTTCGAAACTGCGTGGCATATGTAAATGGAACTTCATATACTCAATCATCTGCATATGCCTTTGTGGGGTTTGCCTTGTCCCCAAGCCTCTGCTGTAAATTATGTCCTTATTTGGACACCCTTAGCAAAATTCTATGGAGAGGACATACATGGGCTACTAGCAATGCCAGAACATCAGAAAATCCATAGCAACCCAGTTGCTTGCACCAACAACCAAGAAACTGATAACCACCACTGCACCATAATTAGGGAAAAATGCCCAGGCACCAGGCCACAAGCACAAACCAACATAAATCAACACGGAACCACCCGGTCACACCAGCTACAAGGCATGAGGTTACTATGGAAACAGATTGTTAGAATGTCGACCCTCCTCACATTGACAAGCAACTGCATGGACACTTGGACGAGAAACTGCAGGGACACTTGGAGACAAAGATGCAAAACATGGTAGAGGAAACTTCCAGAGGGTTGCGGAGGAACCGAAGGCTGAGAAAATACAAGCCATAGCAAATCCAACGAACTTTTTTTTTCTAGCGAGTTCTGCCATAGTAGACAAAGCCCATGTGAATATTAATTTCAACCATTATTACATGCACCAATGGCTTACAAGAGCCCGCCGCCGGGCTTGGGGCACCACGCCCCAGGCATACCTCACCGGCATGGAACCCAATACGAAGCCAATAAAAAGACAGCTTAATACGATTTTAACATTTTTATTTAATTCATACAAAAATCACACTATAGCTAAACTTTAGAAAACTCAAAAATAAATATGCTTGAACATCAAACTAATCCACCTTCACCAAAAATATATGTCAAGGGACATAATAATACTGGCTCACCTCCACTATCAAATCAACGGCAAAAGATCGACGCTCTATGATTTCTCTTGATCGGTGCCTGTCAAAATCGGTGCAAGGGAGAGCCTCACCGGCGCTCTTTTCCTTCTGCAGGTCGGCGCTGTCAGCGCACTAGGTTTTCCCAGAGTGGGCGCCGACCGACGCTGAGTTGAATTGGGAAAAAATGCGTCGATAATACTGCGGAGAAACTTCGGCGCTCTGATGTGTCCCTCAGCAACAACGCCAGCCAATAGGTGAAGAAAGAAAGACAATAACGTGAGAAAAAAATGGTTCTCACCAATAATTTATCCACCCTCAGGGAGAAAATTCTGAGTCCAAGTAAGTGGCTCCTCATAAGATCTTAGTAAAAGGCATTCACCAAAAAATTAGAAAAACTCTAACTAGTCAGGGAAGTAAACCAATATCCTAAGATCAAATATCCACTAAACTAACTATCTCAATTGTACATATCCATCACACATCATCTCCCATGCTAAAATTCATCTTGGACTACCCAAAGGTTAGTCATACACCATGTACCCAAAGTTCATAACACCCACAAGCCCATCCATTTCATAGTGGATGTGATGAGCTCCACCATTGAAAGTGGATGTATGCACAAATACGACATAAGCATAATGGAGGTCAAAACACGCATGTTTGGTTTGGCCCCTACCGAGAACAATTCTTTAAAAACAATCCCAATTCAATCTGATGTTAGAATTATTGCATTAAACAACATAATTGAGGTTTTCTTGGGTTGTTATAGGAATCGACATGAAGATGGAGAAAGTGCTTCATCTGAACGTCGGCCTCGGAGACTCCAGCTATGCTCAAAATTCCGGTGTCTTGTTAGAAATAGTAATTACTTCAGTTAGCTTTAGCTTTTACTTCAGTTACTATTTAGAAGTTCAGTTAATAAATGCAACAGCATGCTTTGCATGCATGCAAAAGCTAGGTTAAAGCTTTTAGGGTTTTCCATAAGTGTTTAAATACGCATTACGTTCTTGATTGTATTACATCAGTTGATCTCCGTTTTTGAATAAAGATTGAAGAGCCGTAGCTCATTCCGCATTATCTTTGTTTTATTTCTGCCTCCAACCTTCATGTCTTACGTTTCTGGTTGTAATTTCAATCGATATGATTTTCCTGTTACCTATGCATTCGATTTAAGTATATTTCTACATCCATGTTAGGGTTTTATATTTCTACATTCATAAGTATATTTCTACATCCATGTTAGGGTTCTAGAGAAGTGGCACCTAACTTTATCCGTCTTAGGGTTGTATAGTAGACACATGATCAAGTATTTGAGGGCTCGATGTTACGTATGGAATTAGAAGTTTGAAAGCTCCATAAAAAAATGTATTAAAAGCGCAGTGTATATTGCCCTGTGCTTTACATGCAAATTTTGGTTCATCAACCGCTGCCCTGTGCTTTCATCAACCGACCTGAGTGCTTCGTTGGCTTGTTTTATGATGGAGATGGAAAAAGTGTTTCATATGAACGCCGGCCTAGGAGACTCCAGCTATGCTCAAAATTCCGCTTTCTTCCAGGTCTGGCTTTGAATTTCAATCGATATCATTTTCTTGTTACTTATGCATTCGATTTAAGTTTATTATATGTTGTATACTGCGACAGAAGAGTGTCTTAGAAATTGTAGAGCCTGTGTTGGAGGAAGCCATTTTATCTATGAAGATGCCGGTGGAATGCAAGACATTTTGCATTGCAGACCTTGGTTGTTCGTCTGGCCCCAATGCTCTCGTCGCCACGGAAAATATCACGAAGACCCTCAAAGCCAAATATCTATCTGAGGGCATAACTGTTCCGCAGTGCCAAGCATTCTTTAACGATCTTCCAGGTTCTGATTTCAATTCACTCTTTAGAATTTTGCCTTCTTTTTCTTCAAATACTGATATTCAGAATGAAGAGGGAGTAGCAGGCAGATCATATTTCGCAGCAGGCGTACCGCGTTCGTTCTACGGCAGGCTATTTCCAGACAAGGCTCTCCATTTCGTTCATTCATCTTTCGCTCTTCACTGGCTTTCCCAAGTATATTGTTCGGTCTTCACTGGCTTTCCCAAGTATGTTTTCACAAAAACATGTATTGATTAGAATAAATCTACGTTAGTCTGGGATCTTAAGTCAGTTTTCGTGTGATCATGATCAGGTTCCTGCTGAGATTTTAGAGAAAAACTTAGTAGCATGGAACAAGGGCAAAATCTTCTGTGACGGATCTCGGGCGGTTGGAGAAGCTTATTTTCGTCAATATCAGAAGGATTTCAACTCGTTTCTGAGAACCCGGGCAGAGGAGCTGGTTAGTGGAGGCCGCATGCTTTTGGTCTTACTGGGTCGAACATCTCGGGATCCAAGTGATCAGGGTTTGCTTGCCTTCTCGTGGAAGGCATTAGGAAGCAGTTCGAATGATTTGGTATCTCAGGTACTTGCATATTACTGCTTTTTCCTTCAGTTTGAATGGGTTTGATCTTGAAATCAAATAGTTAAGTTTAATATTTGTGCAGGGGTTGATCGAAGAGGAGAAGGTCGACTCATTCAACCTTCCCTTTTATGCTCCATGTCCAGAGGAAGTGAGCAGCGAAGTAGCCAGAGAGGGTTCATTTGAAATATTACGCTTGGAGCTTCTGAGAAAATCAGAGACATTTACAGAGGAGGAGATGGAAGCCATGACAGGGCGCTCAGCCTCTCTAAAAGATGCGTATGGAAGAAAACTTGCAAAGCAGTTGAGAGCAGTGACGGAAAGCCTGATAAAACACCATTTCGGAGAAGAAATAATAGATGCGTTGTTCGAGAGGTTCGGAGAAATATTGGGGAAGAGAATAAGTGAACACATGGATTATGGAAAGAAGGGAGGACATCTGGTTATAGTCCTCCAGCGCAAATGAAAACTGCAAGTAGTCGCTATGAGAGTATAAACTTGTCTGACCGACAAATCTCTTAAGGACGATTTCTGAGCACTTCTCCAGACTCCGACGATTCCTTCATACAATTCTCAGCACTTCTCCGACGATTCCTTCATACGATTCTGAGCACCTCTCCGATTTTCGATGTGGTTTAACCCATCGGACCCTACGATTGCTTTCACGTGAAGCTTTGCCTTTCCGGATTCCTTCCGTTTCTCCCGGTTGCTACCGGTCAATGGCCATCCTCATGGACAGTGTGTTGTGTTTTTCAAATTAGTTTATTGTCAAAGCTACTCTGGTACGTAAATATAGTTGAGCTTACAGTATGTTGTGTTTTTCAAACTAGTTTCTTGTCAAAGCTGCCCTGGTACGTAAATAGAATTGAAGCCGTGTAAAAGTGCGAGGATTTCGATTGTCCGGTTAAAACTTGGTCGGAACTTCGAACTGGCAATATGAAATTTAAAAATCTGATTATTTATATTGATTAAATCGTTTTTTTTTAATATGTAGATGAATTCAGCACCCTGGAAAATCCATGGCATCCAAATTATGCCGGATTAATACTGTTATTTGAGATTCTAAAAATTCTATACCGGATTTCTGTAAATTTGTGTCTAAAGAACGATTTTCTCTGGGCGAAATCGTAGCAGTTTTAGACAACTCGAATAGGATTGAAGCCGTCTAAAAGTGCGATGATTTCACTAGTCCTGCCAAAACTTGGTCGGAATCGGCGATATGAAATCTAAAAATCCTGCTATTTATGTTGATTAAATCGATCTAGATGATTTAAGCACCCTGGAAAACCCCAGGGTATCCAAATTATGCAGGATTAATACTGTTATTTGAGATTCTAAAAATTCTATCCCGGATTCCGGCAAATTCGTGTCTAAAAAACAATTTTCTCTGGGCTAAATTGACTTGGTCGGAAATATGAAATCGAAAAATCCAGCTATTTATGTTGATTAAATCATTTTTCTGAACATCTAGATGAATTCAACACCCTAGAAAACTCCCGAGCATCCAAATTATGTAGGATTATAAGATTTATCATAAAAAATGACTAAATACTTAATAAAAATTGACTAAATACTTTACCATAATTATGTACTTAACCATAGTTATAGTTACATATCAATGTGTTATGAAGATTGAACTAAGACTTAACCTTAGCATTTCATTAGTTTTATCGACCTTCTCTTCAGTTGTATTATTACTATGAAGATTTATTAGTTTTTAATAATAAAAATAAGAAATATTCATATTTGAAAGAATCATTAGGATTTGAAATGGATTTATTAGTTTTTAAGAATAAAAATAAGAAATATTCATATTTGAAAGAAGTATTAGGATTTGAAATGAATCAAAATAAATATTTCAAAGTTTATATGTAAGGATTATTTTATATATTTAAATAAATTGGATTTATTAGTTTTTAATAATAAAAATAAGAAATATTCATATTTGAAAGAAGCATTAGGATTTGAAATGAATCAAAATAAATATTTCAAGGTTTATATATAAAGATTATTTTATATATTTGAATAAATTAAAATAATTTTAATTGAATTTATTATTAGTTATTGTAAAATAAACCATATAAATTTAAGTTTAATTTGGTCTTTATTATTTATTGGAAGACAATAAATCTTTTAGGGTATATAAACATTTTTTAAAGTGTAAAATTTGAAAAACAAATTACAATTTAAAGATTATTCCTTTTCAAAATGATTTTATTAATATTCATGACTTAAAAATTCATTAAGTACAAATAACAAAAAAATAATACATAAAATTTAAAAACTTTTTTTAATTTTTACTTTATTTTTAATTTTAATTTTGTAATGATGTTAACTTTGCAAAATTATTATATTAAACCAAGATATGAACACATACATTACAATTCTTTGAAATTGGCTTAAAAAATAAAATAAATCTATTTTGCAATATAATGGATCCATTCTACAATTAATCTCCTTCTCTTTTCCTATCCTCCCCACCTTTTCCTAACCTCTATACCATTTTTATAACTGATCGTCGCATTCCCTTCGTGTTAATTTAATTTTCATTACACCGATAGGCGTATTCTTTTAACTTTTGGGGGTGTGGGCTGGGTGGCAAATTTATTGTATATTTAATAATCAATGGCTAGATTTTAAAGGTGGGGGAATATGCTTTGTCTGGTGCATTAATGAAGCATTCAGATCTGTTGTGTTAACTCACGCGCATCTTTAAATTCAAACGACACATAGTTATTTCAAATAATGTATTAAAATAATTACAAATGCCAAGTGTTTCTTTCCACTGCTGGAATTAAATCGTCCCTCAGCTCCACTCCGCCTGTACGATATGCTGCATTGAACGACCGTCCCTCAGCTCCACTCTGCCTGTACGATATGCTGCGTTATACGCCTGCTCGACCGCTCGACACCCCATTGGATAATGTAACGCTCAAATGTCCCTAGTGTGCTATTAAAGTTTCTGCAACACCCAAGACCCAGTCACCTCAGGCGATCTTGCAGAGGAGCCAGCGTGCAGAAAAGCCAGCTTGCATTACAACAGCCACCAGTAGAAGGGATCAGTGAGTGTGCATCTTCAGCAACAGCCACCAGCAGAAATAGGTACGGATCAGACCGAGAGACTATTGGTTTTTGTAATCACAGACCTGTGTAGAACGATTTGTACTTGTTTGGGTCTTATATTTCTTTACAACCTAGAAAAAGAAGGAATGGCGTTGCATGTCATTTACAGCGTTCACCCCTCATACTCAGGTCGACTCTGTACTTTAAATTGCAGTGCTCGATTTGCACATACCAAGATCGAAATTGTTTGAAGGGTTTTCTGAATCAAATTAGCAAATGTTGGGTTAATCGTTTTCCTATTTCAGATTGTTGAATAGTTCTAGATAACAGAGATCGAATTGTGAATTCTATGAATCCAGTGGTCAAGGCACCTCACTTCCAGATTGGATACACACTTCAAACTCACCTGAGATTCATACTAATATTGACTGGTATTTAAATTTCAATGTTTAAAGTTTCCACATACAACAAGTGTTGTCTTCAATTAAAAACAACTACTTACATCGTAAACAACATAAGACAGGTATCGACAAGACAGAGTGATATCTTTAACTTCCAAGCTGAGCAATTTAAAGTATAAGACAAATTTATTTCTGAATTCTGAACTGAACATGAATCAAAAGTATTCTACCTTAAGGAGCTTGATACACCTGGTTAGCACCTTTAGACCTATTCATTGAATGAGCTGGTAAAGATAAATTGACTTATGATGCCGACATTACCTGTGTATCTGTAAGCGAAGAAAGAAATTGTTGCGTTAGCTCGAAAGCTAAGTAAGCCAGTCCATCATAGCATTTTCCCCCTTGCGGTTGAACAAACAGAAAACAATTAGTGACATTTAAAGAACTCATAATAATATTTAAGTACAACAAAGTTCATTTCGACATCCGTACCATTACATAAGCTAAACAGATAGATAATCAACTGCATTAATTAACATTTATTGCTATTTTAAAAATTTTAAATTTTTCTGAAAATATCGGGATTTGACATGTGGTATCAGAGCATGGTTCAGACACTAGGCTTGGATGTGACTCCACGAGTTTCCGCAAAACAGTGACCATGAAAGAAAAATTTAAAAATATAATGTATTAACTTATATTTTCTGTTTCATGAAGCAGAGCAGAAAAATTTCCTTTTTCTGAAATTAACAGGCAGGTATGGAAAAGCTAGGAGAATATGCTGAGCAGGAATCTCCAAACACTGCGACAAGACAGATGTCGAGGGAACCTGAGACAGAGGAGGTAATTGCTCACTCCACTGAACTGATGCAGACCATAAAAGGTTTAATGACAGAGATAGAAACAGTCAAGAAGGATAATGAAAGGATTCTGAAAACTCAAGAGCAGCTAAATCAGCTATTGATAGAAAAATTTCAGACAGAAGTAAGGAGAAAACGAGCTGACTCAGAAGAAGTTAGTCACCAAAGAGGGTCTAAAAGGATGAAACCAGCTAAATCTGACAGCAGTTCATCATCTAAAGAAAGAAGGGAACAACACAGTTATCGCACTACTAGTGACAGCAGTGAAGCTGAGATGCACAACAGAAGGAAAAAGTACAGACCTTATGAAGAGATTTCCGGGGATTTTAAGAAAATAAAACCCCCAACTTTCAATGGAGAATCTGAAACAGGAGAAGAAGCGGAATCCTGGTTATCCGGGATGAGAAAATATTTTCAGATCTACAATTACTCAAATCAGCTGAAGGCACGAATGGCCATCTACAACCTTTTTGGAAAGGCGGACATATGGTGGCAAGATCTGAAAAGGGTTAAGGGGATTAAAGAAAAAGAAGTTAATTGGAGTACCTTTAAAAGATATTTCAAGAAGAAATTTCTGTCTGAACAGTACTATGAAGAGAGGGCCAAGGAATTTTATGAACTGAAGCTAGGATCTATGACCATGAAGGACTTAAACAGTAAGTTCTTAAGTCTGTTAAGGTATGTGCCGTATTTTGTCGAAGAGAAACAAAAAATACAGCGGTTTCTTAGCTGTCTGCCATATCATATCAAGGACAAAATTGAATATGACAACCCCAAAACACTGGAAGAGGCTATGCGAAAGGCTAATTTCTGTTATGAACAGAATAAAAAGAAAGAAGGGATAGCTAACTGGAAGGCTAAAAAGAACAGTAATCAACTCTAGTACAGAAAAAAGGAGTTTGTACCCCAGAAAAATTTCAAGAAAAACAAGAACGGAAGCCATTTTAATGGTAAAAGCTTCCAGGGAAACAAAAATGGAGCTGCTAATCACTCCAACAATTTCAAAAGCAGCAAGGAGGCTCCTAACAATCATGGAAACTACACTAAGAATTTTGAGCGAAAGGAACATGTTAAGTGCTGGGAGTGTAATGGCCCACATTATGCATCAGTTTGCCCAAATCGAAAGAAACAAATCAGCAATATTCATACTATTCAAGATGAAATGACTGTTGGAGACTTTCAGGGACGATGCCCCGAATCAATGCAGCATTGGAAAACCACCAAGCTGACTATCAAACTTCCATGGTGGAACTAGGAGGTATGATTAACAAAACCCCTATAACTATTTTAATAGATCCGGGTGCTAGTCTTAGTTATATTTCACCCCAGCTAGTAGAAAAATGTAATTTGACTGTTGAAAGATTTGATAATTCTTGGTCTGTACAACTAGCTACTGGGGCAAAAAGGAAAGTAAACTGTTATGTTAAGGAATGTATCTTAGATATGAATGATTTTAAGACTACAGTCAAATTAAATGTCTTGCCACTTGGCTCTTATGACATACTCATCGGGATGGACTGGTTAGAACATCATAGGGTAGTTTTAAACTGTTTTGACAAAACTTTTAGGTGTGTAAACAATAATGGACAGCCTGTAACTGTTAGGGGTATTCCTAGGAAAACAGTAGTCAGGCAAATTTCTGCTTTACAACTTAAAAGGGCAGTCAGAAAAGGGTGCAAAGCCTATGCTGTAACTATTACAGATGAGACAGATAAGTCTGAAAGCAGCAAGATAACAGTAGAAAACATCCTTGTAGTCAATGATTTTATTGATGTTTTTCCTGAGGAAATCCCAGAATTACCTCCCAAGAGGGAGCTGGACTTTACAATTGAGCTGGTACCAGGTGCTGTACCTAGTTCAAAAGCCCCGTATCGTATGAATATTTTGGAGCTTAACGAATTAAAAACTCAGTTAAAGGAGTTAATAGACAAGAATTACATTCGACCCAGTGTATCCCCTTGGGGAGCACCAGTAATTTTCGTTAAAAAGAAGGACGGAACTATGCGACTTTGCATAGATTACCGTCAACTGAACAAGATGACGATTAAAAACAGATATCCATTGCCTTGCATAGACGATCTGTTTGATCAGCTACGTGGAGCTACGGTGTTCTCTAAGATAGACCTAAGATCGGGTTATCATCAGGTGAGGATTAAAGAAGAAGACATTTTTAAAACAGCTTTTAGAACAAGGTATGGACATTACGAATTTGTCGTAATGCCATTTGGGCTTACTAATGCCCCAGCTGTCTTTATGTGCTTAATGAATAACATAATGCATAAGTACTTGGATAAATTTGTTGTCGTATTCATCGATGACATTTTAGTTTATTCTAAGGATGAAGAAGAGCATAAAGAACACTTACGGATAGTCTTACAAGAACTAAGAGAGCAGCAGCTCTTTGCGAAGTTCAGTAAGTGTGACTTCTTTAAAGACGAAATCCAATACTTAGGACATGTAGTCACCAAGGAAGGGATTTCGGTTGATCCTGAAAAGATTCGGGCAATCGAAGAGTGGCCGGTACCAAAATATGTAACAGATGTTAGATCCTTCATGGGAATTACCGGTTACTACCGGAGATTTATTGAAGGCTTTTCAAAAATAGCCAACCCAATTACTTCCTTGCAAAAGAAAGGCAAGAAGTTTGATTGGAACGTGAAGTGTGAAGAAAGCTTTAAGAAACTTAAGACTTTATTGACAATAGCGCCTATTCTCATAATAGCGGACCCTAATAAAGATTTCGTGGTTTGCACCGATGCTTGTAATGACGGTCTAGGCGGAGTGTTGACTCAGGATGGACATGTCATTGCCTACGAATCTAGGAAGCTGAAAATTCATGAAAAGAATTATGCCACTTATGATTTGGAACTGGCTGCTGTTATCCATGCTTTAAAGATGTGGCGACACCACTTAATAGGCAGAAAATTTACTCTACTGATTGACAATAAGGGTCTGAAATACCTTTTGGATCAGCCTAACTTAAATGCAAGGCAAGCAAGATGGTTGGCCTTCTTAAGTGAATACGATTTCGAAATTCAGCACATAAAAGGAAAGGAAAATAAGGTGGCTGATGCTTTGAGCAGAAATGCAAGGCTGAATTTTGTATCAGCTAGCAGCACTTATACCTCTGATTTGAATGAACAGTTGGCTGAAGGGATAAAATCAGATGAAAATTATCAGCATTTACAAGCTACAGCCAAAGAACAACCTACAGAAAGTGTGATAAAAGGATATAGTTTAAATAAAGACGGATTTTTATTGTTCAAAGACAGGCTGTATGTTCCAAATGTACCTAAAGTTAAACTGTTAATTCTGGACGAAGTTCATAAAACCCCTTACTCAAGGCATCCAGGCTACCAGAAGACTGTCACCATGTTGAGAAAAGAATATTTTTGGCCCAACATCAAATCTGAAACAGCCGAGTATATAGCTAGATGTTTGGACTGCCAACAAGTGAAAACAGAACACCAACATCCAGTTGGGTTGCTGCAACCGTTACCTATTCCCAACTGGAAGTGGGAGATAATTAGTTTAGATTTCATTACGAGATTACCCAAAAATCAGCATCAGAATGATTCAATTATGGTAGTGGTAGATAAATTAAGTAAATCAGCACACTTTATTCCTGTTAAAACCACTTACAAGGCTGCAAACATAGCTGATATATTTCTCAAACAGATTTTTCGGTTACATGGTGTCCCAAAAGTTATTATTTCAGACAGGGATCCTAAATTCACAGGGAATTTTTGGAAATCTTTGTTTAAAGGATTAAACACAACTCTGAATTTCAGCACTTCTTTCCATCCTCAAACGGATGGACAAACTGAAAGAGTTAATCAGGTATTAGAAGATTTGCTAAGGATGTATGTTAAAGATCAACCAGGTAAGTGGGAGGATTATTTACATTTAGCAGAATTTGCATACAATAACAGCTATCAATCATCAGCTAAGTTTAGTCCTTTTGAAATTATGTATGGACGTAAATGTAACACTCCTATCTCTTGGAGTAATCCAGTAGATAGATTAGTATTAGGTCCGGATTTGTTAAAAGAGATGGAACAGATTGTGAAACAAGTGCAGGTAAATTTGAAGATTGCCCAGGATCAGCAAAAGAGTCAAGCAGATTTGAAAAGAACTCCTAAAGAGTTCCAGGTAGGTGAACATGTGTTCATCAAGGTAAGGCCAAAGAAAAGCTCCCTAAGACTGGGAAGTTGTGCAAAATTATCGCCACGTTATTGTGGTCCATTTGAAATTTTATCTAGAATCGGTCAAGTTGCTTATCAACTAGCATTACCACCTAATTTAAAAGTATACAATGTTTTTCATATTTCTGTTCTGAAAAAGTATGTTCATGATGCTACTCATGTTATTGACTGGAACATTGTACAGGTAGAACCAGAAGGGGAAGTTATGGTGGAGCCGGATTGTATCCTCGGGAGGAGGAAAATTACTCTGCAGAACCGCACAATTGGACAGCTGAAGGTGCAATGGAAGCACCTTAGTCCTGAAGAAGCTACCTGGGAACTGGAAAGTAAGATGCGGGAAGAATACCCAAATCTATTCCAGCAGGTAGTTGAAGATGAAGAATAAGTAACATCGAGGACGATGTTACATTTTAAGGGGGTGTGTATGTCACATACCCCAATTTTGCAAAAATAATGTAATTATTTTATTAATATTCCTGAGACATTATGTTAAATTTAATGCTAAGTAGGAATTGATGACTCAGCAGAGTCACAGAAATGGAATGTAAATTCTGAATATTTTATTATTTATAAATAAATTATGGAGACAACAGCATGGGAGAGCTGTTAAAAGAGGTTACTGGTCTAACTGGTGGATGGAACTAGGTGGAAAGGAAAAAAGACAAGTGGCAGCATCCTCAAACACTTCCTAAGTTGCAGGTGGAAACTTCCCTATATTTTGGGGTCATGATTCCCCAAGAAAGTGGAATCTGAGCAGGTGGCTCATTAATGACAGTTAACCCAACTAAGACCTAGGCAATCTTTTAAATAGTACTCAATGAACTGAGCTGGGGATTGAACATAGTTCTGGAGAGAGAATACATTCAGGTGAATGTTATTCAGGAGTCCCATTGAGGAAGAGGGAAAAACAGTAAGGAAGTGTTTTGAGATAGGAAGCTGCAGTAACTTGGTTCCAGTGTAGCTGTTTGGCTGAGTGAATTGTTTTGCTGCACCTAGTTCCAGCCAGGGAGACCAGAGCAAGCTCGGGGGTCCTGAGAAGTGTTGTCTGGGCACTCTCCAGGAATTGGTAGGGAGGAACTGCCTCCCATCGCTGTTGTTGTCTACATTTGATACAGGTTCTACCACATATTTCCTGCTGTTTGTTGAGTAATATGAATGTAGTTTATGGTGATTTCTTCTATGTTTGAGCAGTATTTAATTTCAGTAAAAGTTAGTATTTCTAAACTGTTGGTAGATAGATTCTGCAGAATTATTGTCTTAGCAGTTTCCTAATATCACTAATATCATACCGTTTCAAGTAATTGTTTTATGCATAATATGCTTTGAGATTATTATCAGGTATAGGATGTTATTGTGATTTTATACTCGGTTATACAGTAGTAAAATAGATAAGTAAAGGCTCTTATTACAGTAACTATTTCTTAGAAAAATAAATTTATTAAAACAATTATAGGAACAGAAACATATAGGTAACCACATAACCACAATACATGTATTATCATAGATAATATAGCAGATGCAAACCCTAGTTATAGATGTATAGGTCGTTATCTGTCACATAAATGAACGAGCCAAAATTTCAATAGAAAGCTTATTTAGTCATTGACTGATTATACCAAAGGATTAGCAGAGTCTTAGTTAAAACAAAACAAACAGTTTACTAAACAATAAGTTTGGTCTTGGAGATTCGAACCAAAAACCTAACTCTCCAATTTTCTACAACAAGCAAACAATCGGCAGCACTCTGACTTAGTTATTCACTTTTAAACAAAATAAAATCTATGACATAACAATAATTAACTCGAGGCCGAGCTTCATCGGGTAATATTTTATATTCCTTTAGACTTCCATTCTTTTCTTATGATCAAAGTCATTATAATAGAACTGCATTGCTAGCTCATTATCGAGCTCTAACCCTTTAATTATTTTCATGTGAATGTACAGAATCGACAGACTTATTTTTTTTACAATAAAAAATTTAGTTGCAGATAAAAATCTAAGTATTTAAATCCACAGCCACACGATTTAAACAGAACAATTCTATCCCTGTTGTAGCGCATAGTGCTCTAGTTATTCAAGTAGAATCTATACAAGTAGGTATTATAACAACCAAGGAGTAAGTATTACAATATCTAAAACTGGGAAAAACCCCAACTCGACAGAGCTTTTGAACACAGAATCCATATCGTTACCACTTAAACACATAAACACAAAAACGCTGATAAACAAGACCAGGCTTTCATTCACAGCCGTGTCACCTGCCCAATCAGTAAGAGTTTTAGGAAGCGTAACCATCCCTATTACTATACACAGTATCGTATACCCAAAGGGTACGCAGACCCTTCGCAATCATTCAAACAACAAAATTATCTATGGCCGTAGTCCTAATTGTTTTTATTTACATAGAAACAGTAGATAAATGTAGAAATCTTTAACGCATTCCATTTCCAACTCATTGCACAGCCCAGAACAAAGACAGAACAAGAATTACACAAGCCTGTGTACAGGCGAAACGATATTATTATATATTTCGAAAAACCCTGGAAATTATCCCAACCCTTTTTAAAAAGGGGTTGTAACAAAACTTAAACCAGAGGTCGTAACCTCCCTCATAGAACAGACATAGTAACAAAACTTAAACACAGAGGTCGTAACCTCCCTCTTAGAACAGGCTTACAAGCCTCTATCCATTTTTCTTTAAAAACAAACTTTCATCACAACTATCCGGTATCAAACAACCAAAGTGCCGAAAGGAGTTCCAATAGCCACGACTACGATTGAAGCCATGCTTCCAAAATCAAAACCCTACAGTGCAAACAACCCACAAGGAGGAACGCCATGGTAAAAGACCAGGCTTACCCGTTATGCAACCCACGGCCGTAGCATGAAGTCACCCATGGTGAATGGAATCCAAGCCTGCACAAAACCCATAACCTCATTAACAACCAAATCATTTATAGTTAACCGACAAGTCTTAAAATAATTTATCGTATTCAGAACTCAAGGATGAGACCTTTAGCTTACCAAGTTTTTTTTAAATGAAGTCATGCTCAGTAAGTAGGCTGATAGCCATGAGCAGCTGTGGGGTGAACCCTCTCGTTCCTCCGGTACGAACTAGCTGACTTATAACCAGGAGCATGTACAACCGTAGAAGCCTCAAACCGGATCAAGCCAAAAGCTTAAGGCCACGCAGTGACGGGGGTTCAATAATCACAAACACAATTACAAACCCTAGCACGATGACCAGTTACAGCTGCCAAACAACGAACACGAGTGACCCTCAGACTAAGCTAGGGATGTTACAACTGATGAGGCAGCATGCAAGCTGTTAAACACTGCAATAATGGAAACCAGACCCGTAAGTGGACTATAAAAATAAACCCTAGGCACCTGAAGACTTCCATAGATGTCAACAGTGGGTGATAAAGTTTTGCAGACAATAACATGGAGCGAAGGAGCAGCAATAGTCTGAGAAATGTAACAACGACGCCATTACTTAACATAGACCTGGAGAGGTTGCAGAGAAGGACCCGAGCCCGAAGGCGAAGAGAATGACGAGGTAGGGTTTGGTCAAGGGTTTTAAAAACATCCCACACTTGGTCCTCGTTGATACACGTAGCAGTTAAATAATTCAGGAGCTGTGGGTCGAGGTTCTATAGTCCCACGAGGGCTCCCAATAATGGTTAATCAATTTAAACATTATCATAAGAATATCCATTTACAATAATATTCATAAGTGCAAACTTGCCAAAATACCATATTCATCCATGCTGTCGATTAACTATCATAGCATTGATCCCCAATTAGGATGTTAAACCAAAGTTATAAACTTGTCAACTTTCCCATGTTAACATATACCTCGAATTGGTATTGGAACGCCATAAAGTTTTGACCTACAAACAAGGTATTGGTGATAATAACTTCAATGATCAACGATCTCAATGATAATCTTATCATTGTTGAAAAACAAACACTCATAACATGTATATTTAAAACAATATGGTAAAATCCTCATAATGAATAATTCATATATCAATAATCAAACCTAGGAAAAAGTCTTAACACTTTGTATCATGTTCAACAGAACCTTGAAGTCCCTTCTATCATTATTACATGATGAGTTCAATCATTTATTGAAAACAAAAGACTAGATTTAAACAAGTTTATGGTCTTGTTCAAAATATCACGTATGGAAACAATAAATAGCATAATAGAAGTCATTTGGAGAATGATATAATGTAAACCATAATTGGTCCGAATAATATAACACTATCGTATCATAACCTCAGTCTCATGAGAAGAGACACAAGTTTACATCCATCTATGGAACATGTAACTGACAAAATAGTAAAAACAATGCTAGTATTAAGCAATGTATACGAGGAAGTATTACCGATCCGTTACAAGAGGAAATGTAAAAGATACAATATCTCTATCAGTACTCTAAGTTACTGTAGAGAGGTAGAGCATAAGTAACTGACATTTTTTTATGTTGAGATAATATTGTAGGGATGGGTAAAAACTTGCTATTGTTTTATGATGGAACTTTAACTGGCAGACAACAATTTATACGACTTATTGCTATTGCTTAAGAAAGACTAGACTTGTGTTATCTTAAATACACCACGTGTTATTTAAAAGTATAGTCATGAGAAACAAGTGTTGTCTTCAATTAAAAACAACTACTTACATCGTAAACAACATAAGACAGGTATCGACAAGACATAGTGATATCTTTAACTTCCAAGCTGAGCAATTTAAAGTATAAGACAAATTTATTTCTGAATTCTGAACTGAACATGAATCAAAAGTATTCTACCTTAAGGAGCTTGATACACCTGGTTAGCACCTTTAGACCTATTCATTGAATGAGCTGGTAAAGATAAATTGACTTATGATGCCGACATTACCTGTGTATCTGTAAGCGAAGAAAGAAATTGTTGCGTTAGCTCGAAAGCTAAGTAAGCCAGTCCATCATAGCATTTTCCCCCTTGCGGTTGAACAAACAGAAAACAATCAGCGACATTTAAAGAACTCATAATAATATTTAAGTACAACAAAGTTCATTCCGACATCCGTACCATTACATAAGCTAAACAGATAGATAATCAACTGCATTAATTAACATTTATTGCTATTTTAAAACTTTTAAATTTTTCTGAAAATATCGGGATTTGACATTACCTCCCCTACCAGATCTGACAGATCCCATTATCATCAGGTAATCCCTGCTCCGCACTACGTCTCTGTTGTATCGAAGTCTAAGCCCTAGAACCGATTTATAAATTTAATTTGAGATCAATGATATGTGACTGCGTTCAGTCTCTCACCTGTGCGTCTCTGCCCTGTCGATCTTTTTGCTCATAATAAAACCTATCCCAAAGTCATGAAATGTGTAGTGATAAATGAAACCCTTTCCATCTCAACATTCATGGTAATTACGATGGGCTAACAAACTGTTGCAGGAAACCCTAAGAGATTTTTTGAGACTCCGAGATTGTTGCGTATGTTGAAAAATTTTTAAAATGTAATAGTATCTTTAGTAGTCTGTCTATCTCAACAGAGCTGTCGACAGCTTGATGGAGACAGCTGGACGATCCGAGGGTTAAGCAATCTTCGGTACTGAGCTCAGAGTCTAATAGACAGTGATCTCCAAGAACTGAAGCTTTCAATTTGTGTTCAAAACTCTTTTGCTGTTATGAATTACCGTGGCTGAATTTTGCTTGATGAACTGTCGATTATGTTTTCGACATTTGAAATTTACATGGATAATTACGATCCCAGAATTCAGTTGACGGCTTATAGGCAATTAATTATGTTATTTCCTTGGGTAAAGATAATAGAAAAATCGTGGACAATAAATTAAAAGAATTTGGGAACATTATTATCTTAGCATATGTAAGAGAAATGCAAGAGTAGAGTATATTGTGTTATGATTACGTCTCATTTCAATTTATTATAAATACCACTTTTAAATTGGAAATACTTTGAATTATATTCAATTCCTTAGATTAAATATATGTGAGCTATCAATTGAGATGTATGCAACGGTAAGGTTCTATCGATAAGAAATTAGAATGAATGGATTTAAATCTACGGTCACATTTAAATGAATGAAATAATAATCCCAATTTAAGTGCATACCATCCATCATGTGTAGTATCTAAGAGCATGCGTTTCCCATCTCTCTACCAGTGCATTCAGCTAGATGTTAACATCTTCTATTGTTTTTATTTTGGCAGGAATCAACCGATTTTTGGATGATGATAACTGAACGCGATCCCCAGATTTCAGAAATGCCATTTGTTATTTCAGAATAAGGTGGTCATACAACAAGGGTTTCCTTCTGCCAGAAATGCCATTTGTTATTTCAAAATAAGGTGGTCATACAACAAGGGTTTCCTTCTGCATAGGATAACTGAGATTCGAATCGAATCAATTCTTGGAACAATTGCAGAACTAAAATAAATTTACACTTTGCTTAAATTTAAACTGTGTATATATTATGTTTACTGTTTAAATTTATATGTCTGGAATAAATTCTGAAAATCTTAAAAGCTTTGCAAAAAATGAATGGCCTGAAATGTGTAGGTCTTGATCTTATTTTACATCTTCACTATGATAAAGTAAGTTGGATGAATGTGGAATGAGGTTAGTTAAGACAATAGATTCCCAACCAAATATGGTAGCAAAACCATTAGAATTAATTAGGAATAAGTTTTGGTCATTATACAAATTTGGTTCTATAGCACATGGTTTAGATTTTAAGGAATAAATCTTTGTTATTATATAAATTTGGTTTAGTTAAAGTCATTTGATCCTTATTTTTTTTTAGTTTTAGTTTTTAAGGAATTAATCTTTGTAATTATATATAAATTTTGTTGTTTTTATTTTTAAAAAATTAATGTTTTTTTCTAGAAAAATTCAAAATTATTTTGGTATTAACAAGTTGTAAAATATTTTAAAATTAAAGTTATGTGAAATGCATAAATTTTTCAAACTTAAAGTTTAGTTATTTAAATAAATATCATGCTATTCAAAATTTAGATAAATTAAAGTTAATTATTATTACAATAATCATTCTAAATTTATATTCATTTTCAATTTATTAGTTACATTATATTTTTTCATATAATAAAATATATATAAAATTAAATATGTAGATTATCACTATAACTTACAATCATTTTTTATATAAAATTAAATATATCACTATAACTTACAATCATTTTCTCTTAAGGTTTTTGGTTAAATTTTTTTTAATAATCTTTTTATTAAAATGTAATATTGTCATTTTATAAATATATGTATTATATTTTTCTTTATCATAAATTTCATTTAAGATTAAATATATTAAATTTAATAATATATTAAATATATTAAATTTAATAATATATTAAATTTAATAATATTAATTAAATAATCTATTAAATTTAATATATTTAATATTTAATTATTAAATAATATATTTAATATTTAATTAATTTAATAAATATATTAATTATTTAATAAATATATTAATTAATTAATAAATATATTAAGTATTTAAGATTATTATTAAATATATTAAATTTAATAATATATTTAATTCTATAAATATATGTAAATATACTTTTCTTTGTAATAGATTTTTCACATTATATTAAATTTACATCAATTTCCACATTTTTACATTTGAATGGCTTCCTATTGAAATTTCTGAGTAAGTAGAGAACCCACAATCTTAATTTATGATTGAGAAGTTATATGGAAAGGAAAGCACTGAAATAAGAAACACAACAAAATCAAGATGAAGAACACAATCATCATCATCATTATGTATCTCACCTTTAATTTGTGGAATAGGAAACACAACAAAACTCAAGATGAAGAACACAACCATCATCATCATTATGTATCTCATCTTTAATTTGTGGTCTTGGAACATTTTTCTTTATTCATATTTATGTTTTTAGGATTTTAGGATTTGAATGTTATTGTTATAGTTCATTCAAATATAGTTTAGCTATTAATTATTTTCAATGTTAATTATATCATGGTAATTTTTTTAATGTTTTTTATTAAAATAATAAAAAAATTATTTTAGTAAATTATTCAAGATTATTAATCACATCCATATCCTTATACCATTACCATTAATGTTAATAAATTAATCTCTCATATATATATATAAAAAACAGTAATTAAACACAATCTTGTAACCTTATAAAGTTATTATTCTTACTTATTAAATATTTTATTTCTACCTTATTACTTCTTAACTGTGGCTATATAACATATAAATAATATTAATAATACTCACAATAATATTAAGAACATTAATATTAATATTAATAATAACACTAATAATATTATTATCAACATTAATCTTAAAAATGTTAAATGAAAAATATCAACATAGCTTCATCAATATTAATATTAATAATAACACTAATAATATTATTATCAACATTAATCTTAAAAATGTTAAATAAAAAATATCAACATAGCTTCATCATGATAAAAAATTAAACAAATTAATAAAATAATACCATTACTATTAATAATATGAATAATATATATATATATATATATATAGCATTTATGTTTAACAATTAAACGCAATCTTATAACTTTATAAAGTTATTACTCTTACTTATTAAATATTTTATTTCTACATTATCATTATTATTTCTTAATTGTAGCTATATAACATATAAATAATAAAAATAATACTTACAATAATATTAAGAACATTAATATTAATATTAATAATAACACTAATAATATTATTATCAACATTAATCTTATAAATGTTAAATAAAAAATATCAACATAGCTCCATCATGATAAAAAGTTAAGCAAATTAATAAAATAATAGAATTAATATTAATAATATGAATAAAATTTATAATATTAATATTAGCATTAATAATAACATTAAGATAGTTAAACATGACATTAAGATAGTTAAACATAACATTAATTAACATTAATAATAAAATTGACATTAACAATATTAATAAATCGGTATTAATAAACATTAGCATTAATATTAAAATTGATATTAACATTAACAATATTAATAATTTTAACAATATGATTAAATATAACATAACATTATTATAACACAATATAACATAACTTTATAAAATTATTACTTCAACCATATTGTGATTGATATCAACATTAAATACATTATTAAATTTAACCAACATTTGTACATAGATTTAATCGTTCATACATTTTTCAATGGGAAATAAATTTGTTGTTAATGTTTGAGATATAATTTTCCAATTTCTCTATGTATTGAAAACAAAACAAAATAGTAATGATGTCATGTATGACATAACTAAAATTATTGATGAAATTATAGTAGATGTAAAATGGACCTTTATAGGGATTGCAAGGTGAGATAACAATTGGTCAACATCCAAATGTTGCATAACCAAGTTCAACTATTGTCCAACATGTTAACCATGACTAGCCATGGTTAAACATTCTCAACCATACTCAATGGTAAACTAAATATCAAGTATAGTAACTAATCATTGTTAACCATGATCAACCATAGTGAAGGATATGAAACTATGGTTAACTATAGTAAACCATGGTCATCAACATTAACCATAATCAAATATAGCCAACCAATTTTAAACATTTTCAAACAAAGTCAACCATGGTTAAGCATGAACACTTATGGTCAAGCATATTAAATTATAGTCAAGCAAGGTAAAGCATGAACACTTATGGTCAATTATATTCACTTATAGTCAACCATGGTCAACTAACTAGGATCAACCATAGTCAAGCATGGTCAACCCATGAACAACCATGCTCAACCATGAATAACCATAGTCACCCATGGTTAACCCATGAACAACCATGGTCAATCATTGTCCACCATGAACAACCATTGTCAACCACGGTCACGCCCTGAAAAAACATGGTCACCCATGAAAAATCATATTCAACTATAGTCAACAATGGTCCACTATATTCAACTATAGCCAACCATGACCAACCATAACAAACAATGGTCACCATTGGTCAACCATTAATACACCAAAACCAATCAAAATTCATCCATAGTCAATCAAAGCCAACCAAAAGTCAACCATGAGAAACCAAAGTCAAGCACAGTTAACTATGGTCAACCATAGTCAACCAGTAGTTCCAAATTCAACCATGGTCAACTAAAAGTCAATTAGCAGTCAAGTAAAAGTCTACCATGGTCAACCATGGTAAACGTAAGTTAACCATGGTCTATATTGGTCAACCATGTACAACCATAGTCAAGCAAAATTAACCAAAAGTCAATAATGGTGAATGAAAGTCAAACATGCTAAAAAATGTCAACCATTGTACATCATTATCAGCCATAGTCAACCAAAAGTCAACCATGCTTAGCCAAAATCGTCCATGGTGTTCCAAAAGTCAACCACGATCAACTAAAAAGTTATCCAAAAGTTAAGCAATGTTAACCATAATCAACTAAAGCAAACCATGGTCAACCAAAGTCAACCATTGTCAACCAAAGTCAACCATGATCAACCAAAGTAAAGTAAATTCAACCATGGTCAACCATGGTAAACCATAGTTAGTCAAAGTCAACCATGGTTAACCACAGTTAACCAAAGCCAGCCAAAAGTTTACCTTAGTTAATCAAAGTGAACCATAGTGAACCATAATCAACCAAAGTGAACCATGGTCAACCATATTTAACCATGTTCAACCATAGTCAACCATGCTTGGCCAAAGTCAACCAAAAGTCAACTATGGTCAACCAATTTTAATCAAAGTCAACCAAAAGTCAACTATGGTCAACCATTTTTAATCAAAGTCAACCATATTCAATAATGGTCAACCACAGCCAATCATTCTTAACCAAAACTCAACCGAAGTCAACCATAATCTACCAAAAGTCAACCATGATAACCAAAGTCTACCAAAGTCAACCATGGTCTACCAAAACTCACCTAAATTCAACTTTGGTCAGACAAAGTCAACCATAGTCAACTAAAGTCAACCATGGTCCAACATGAACAACCATTGTCAACCACGGTCACGCCATGAAAAAACATGGTCACTTATGAAAAACCATATTCAACTATAGTCAACAATGGTCCACGATATTCAACTATAGTCAACCATGACCAACCATAACAAACAATGGTCACCATTGGTCAACCATTAATACACCAAAGCCATTCAAAAGTCATCCATAGTCAATCAAAGCCAACCAAAAGTCAACCATGAGAAACCAAAGTCAAGCACAGTTAACTATGGTCAACCATAGTCAACCAGTAGTTCCAAATTCAACCATGGTCAACTAAAAGTCAATTAGCAATCAAGTAAAAGTCTACCATGGTCTACCATGGTCAACTAAAAGTCAATTAGCAGTCAAGTAAAAGTCTACCATGGTCAACCATGGTAAACCTAAGTTAACCATGGTCTATATTGGTCAACCATGTACAACCATAGTCAAGCAAAGTTAACCAAAAGTCAATAATGGTGAATGAAAGTCAAACATGCTAAAAAAATTCAACCATTGTACATCATTATCAGCCATAGTCTACCAAAAGTCAACCATGCTTAGCCAAAATCGGTCATGGTGTTCCAAAAATCAACCACGATCAACTAAAACATTATCCAAAAGTTAAGCAATGTCAACCATAATCAACTAAAGCAAACCATGGTCAACCAAAGTCAACCATTGTCAACCATTGTCAACCAAAGTCAACCATGATCAACCAAAGTAAAGTAAATTCAACCATGGTAAACCATAGTTAGCCAAAGTCAGCCATGGTTAACCACAATTAACCAAAGCCAAGCAAAAGTTTACCTTAGTTAATCAAAGTGAAACATAGTTAACCATAGTGAACCATAATCAACCAAAGTGAACCATGGTCAACCATATTTAACCATGTTCAACCATAGTTAACCATGCTTGGCCAAAGTCAACCAAAAGTCAACTATGGTCAACCAATTTTAATCAAAGTCAACCAAAAGTCAACTATGGTCAACCAATTTTAATCAAAGTCAACCATATTCAATAATGGTCAAACACAGCCAATCATTCTTAACCAAAACTCAACCGAAGTCAACCATAATCTACCAAAAGTCAACCATAGTAACCAAAGTCTACCAAAGTCAACCATAGTTGACTTTGGTCAGCCAAATTCAAGCATAATCAACCAGAGTCAACCATGGTCTACCAAAACTCACCTAAATTAAACTTTGGTCAGACAAAGTCAACCATAGTCAACTAAAGTCAACCATGGTCAACCAATGTCAACCAAAGCGAGCGAAAAGTCAACCAAAGTCAATTTTGGTTATCCATAGTCAACCATTTTCTAACTAAAGTCAACCATGGCTAAGCATAGTTAACCAAACACAACCAAAAGTCAACCTTAGTCAACGAAGGTAAACCATGGTCAACCTTAGTGAACCATAATCAACCAAAGTCAGCCATGGCAAAGTAAAGTCAACCAAATTCATCCATGGTCAACTAAATTCAACCATGGTAAACCAAAAGACAACCATTCTAATCCAAAGTCAATCATGGTTGACCAATGTCAACCACGGTCAACCATAAACAACCATAATCAACCTTGCTCAACCATGGTTAACCAATCTCAACCTTGGTCAACCATAGTGAAATACAAAGAGAGATTAGTCAACCATGGTTGGCCATGGTTGGCAATATTATTAATATTAATATTATTTTAAAATATATTATTTTGTAATAGTAATAATAATTTACACTTTATTATTATTGTTATTATTATTTTACAATAATAATAATAATAATTATAATTAAATAATTATAATTATAATTATTATAATTAAATAATATTATTAGTAATTATTATTATTATTATAAAAAATAATAAAAAAATAAGAATATAAATTATCATTATTATTAATAATATTATTATTATTCTTATTTTTTATTATATATATATATATATTTTTTTTTTGGGCCGAAAAATCACCTTCCTGCTATTCCGAAGGAATTAAGGAAAGCTTGAAATACAATCATTACATTATGGGAATCTGGGTGGGGAGCGCAACAAATTCCTCCCAACCACCCAAGCTACAACCAATGGACCTTTATATTTTTAATTATAATTGCCAATCTTTATTATAAATTATTTTTTTCTTATTTAAATATATATTATATTTTCTTATTTATAATAATAAAAATAAATTCGTGAGATGTAGAACAGTTGGTGGCAGGGTATGGTTAAGACGCCCCCTAAGCGGAAAGGTCGTCGGTTCTAATCTCGCGGATACCAAAAAATCCAACCAGGTTAAGGGTTGGTGCGGTCCAGGCCGTGTGCGATCCCCAGGTGATTTTGACGGCTTAGATACCCCTGGTTCGTGGTAACTTAGCCAAAGGCAAACTTGCTAATCAAGGAGGTTCCACCACTTTGCAAAAACAAAAAAAAAATTAAAACATTTAGAAATTTTCTTATATTTTTAAAAATATTTTATAATAATAATAATAACAATATTGGCATTCTCTTATTTTTTATTATTTTTTTTATATTTTTATAAAATTATAATAGTTATAAATAAAAATAAGAAATAATAATAATAATAATAATTAAAAATTAATAGTAAAAATAATAATAATTAATTATTAAAAATAATAAAAATAAAAATAATTAATTATAGTAAAACTAAAATTAAAAATAATTAATTATTATTTAAATTAGGAATAAATAAAAATAAGAAAATATAATTATAGTAAAACTAAAAATAATTAATTATTATTTAAACTAAGAATAAATAAAAATAAGAAAATATAATTATAACAATAAAAAAAAATATTTTGCAATTTTAATAATAAAAATAATATTTTTTTTAATAACAATAATAGTAAGATATTATTATTATTATTATAAACATTTATGCCACATTGCCATGTATGGTTTACATATGTACACAATAATAATTTATTATTATTATTATTATAATAAAGTATATTTAATAATAGTAATAGATGTTATTATTATAATTAAATAATTATTATTATAAAATATTCAATTATTATTCTAAATGATTTATAATTTATTAAACATAATTATAAAGTATTTATTTGTATAAAATACTTAAAATTAGATTTGTTACGAAATAATTAATTAGTTTTATAAATTATTTATTATTTATTAATTATAATTATGAAAAAATAAATTTTATAAATAAAAATAATTATAATTTTAAAATAGTAATATATATTATTATTAATATGTTCGCAATCATAATATTAATATTAAAACTCACCAAATATATCCCGCGGGTCGACCGTAAACTAACAAGCCATATTAATATAAGCCATAATCTTAATATTAATATAGCTTGCTAGAACTATCTCTACAAAAATCTTTCTTTTTATCCACATTTTTTCATTTATCTTTACCTTATAAATTAATTCTTTATTCTCTTTATCTTACTATATTATTTAATTTATATTTTTTCTCATTCTTTTTTCTTCTTTAATTAATTTCTCCTTCGAACATTAATAAGCTTTTTAATCTCCTTCTACATACTTTTTTTACTTAATTTTCTTTAACTATGCTTTAATTCTCTTATTTGTTTTCTTATCCATTTAATTTTCTCTCCTCTTGCCTTTTGAATTTGTAAACCAATCTTCTAGTTGATTAGTCATTTTTAATACTAATTATTTCATCCTTAGTATAATATAATATGACAATTTATCCATTTTCAAATATATATACTTGTTTACTTAAATTATTAATTTATTGATTATTTTAACTTTATTTATTTATTTATTCTATTTATATTATATATACATATAATTAATTTATTGATTATTTCAACTTATTGTAAAAATTTCCTATCCTTTAACTAATTTTTAACTCAGTTTATTTTCATTATAATTTTATTTAAAAAAAATTAATTTAATATTTTCTCCTAATTACTAGTTTTTAATTTATTTTATCTCATAATTTTAGGATTATTGAAGCGAACTAACTTTCTCCTCATTACCCCCACCACGGGTGCAGAATGGAGGCCATCCATCGGATGTGACTGTCAGCCAGGGGGCCAGACACATGCTCGCCCACACTAACCACGAGGTTGGGCATGTGCCTGCCCATCCCACCCACACGCCCCAGAAAGAATTATAGCTCAACATGGCTGCCAACTGCTCGTCTTATCCAGTGTGCACCCCGTCTTGTCTTCAATATCCCATCCAGATCAATGCAATGGCCATTACTTCCACGGAAAATGATGAGTGAGGAAGTACCTCAACTCTTATGGATAACACAGGGAGCAGAAGGAAATGGGTCCTTGGTTTCCAGGGCGGCATGATTCAATACAACAGTTTCAAATGCATTCGTCTCATATCCCAACGATGCACTCTCTGCAACAAGATGCTCGTTCTCTGGTTTGGTAGCTCGTTATATGCGTGGACTACAGATGTTGCAGATATGTCGCCCACCAAGAGAGCGTATACCCGTTGCGCGGTCAAGCAGACAAGCACCTCCTCCGATCAACCGTTGCGTTTTATGCGCTGTGTCGTGTGGAAGGCACGTCGGTATAAGGATGAGATCCCGCATAAAGCTCAGAAAGAAATCCAAGAGGCAGAAGAGGATGCCCTGGTTTCTAGAGGGTGTCTCACTGACGCCGAAATAAGGAGTGAGTTCGAGGCCCTAGTGCCGGACCCGGGGGAGTACCAGGGGTCGAGCCACCTTGTACCAAAAAAATCTTGACTATCACTGCTCTCATAAAGCAGTCCTTGGAAAGGCCTTTGCTGACAGAGGTGAATCCCAGGTTGAAATCCTACTCCAGCAGGATGAAATGGTCAGATACCTTAAACAAATTCTCTACAACTAGCAACATATAGCACAACATCTCGGCATTGCTCTTGCTAAGGAGCCTTCTTCCCAGGTTGGACCAACTGGTTTAAACTAGTAGTTCTATTTTGGTTAGCTCTAGTCTTTTGGCCCAGTTCCATCTTTATTGTTTTTGTTTATGTTTTCTATTTACAATTACATGGCAATCTTGCTTACTAGTATGAAAGTAAAACTCAAACTTAGAACAGTATTGTTTCCTCATGAGGAAGACTTCTATTAAATCTGTTTTCAGGTCTGTTTTCTCGGTTATGAAAGGGCCGTGTAATACTCTGTTTATTTTGTTGACAGAAATATAAGGATTCACTCTATCTTACAAAAAAGAAATTCTCTCCATTAATATCCATTCTTATTTTTTGATTTCTCAAATTCCTACCTTTTTATATAATTTTTCTTTATTTTAATTAATTTCTTTAATGACTAATTTTTCCCTTACCTATTTATACCTAGCTAATTTCTTTTTTAACCATATGCAATTTCTCTCTTTGAGAAGAACCTGGAACAATTAATTGATGAAATACACAATCTATCAAATCACATAATATTTTTATTGATCGCATCCCACTTCGAGGGGGCAACCTCCTTTGAGCAAGCTCAATACAAAATAACTTCATGGTACCTTCATTGGTCTCAACACAAACTTATATACTAATTCTAAGCGCCAATACCATGTGCCAATACAAACCATGGGCCAATACAAACTATGGATCAACAAATACTACGGGACGACTTACAAAGAATATGCGTCCAACAACAATAATACACACTATGGATCAACAAATACTATGGGACAACTTACAAAGCATATGTGTCCAACAACAATATACTAACAAACTAAAGAGAAGGGTTGACATGGGTTCCTAACATCCCCTCCCCCTTAGAAAAAGCTTTGTACTTAAAGCTTTAGATGTGGAAATTGTTGTTGAATCTGAAGGAGTGGTTCCCATGTAGCATCCTCTGGTTGCATTCCGTGCCACTGAATTAAGACCTCTGTGATAGAGCGAGAGAGAAGCTGATGAGTGCACTCATTGAGAACAGCCTCCGAATCCAAAAGTATGGATCCTTCATTATCCAGTTCTGGTAAAATAGTTTGTCCTTTGATTTTATGTGACTCTACAAATTATTACGCCATAGGCGTTTCACCACAGAGGTCCATAACCTCCACGTCAGTTAGATTCCTCGCTCATGGAGTGAATGGAATCCTGACACGTGGATGGTTATGCTTCGCTGCGGCTACCTGCACTAACGTTATTCGCATGGGAGTTGGAAAAATATCACATTTATATCATTCTCTTTATTCCATGACAGGTTGCTCCATTGGGGTAGTTGCAATATTAGCCCTGATAATGACTAGTGAGGGATTGCTCATTCCTACTTTCCCATTCGATTTTCGGAGCTAGCTACATCTGATTTTAGCTTGTTTGTTTCACCTTCGGTTCAGGTATCGACAATATCCCTTCTGAGCTAATTCAACCAATAAATTGGTCGAGCCAAAATTGTATCTAGAATGCTTATTTCACCTTCAGTTCCAGAATTAAAACCTCAAGCTCCAAGGGTTAAGACATTGATGGGAGGCTCATGCTGGAGGGAGTAGTAGCGGTGGCTGGACGAGAAAAATTTAGTCTCGTTGAGTTGGGCCGCAATGGCGGCATAACTCGGCGAGTTGGGCCGAAATAGCGGCAGAACTCATTGAGTGGAGCCGACACGTTCGGCGAATTTGGCCGAGTTGCACCGATAGAGTTGCGGAAATGTCCGAGGAAAAGGAAGAAAAATTTCAAAAAATTTCAAGTGTCTTTCGGCGGAAGAACTCGGTGAGTTGGTCCGCAACAGCGGAAGAAATCGGCGAGTTGGTCCGAAATTGCGCTAGAGCACAGTAAGTTGATCCACAACGGTGGAAGGACTCAGGGAGTTGGCCCAAGCCGAAATAGCGGCAGAACTCGCTGAGTGGAGCCGACACGTTCGAAGAATTTGGATGAGTTGTACCGACAGAGTTGCAGAAATGCCCAGGGAAAAGGAAGCAAAATTTCAAAGTGTCTTTCGGTGGAAGAACTCGGCGATTTGGTCCGCAACGGCGGAAGAACTCGGTGAGTTGGTCTGAAATTGTGGCAGAACACGACAAGTTGATTCGCAACGGTGGAAGGACTCAACGAGTTGGCCCGAAATTTTTTTCTAAGTGTCTTTCGGCAGAAGAACTCGGTGAGTTGGCCCGCAACGGCGGAAAAGACAGATGAGTCCGTCGAGCAGCGAAACTCAGCGAGTTGGTCCGCAACGGGTCGGAAGAGAATGGAGAAGTCCACCGAAATAGGGAATTTTAGTCATTTTCCAGGGAGATTTTTCAGATGCCGAAAGTTGAAAAATGCCATGGAACTTATGCGCCAGATTGCGCCAAATCGAAGGATTTACAAAAAAAAAAAAAACGAGGTCATTGCCCTCGACCCGCCCTGCAGTGGCCCCCATCGTCCCCCAGAGACAGTCGTTTAAAGTGTGAAATGCATTCTCTATGCTTGGGAGGAGAAGCAGGAATTGCATAGAAGGTTGTGGAAGCCTTATTAAGAGTAATTGGCTGTAATGTGCATTACAAAAGACCAATGGGAGCAACAAGGCAATGTTGATAAGAGGGAAATTCCTCACCTTAAACTATTTATGTTTATATCATAAGAATTGCATGTTTGAAAAATAGCAAGAATGAATGTCATACACTTATGAATATACTGAATTGCTAATTCATGGAAAGATCATAGCTAATGATTGCTTGTATTCTTAGTAGGGAAGCCAAGAAAAGGATCAGCTATGATGTGGAGGCAGAACTCCATGTCATGATGAGGAATTGGAAAGGGAGAATTCCTTAACTCCTATCTTTCTATTGTGTTTTTATTTCCTAAGTTTTATATACTGGAAATTATGGCATAGGGACGCTGGAAATGCAAGAGAATAATGCATATGAATTAGTGGGCATGATTAGAAGAGTTATTGCATAATGCATGTGAATTGCTTATGCATGAGCATGATGTTGCATACTGATAAAGGTAGTGAGGTTACACATGCAATAGCCCATTAATGGTATCCCCTATGATTGATGACTATTAATGTTGTTGATAATGGTTGTGGGAATCAAACCATAGAAGCATGATTGAAAATGCAAGAGATTAGATAGATGAGATGAATATGCACTAGATGGCATATAAATAAACATTGCACGGTGCATGTGAAAATGTTTGTGCATGTATATGATATTGCATATTGGTAAAATAGTGAGGTTTTACATATGCAATGAACCACTTAAGATAATTATTGTGGTTGCTAATAATTAGTTGTGTTCGCATTGGTTGTAGGACCAAAGACAACCGAAGCATGGTTAAGGATGTAGATGATGTTGTTGCATATGACCAACAACCTTATGAGGAAAGGATGGTGCAACAAATTTGTGATCATGAGGTTAGAAAAAGGACTGTGAAGCCTTGGCAAGAGGCCAACTGAAAAGGTAACATCAAGCAATGTTAATGACAGCCATGCAGGTGATGGTTATTTGTGCTTAAATCACATAAATGTTGAAAGAGGATTTGGTAAAGTCTCTTCAACTATGTTTAAACTATGTTGATTTGGTTTGCATGTAGTATTGAGTGCCTGAATGTGAATGTCAACCCACCAAGTATGGTGAGGTGCGGGTAAGTGAAAGCAGGGAGCCTTACACCCTATAGTTTCTTATAAACCTCAATGCATTCATATGAAATTATATCATAACATTTGTGTATGTTGGTTGTGGGTTTAACAACCAAAGCAAGTGAGAACTTATGGTCATGTTGTAGTGCATGCCATATGAGATAGGCATGGTTAGGCCATAATATGTTGGAATGCATAGTATTCATGGATTAATGCAAGGTTGTATTGAGAGGTTATGCATCGAGTGAATGCACATTAAAATATTATGTAAATGTTGTGAATGTGCATGCATATGTGTGGGTGCATATGTTGAGATGCATTGTGTGAATGCATGGGTATGACATATATATGTTTCAATGTAGTTAGATAATAGATGAAATGGTGGACTATTACTAATCCTGAGACCATTTCATGAGCTTCTATGAATGTAGGAGAAGGATTGCATGAAGAAGGTAGACATGTGATGGGCTACCAGAGCACTCTGTTGGAAGGACAGAGCTGCATGGAATGTGAAGTAATGAGTATTTATAGTTTATTGCATGGATAGTGTGACCGTGTCTTGCAATTTTATTGTGATAATGATGAATATATAGAAATGTATATATTTCATTGCATTTAAAATGTTAACAGCTGAAAGTGTTTGAATTATTGAGTGTTATAATTCTGATATCACTTCAATGACTGTTGTAGCAATGAAAAGATTATATGCATAGATACTCATAACGTGTTTGGCTGATTAAAGTTCAGATTTCAGGTAGAAAGGTCTTGCGTATGGCAATGAGGATAATTCCATAGTAAAGATTGGAATCTACCATGTGTAGAAGCCAAAGGTTATGAGAAGGTTCTCATGGTTGTAACTTATGCATGAAACAAATATGAAAATTGTCTGATTTAAGTTCATGAGAATAATCTCATGGTTGCAAATCTAATTTCTATAGGAAAATAGATTTGTAGATTTCAAATTTGAGAATTTGCTTATAATTGCTAATCACTGTTTGAGGACATGTTGTAGGTGGATGTTCATGTATGGTAGCAAGGGTAAAACCATAATGGACAGAGTGATACCACTTACAAGAGCCAAACGATATGAGGGTGGCCTCATGGTTAAACAAATCAATTTCTGTATGAGGCATAATTGTCAATTCGTGTTGAATTAATTATTAATGCTATTCATTGATTATGGAACAATCATATTTGAAGCTTATTGCTAAATATTGCTGACTGTTTGTCTATTTGATAAGTGTGCTAGGATGACACATTGCAGGAAGACCATGTGTGATGGACTGCAAAAGCCAAACTAGATGGGAAGGATCCCATGCTTTGGAAATGTGTTTCGGGTGAAACGCCATTGTAAATGTCGATAATGTCTCAACCGAACTGCATGTTGGTAAAGCATGTGAGTGAGATAGTAAAATTATGCCAAGAAGGCATGTGTGGGTTATGGAACGTGAAAAGATTGGGGTGGAAAACTGAAGGATTGTTCACTCAAAGAAGGGAGCCCCCATTCTTCGCAAATGAAGAAAAGATACATCTTTGAGTATTCTATAACCCTAACTAAGAATATACATGTCTGGTTATTAGATTTGATATGCAAAGCATGTTTCATTGTTTCATTCTTATTCCAGACTGCTTGAGTGTGATTAAGGCCTACATGTCTAACATCAGAAAGGGATGAATACCTTTCGGGTAATGGGTTATGTTAGGGTTGTCAATATTGACTACACCCTAAGGGAATGGATGCATTCCTGGTGTTTCAATACTTGATAGTGAATGTTATGAAATATGATTACAATTTTAGAGCAGCAATACGGATGATCCTGCTTATCCTTCTTGTGCTACCAGCTTACACAAATGCAATTTGGTGTTGCACGTTAAGAGGCAAAGTGAAGAAAGGGTGCTCAAGAGAACTGTATGGGAAGTGGTAACCTTTCTATGCTCACACTAAAGGACACTAGAAGAGATGGATAGACCCGAGGAGCTGTGTATAGATTTCCAGCTCAATGTACATATTATTTAAAAAACTTTTAATTTGATTTAAAATATTATTTATTTGATGATATTGGTTAAGGTCCAATAAAACTATTAATATAATGAATTTAAATTTATTTTTGGATACATCTCTTCTCATATTAAAAATGATGACCTAATATAAAAAAAAATGATATTAACTATTCTGATATTTGGATTTTGTTATGTTTTCAAAAGGAATGCCGAAAGCAAAATTTGATTTTTTTTCATAGAACTTATGCTTTTGCAGGTGATCGTTTCGCAGATCTTATGTTTTTTTCAGCGACCAAGTTTTTATGCAGCCAGCGATTGCAACACATCATATTTTTTTGCCTGGAGCATTTATTTCCTTTTGCGGTCGCTTCTTTTTTCGCCGCCTGTTTCGTGTGTTTTATGATATTTTCTCCGACCAGTGGGATCGACCAATTTTTTTTTTCGGTCGCTTCTCTTTCAACTATATCACTGAATGTTTTTCATGTTTTATGATCTTCTCTCCGACCAACAGGAGCCACCAAGCATTTTTCAAGATTCTCTCTGACCAACGGGAGCGACCAAGCATTTTCCAATTCACAATTCACAATTTAATTCACACTTTTTTAAAATTCAAATTCCTAGAGAAACATATCCATTCCTTTCAAAACCATACCGTGCTTAGTGATTTGTTTCAATTTCCTATTGGGACAACTGACATGGTGTTCATTATACAAATTTTTTCCTATACTTTTTGTTTATTTATTCCTAAAAAAACATTTCCATTCCTTTCAAAAGCATAGCGTGCTTAGTGATTTGTTTCAATTTCATATTGTTATGAGTGCCATGGTGTTCATTATGGTGTGCTATGGTGTTCATAGTCGTTTCTGACACTACAGCGTAGATGAAGTCTAGGCTTGATTGCAGATTAGATTCCATGGTGTAGTTTGACGAGAAATTTAGTGTTGTCTTATAAGGCATTTGAGTCTCTTGGTATTCTTCTTGCGGAAATTTTTGTTCCTTCTAGTTTTAATATTTTCCTACCGACGTTCATTTTTTCTATTGTTACTTTGGGATTGGAACCGCGACTCACACAAATTCTCCATCCAAGCATTTATGAGATTGATAATTAAGGTTCATAAACTTATAATTTAAATAAATCATGGAAGGGAAATGTATGAAAGAAAATGAAGAAGGTTTACAGAGAGATTTCCAAGGACGGGAAAGTCTCAGTGTGGCAGGTTTCATGTTCGGCTGGTGCAAAATTATCGGCAAGGTAATGCATAGATTTAGAGGAGCCATAGAGCAATCGAACTACCAATTTCTTAGCCAAATCATTATAGTGGAACGGACACCTTTTTTGGGGTGAGGATGGACCTTTGTGATTCATGTGGCTTCATCTTAATTATTTCCATTTTCTGTGACGTTGCTCTCTCGGTATGCTTTCTCCATGGATGTACTTCCTTCTGCTGCGTCTCCACTTCAACACTCTAATTCAATATATTATTAGCATTCACACGGGTCGTTTGGGCTTTCACACATTGATCTTTGCTAGAATTGTCTTTTATCTTTAAATTTTCAAGTATTTATAAGATGATATTTTCAGGTATTTATAAGATTTTAATGTTATATTTGTTTTACTTAAAAAGTTTCATATCCAAAGTAAAATAATGTTATATTTGTCCTATCGATTCACACAAAGGTAGTGACAGAAAAGGGGAGTTCCACTTGAAAACAGAGGAATGAAAGGGGTCCAATACCAGGCGTCTTTGAGAGGATAGTATACCTAGTCTACTTCCCCAAGGAACAATGCATATGAACAACTCACTTATATGTCATCATAAAATAGGCAACTGGTAACTTCAACATTCTAGCATTTACACAACTGTCATGGCAGCCTTGTTCTCTACACTAACTCAAAGTTTTAGCAAAAACATCATTGCATGTTTGAACTTTCGACAGCGTCTTCTTTTGAACTTTCCAGTCAACATGTTGCTGGAAACTAAAAAAATTGATAGGGAAGATTTTAGTTCCAACAGTTATGTTGAAAGGTAATTTGTACTGCATGGTTAGAAGCATCGTTGTGGAATTCCATTGGTCATTCCATTTTCTTTTGGTGTAAGGGTTGTAGATATGCACTTGTCCTCTTCAGTGTGTATAAGCCCATATCTTTCATAATATGTAGCTCAGTTACTCCTATCTGTTTATTTGTTGTTGTTAAGTTGTTATGGCTTTCAATCGATGTACTCCACAAATATTTATTTGATCAATATTATCTTGGTTATGCCCTCATATTTGCTTTTGTATGAGCAGATATGAATGATTTAGGGTCATAAACAATCTAGCTTGGACATATGAGCATTGACGACACCGGTCTCCCAATTTGTTTACAAAGTGTATTTTTAAATCTTCTAGATTGGTAACACTCATTTTCCAAAACATTTCTTCTCACCTAAGTGTCACACCATGTATGAATTTGGAGCATTCTTTGGCACATACTCACCTTAGTTTACTTCCCTTAATGTACGAGTGAGCACTCTTTAATGTGCATAATGTTATGGACTATTATAACATTCCTTGTTATGAGTTTAACATGTATTGTATGACATGAAAGCTTCTATTATGTTGATATTGTATAACATGAAAGCTTCTATAATGATGATACATGTATACATGACATTAGGGTAGCTTGCATTCATAGTAGTAATAGCAAGAACATGATTATAGATTGCTTTGCTATTTGTTGTACCTTAACCAATGTAATTTCCATTATTGGTAAAGATGTTATCCATACTCCATGCAAGGATGTTATCCAAATTCCCATTGTCAAAGCCTCATTTCTGTATTTGTAGTTGTATTTGTTCCCAATGACTATTCTGTTGTTGGAATGCATGGTTTCACTCATACATGAGCACAAGGATATAATGTATTTCAATATATTCAAGGGTTAGGTAAGCAATTCAAAACATCAAGGAAGATTTGATGTCATATCTTTGCCTTTTAATGTCCATATGGATATTTTCCTGCACTCTCATATTCAGAAGATCACATGTCTAAGAGTGATTGTTAGCAAATGGATTGTCAGAGCAAGAACTCATCGAGGAACTTTCAAGATGAAATGAATTGAAGCGAGGGTGTACCATGATCAATGACCTTGATGCTGATATTGTGTATCATGTCTATTGTGGTTGTTGGTGAGACACCTTATGCAGAAACAAATTGGGACAATTTGAATTTGAAAATTCCCTTAGGTGGAGGTAACACGATTAAGAACTTCTGTGGTTCCTTCAAATGTCTTGTAATCTTGATTTTGCCCTAATATTTTCGAAAAAAGGGTGAGTTTTCGGCTAAGTACAACTCATGCTTTTACGACAAAACATGTCACAGTTGTTTTGTGAATTTTCACATCATTTTAACGAATCTGCGCCGAGAGTTTCGCATTGGTTTTGCGAGTTGCACCGACATTTTTGCTTCATTTGAACAAGACACGCCGACCGGCTAACAACGAAAGTTTTTGGAAAAAGTAAATTGACGCCAATGTTGGTATAAAAACAACAAAGGTCGCCAACCGTTTCAATGCAAATGAGCGAATCACACTGATCGCAGACAATTACAAGAGATCAAGGTCGGGCCTTTCACACAAGGAGCCAGATGCGAGGGTTGATAGTCGTAACCATGAATATACGATGGATTATGAAAATCCTAGAAATGGAACAGTAGGGGCAAGAGAAGGAAACACTACTATAGAATTGTCAAAAGTGAATCCCCCCCTTGTTTAACTCGAAAAAAGAGAGTTGCAGGTCATGTATGAAATCCCAAATGGCATCACGTAGATTTATTGTTGTTTTTCACTGCCTTGGTTGCTGTGGTGAATACAAATTTTCCAAAAGTTGGTAATCTACTTTTGAGAATAATTATTTTCCAGCTTAAAAGGTCATTCAAACGCAATGACAAGGTTGGTTTGCCTTTATCTTATTAACTAATTTTCGGCCTTGTCAATTCCTGTTTTATTTTGAAACTATCTTTTGCATGATATGCTTATTTTATGTTTAGCTATTATGCATCCTCTGTTATTGGCAGCGACAAAATTCATAGCTCATCTAGAGAACCAACAAGTTGCACATGAGATCATTACTTTGGATGAGCTAAAAACTCGAGTCTATTTTTTTGTGATTGAAGCAACAAACCGCCAAATAGTATTGACCCATGCCTTAGAAGGTTTGGAAGGTTTAAGTTGTGTATATAAACACTATGGGCCAATGTTGTCTTTGTATCTTTATTTGTTTATTTATAGTAAATAGTGTATAAATAACAACATGTTAAGAATTGTTCGCTAGTTTGTTGAGGTGCTCAATGTTTGGAAAATGTCAAGATGAACCTTCAAACGATAAATCACCAATGATTCAATGTTGTTTTGTAGGTTGTTCTTTTATGGATCACCTCGTTGTAGGAAGTCTCCACTTGCAAAAAGCATTGCTAATGAGTGTCAAGCTGATTTCATCATTGTAAAAGACTTAAAATTCTTAACAATGTGGTTTGGAGAAACTTAGGGTAATGTACAAGAGATTTTTGACAAATCTCGACAATTTGCACCTTGTATCTTGTTCTTTGATGAGCTTGGTTCTATTGCCGCACATGTCAGATGTCGTATCTTTGATTGGCATGATACTTGAGCATAGATTTACCCGTATCTTTGTTTCTTCTACCTTCCCTCTTTTCCTACTCACGTTCACTTTGCCCCTCCGGGCAGATGCTAGTTAATAGGGACTAATAACACCACTCTTTGTTATTAGGATAGTAAAATGGTATGAATCATGCTTTGAATGGCAAGGCCATTCATTAAGTGCATTTCAAAATGTCACTTTCTCTTTTCAACATTTGCAACATGTAGGTCTAACGTCCATCTTGGCGGCTTGGGATAGGAATTTGAAAAGATTTGCAATATGTAGGTCTAACGTCCATCTTGGCGGCTTGGTATAGTATCAAATTCCAAGGCTGTCGTGTAACCACATGAGCCATATTGTTCGCACTCACCCAGAACCGGAAATTTTTATAGTCCACGCACAAGAAGTTGCTCAAGTCACGTCTCATGTCAGCTCCTTTACTCCGGGATTGAGGTTTATCGATCGTCCTGGCTGGTTTCTTGGGTTGTTGTGTGTGATTGCAAGGTGGATAGGAATCGACATGAAGATGGAGAAAGTGCTTCATATGAACGCTGGCCTTGGAGACTCCAGCTATGCTCAAAATTCCGCTGTCTTACAGGTCAGTTTTTGAATTTCAATCGATATCATTTTCTTGTTAATTATGCATTCGATTTAAGTTTATTATATATCTTGTACGGCGATGCATTACTTGCAGAAGAGCGTCTTAGAAATTGTAGAGCCTGTGTTGGAGGAAGCCATTTTATCCATGAAGATACCGGTGGATTGCAAGACATTTTGCATTGCAGACCTTGGTTGTTCGTCTGGCCCCAATGCTCTCTTTGCCGCGGAAAATATCACAAAGACCCTCAAAGTCAAATATTTATCTGCGGGCATAACTGTTCCGCAGTCCCAAGTATTCTTCAACGATCTTCCAGGTTCTGATTTCAATTCACTCTTTGGAATTTTGCCTCCTTTTTCTGCAAATACTGATATTCAGAATGAAGAGGGAGTAGCAGACAGATCATATTTCGCAGCAGGCGTACCGGGTTCGTTCTACGGCAGGCTATTTCCAGACAAGGCTCTCCGTTTCGTTCATTCATCGTTCAGTCTTCACTGGCTTTCCCAAGTATGTTTTCACATTAACATATATTATTAGACTAGATCTACCGTAGTTTGGGATCTTAAGTCAGTTTTATTAGACTAGATCTACCTAAGTCTGGGATCTTAAGTCAGTTTTCGTGTGATCATGATCAGGTTCCTGCTGAGATTTTAGAGAAAAACTCAGTGACATGGAACAAGGGCAAAATCTTCTGTGACGGATCTCAGGCGGTTGGAGAAGCTTATTTTCGTCAATATCAGAAGGATTTCAACGCGTTTCTGAGAGCCCGGGCAGAGGAGATGGTTGGCGGAGGCCGTATGGTTTTGCTGTTACTTGGTCGAACATCTAGCGATCCAAGCGATCAGGGTTTCATGGCCTTCTCGTGGGAGGCATTAGGAAGCAGTTTGAATGATTTGGTATCTCAGGTATGGTACTTATAACATATTACTGCTTTTCCCGTCAGTTTGAATGGGTATGATCTTGAATTCAGATAGTTAAGCTTAATATTTGTGCAGGGCTTAATCGAGGAGGAAAAGGTTGACTCGTTCAACATGCCCTTGTATGCTCCATGTCCAGAGGAAGTGAGCAGCGAAGTAGCCAGAGAGGGTTCCTTTGAAATACTGAGATTGGACCTCCTGAGAAAATCAGAGAGATTTACCGAGGAGGAGATGGAAGCCATGACAGGGCGCTCAGCCTCTCTAAAAGATGCGTATGGAAGAAAACTCTCAAAGCAGTTGAGAGCAGTGACTGAAAGCCTGATAAAACACCACTTCGGAGAAGAAATAATGGATCCGTTGTTCGAGAGATTCGGAGAAATAATGGGGAAAAGATTGAGCGAACGCATGGAATATGGAAAGAAGGGAGGACATCTGGTTATAGTCCTCCAACGGAAATGAAAACTCTAAATAGTTGCCATTACAAAGGCCAATGGCCATCAGCACCGATTTAGAGATTACTGGTGGGTGTATGTGTTTTTCAAATTAATAAGCTTTCCATTTTCATTGATTATTTTCTCGATATCAATCCCAAGATATTTTTAAGATATATGTAGGACTTCCTCCAAATTGCTATTATCACACACAAATTGAGAGTAAGTGACCTTATATGTAAGGATTATTTTATACATTTAAATAAATTAAAGTAAATTTAATTGAATCCATTGATTTATGTTAACTGTGTATTTATAAAGAGATCAAATCCATTGAGATGCAATTTTTTTTTATAGTGCAAAAATTGAGAAAAATATTGTAACTCAAAGATTTGATCCCTTTTCACAATGATTTTATTAATGCTCATAACATAAAAATTCATTGAATACAAATAACAAAGAAAAGTACACATATGAGATTTAAACATTATTATTTTCCAGCATATTATTATTAATACTTTATTTTTAATTTTATAAAAATATCATATTGGATCAAGAGAAAGATGTCACAAATTTATTTACTAAAAATAGAAATAACTAAGAAAAGTATCAATAAGATTCAAACATTATTAATTTAGAGCATTATTATTTTATTATATTGGACCAAGATATGGACATATATGTTACAATCTCTTTAATATTGGGGTGAAAAAATAATATGGATCTATTTTGCAATCATATTTATGTTTTTCCAATTTAATTTATATATATTTTTAATTTTAATTGTGAATCTACATTATATATTTTTCTTTGAGCCAACTTGTGTTAAAAATGTACAAAACAACTCTAGATATAATAAAGAAAAATACATATTATAAAAGTTAAGATTTACTTATCCCAAATAATTCATATAGATTCTAAAGCTTCACTTATAATTGAGATTTTTAAGCTCGATTATTTATTAAAATCTTATAAAACTATATAAATCTATGTTTATTAATGTAAATTTAGTTAAATATAATTTTCACTCTTCTTTGTAGAACTCTACCCATTGAATAAAATTTTCCTTACTAAATAAAATTCTCATTGAAAATTCTTTAAGTTAGAGAAAATGCCTCACTTTGCCTTCTTTAATGTTGGATAAGACTCACACGACTCAATTATGTGTCATTCTTTATTCTTTCTATTATATAATTCACTTAGAACATGTCCCTTTACTTTTCATTTATATAGACTTATTTTAATCTAGCGAAGTTATCATATATTTTATTCATAAATTTTATAGTTTTAAATCTACTTCACATTAGGGTGCAATTTCTAAATATTTTTTTTCCAATGGTGATTTTTCCAACCTCTTAACTCATCACAACTATAATGATTTATAAATATTTCTCTTAAAACCATTTTAACACAAAAACCAAAATTGATATATAAATATCATTACTTACATAAATATATAATCACTTGTCACTTTAATTAATCATAACATAATGAACACTAATATCATGATGACCATACACATACAACATACAAAAATAACATATAATCAATCACCCCATAAATGTACAACAAAGGCTCACACACCTTTTGCATACCAAGTTTAACAACCATGCCCTCAAGAAGAAACAAAACAAGAAACCAACACTAATATCATGATGACCATACACATACAACATACAAAAATAACATATAATCAATCACCCCATAAAAATACCCAACAAAGGCTCACACACCTCTTGCATACCAAGTTTAACAACCATGCCCTCGGGAAGAAACAAAACAAAAAACCTAAACTTTAAAACAAGAAACCTAAACAATTTAAAACAAGAAACCTAAACTTTTTGAGCCATACAAACTCTTCTCATCCATATACAAATCTTTTGTTAAATATAATATGAAGAAGGAGGATAATACATCCTTGTGGCGTAAAGCATGTATCTTTGGGCCTATAACATATATCAAGGGAAATGAAATTACTTGCCCAATCTCATGACTCTAAAATAACTCACTAAAACCACCGCTTTTAGCAATAATCATCTACCTACTTTAACTAGATCACCCTTAAAATCCTTCTAGCCACCCTCACCCTAAGTTCATGTATCTGATTACATCCAATTTCACTGTTGCTTACACAATTACATGTATCCTACATGACATAGTTAGTTAAATAAATATCAAAGTATTACGCCTATTTATCAATAATAAATAAACAAAACCATTATGCTATAATATAATCACTATCAATATTGTAAACAACATCGATATGTAATAGCCACTACATTATCAATATTTTCATATGACCCTTGCGAGGTTCACTATTTGGATGTTATTTCATAAAATCATTTACTCATTGATATCATATACGTCAACATATACAAATTAATCCCTCATATCAAACATCCCAGAGGGGATTACTTACACTAAACTATATAAATAAATGCATTCAAGTATAAGAATGTAGCATCTCATATGCGAGATTTAAAACACATAAAACATCATGATGCATAGCACAATCCACGTTTCATTAAACAACTTAACCAATATAAGTAGACTATTAAGAACGTCTCTAACTAACAACGTTAGATATCTCACAACGACATAAACATAATATGGCAACGATCACATATTGCATAAAAATAAACCTTAGACAACTAATTGCTCAAACAAGTTTCACATTATCTATAATGCATAAACAAGTCTTGGTCAACCTTGGTTCAAGGAAGTTAACTCAATTAGATTGACAACAACAATAGGTTTTTAGTTGGGATCAAAAAGGGCTCACAATGTGGGGTACTACTTAAACTCACCCTTCAATCAACTTTGTATTAAAATTTTATTCAATATTAAAAAAGGGCAACCTTAACACAGATTCCTTGTGTTTATCTAAGTAGAAACATATTCAAAATTCAAAATACATCTTTTGAATAATACCATAAATGAAAATTACACAACCATATATGTTGGTTGAAAGTGTGGGTAAATATAAGTAGCAAACATCAAAAGGAAACATCTCTGAATAATAACATAGAGGGCCATTGCATAACCATATAGGTTGGTTGGAAATGTGGCTTAATAAATGATTGGTTTAAACACTACAAGGTTCTCTAATGGTTTCTCTCCTTTTCATCCTAACCTTGGATGTAAATCGCATCTCTATGAGGTGATTCCATAATAAGTTTACTTGCCATAGTGTTTCTTATCCCTTAAACTTAGAACACAATATGGGTATACAAAGATTATTATAAATGTAGAAAACAAAATGCAAGATACAATTGAAATGAATAATGTGAAGCATACCCTTGTATTATGATAATTGAAGGAGAGAAATCAATTTTCACTTGCCTCTTAAGGTGGGGTGTCCTTTCACTTTAATAGAACTCCAAATACAACAACACTCGACAAAAAATTCCTTAGCCTTCTAGCTCTTTAAATGAATTGTCAATAGAAAATCCCTAACTACTTGTGGTCCCATCATTAACCAAGTACGTAGTGGTCCCTATTAAATAAGGAGGACCCTTTTACATTAATAATTATCCACTATTATCTAATGGGACTTTATTCAAGGAATATGGTTGCATACATTAAGTGAGTAACTCCTAAGTAGCCTACAATAGGGAGGTTAGGCTAGGACCCTAACATGGAATCCCCTTTCAAAAGAGGCACTGTCCCCAATGATGAAAGTGAGGGCATTGTTGCAAAATCATTGTTGGTTACCATGTGGCATCTTCTAGAATCATATCTTTCCAATGGACTAGTACTTCTCAAACTGCGTGTTAGTGCAATTGATGCTCTCTGGTGTCCAATACTACTTCTGACTAGACCCAAATGCATAATTCTTCCTCAATTTCAGGTAGGTTTGTTTGCACCTTGCAATTCGATCCCACTAACTTCTTGAGACAATATACATGAAATACTAAATGAATCTTGGAGTGGATTGGAAGAGTGAGCTTGCATGTCACTTGTTCAATGCATTGGATGATATTATAGGGTCCATAGAACTTCGATGCTAGTTTTTGGTGGAGTTTATCTTTGAGTGATGTTTGTTTATAAGGTTGAAGGAAACAAAACATGTGATCCCCTTTTACAAAAGAATGATCTAAGAAATGTCGGTCAACTTGTTGTTTCATTCTATTTTGATCTATAACCAAATTATCCTTATGAGCATAGAGAATGTCTTGTCTAGTGCAAAGTGTGTTGTCCACATCATAAACCTTAGAGGTGCATGGTAAATATGAAGTCACTGGCAATGTATTTTTGCCATAGATAGCTTCATATGGTGTTATGTTGGTAGCTCCATGATAAGTGGTATTATACCACCATTCTACAAGGGGAATACATTGTTCCCATTTGTGCATTTTTTTAGAAGGAAAGAATCACAAACATGTTTCTAAGCACTCATTGACCACTTATGTTTTACCATGTATTTAGGGATGATACATAGTTCTAGGTTTAGTTGGGTACCTTGAAGCTTAAACACCTCCTACCAAAATTTGCTAGTGAATGTGGGTCCCAATCCAAGACAATGGAAGTGGGCACACCATGTAACTTAAAAATATAGTCCATGAAAACTTGGGAAGCTAAGGAGGGCATAAATGGATGTGATAAGGCATACAAATGAGCATGTTTGGATAGATGGTCAATGACCACCATGGTGATCGATTTGTTACCAGCTATTGGGATTCCCACTATAAAATTCATAGATATGTCATTCCACATATGTGTTGGGATTGGTATTGGTTGTAGTTGGCATCTTTACCATCTCATCATTGTGTCTTTGGAAAGTGTCACAAATTGTGAAAAAATATGTTTTCGTGCCTTTGCAAAAGAATGGGTGTTTATCTCTTTCATATGTTTTATGAAAGTTGTTGGCTCCTTTAGTTTGACGAGGAACAAAAAAGGAAGAATAAGAGAAGATCAATCAAGGAAGTTGCAGAAACGACGTAATGACTGCAACATCTTTTGGAACAGTCTTGGACCCGTCCATGAGTATAAAAGGAAACATAGGATAAGCGAGAAGAAAAGAGGAGAAGAGAGAGAGTAGACAAGAAGACATCATCCGAACATCAGAAGATCAGAGCTAATCGAATATAGAGACATACATATATGCAACATGAGTTAAATGTATTTGGGTTTTGGGTTCCATTTGGGTATATCCAACAATGGGTAATTCTGCGGTGATTGTAAGGCTTAAAGCCAATGATGATGTAAGTTGTTGTAGTAAAGATATGCTTGATATAATGGAAAGGATTATTGGCCCCCTTTAAATTTATGTGTTATGAATGTCTCAGTTATGTCTATTTATGTTTACTATTATGGTTTAGTTGAATGGATAATGAATACAATTAAGTGTTATTGCGATATAGTTGGTTGGATGATGTTGCAATATTTGTTACTGTAAACCCTTAATCGTAACCATACAATTAACCGATACCTATCTTATTCCAATATTTGTTGTGCTTTAGGTGAGACCTTCCCCCTTAAGGGGATTGGAAATGGATGTTAGGAAGCCCTTCAACCATATTTTGATTGTGCAGTTCTTGCGAATACTTGTACTTGAGGTGCCCAAACCTCTCATGCTAAAGTCTGCTCACTTCATTTGCATGAGTAAGAAGTGCACTTTGTTTTGAGTAAGGTACGAAGTGATAAAACTCATAGAGTTTTGAATGGTGATCTGCAGTGCCTTGTGCAATGATCTTTCCAAATGAGATCTCTTGGATTTCGATCTCACTAGGAGTAAAGATGACCTTCTTTGGAACTCCTGTATGGGTCATTTGGTACAGAAAAAGAAGATTAGCTGCAAGAGTAGGCACAGAGAGTACACCATTGAATTACCCATGCTCTAGATTCATCCTTCCAATCCCTTCTGAGGATACTTCAGAATCATCTCCCATTAGAATAGAAGGCCGAACAGTAGGTTCGAATTCAGAGAATAGATTCTTACAAGCAGACATGTGCCTAGATGCTCCAGAATCTATGATGAAGGAGGAGTCATTCGAAGTACCAGCCATGAGTGCATGGCACCTCTCTTTGTCCTCTGATTTAGGATCAACTTCTTTCCTTCTAGAACCTACAGGTAGTAGGAGGTTTTTTTTCTCTAGAAGCTAGGCCATGAGATCAATGGTATTCTTCATGCAATCACTTCCAGGATGAAAACCTCTGTTGCAATATGGACATTTGGTTTTCTCTTTCTAGTTTTGCTTTCCTTTATTTGGATTCAAAGTCCCTTCTGATTGTTTGGGATTCTCTCTTGACTTCTACTCAAGATTTATTTTCCTTTCCCTTTTGCTTCCCTTTTCTATTTGCATTTTTTCCTTCTCCTACAGCAAGGGCTTGATCCATCTTTGGTTTTATCACTCCCATCTGCACCAATTTGTCCTGCTCCTTTGAGAGAGAGAGGATGAATGCATCTAGAGTGGTAATTTTCCAGTTTGGGATCGAAAGTTTTGTTGTTTGGAAGGTGGATAAAAACACAGAGTAGTATGGACCCAATTTCAAAAGAATGGCAAGGATAAGCTGCTTGTCATCCTTTACAATTCCACATAGCTTTAGCTACACAACCAAGTTCTTGAACCTTGTGAAGAAACCTGCGATAGATTCGAAGTTGTTGGGGCTCAGTGAGATTAACTCATTTTCCAATTCATGCCCTCTCAAATCATCTTGTTTCCCAAATAATGTTTCAAGCTTTGTCCAAACCTCCTTGGGAGTTTTTTGACTAGTGAGATGAAAGAGTAGATCTCCAGAAATACTAAGGAGTAGCAATCCAATTGCTTCATCAAGTTTGTTGAGATACTTGGATTTCTCCGTAGCACCATTTTGTTCGACCTCGGTCCCATGAAACACTCTGGAGAGACCTCTGCTGAGCATGAAGATCTCACCTTTTCCTTTCCATTCGAAGTAGTTGAGGATGTGAGTTTTGGAATCAAGGAAGGATCCATAGTAGATACTGAATGCACTTATAATGATGGAATAACTTGCAAAAACAATGAAATTTGTCTGGAGGATTTGTTATAGAGTCTAATGAACATTGCTTTAGGATAGTAGGCACTTTTATCTAGTTCCTTCACACCTGGCTAGAAATCATTAGATAAGTTTGTCCAATGAATTCAAGGTAATAGAACCATGATTTGCTGTGGAAATCCAGAGACTTCTTGTGCCTAAATGAAAAACAACTGCTTAATAAACTGCTACATCTACATAAAATGCTACAAATTCAAAAATTTATCACAAGCTTTGATACCATGTGAAATTCTATATGGGTAGATCACTAAGCTTGAACAAACCTCACAATTTCACTCAGTTAATTGCAGAGAAGAATTAGCAAGAAGATGATCAAAATTCACACATTAAACTCAAAAGATGTGAGAAACTATTGTTGATACGTTCATCGGATATAAGCTAGAAAAAATATGTCAATACAATAGAATGAATTTGATACCCCTGGGTGAGTTTGAATTCTCCTCAAGTCATGCATTAGTTTGCATTGGAACCATCTCCCAATAAGGTCTAGTGGCCACTGATGGTTAATGATCAGTCAACCGGAGTAGAACTAAGAATAACTGAACCATGTGAGCACAATAATAGGGAAGGAGACTCCAAATAGGGCGCATACTAGCTTTCAGTGGTCAAGGAGGGCGATCCTAGTCTTAGTAGCAGTCAATCTAAGAGCTACAGTCAGTTAACCAAGTAATCAATCCTCAAATCATGGAACTGACTAATAGATCTCCTAAATCTGTGGGGGAGGGCGCACTTGTAACTCCAGTGATGAAAACAAGGGCACATCAGTGAATGGGAGGCATAAGAATGACCAGAAACAAGCTCCAGGGGGCCCATAATAGGGACTAGGTGCTAGGAGACTCCACTGTTGCTGACTGGAAGCATGCAGTGCATGAAAAACCAAGAAGTGGTGGTGAGAATATTCCAACACTTTATAAGGTTCAGCTACTTTAAGAATTGGTGTTGTCGTTAGAGGCCTTTTTAATTTCTTGAAACTTTCTTCACACTTGTGAGACCACACAAACTTTATTCCCTTATTTTGTAGTGAAGTGATTGGGTAGGCTACCTTGGAAAAACCTTCTATAAATCGTCTATAATATCCAATGAGTCCCATGAAGGAACGGATGACTACCACATCTTTGGTACCGACCATTCTAGAATAGCTATTATCTTCTCAGGGTCTACTATGATCCCTTCCTTGGAGATTACATGGCCTAGGTATTGTATCTTCTTTTTGAATAACTCGCATTTCTCAAATTTTGTATAAAGCTGGTGTTCTCTCAATTTCTGTAACACTATCCTCAAATGTTGTTCGTGCTCTTCTTTTTTTCTGGAGTAGATCAGGATATCATCAATGAATATCAGTACAAACTGATCTAGATATTTGTTGAAAATATTATTCATAGGGCACATAAAAGTGGCAGGGGCATTTGTTAATCCAAATGGAATTACTACAAATTCATAGTGTCTGTATCTTGTTCGGAAGGTAGCCTTATTGATATTTTCTTCTTTAATTTTGATCTAGTGGTATCCAGATCGCAAGTCTAAATTCGAGAATACTTTAGCTCCACCTACTTGATCGAATAAATAATTTATGAGAGGCAGTGGGTATTTGTTCTTGACTGTCACTTTATTTATCTATTTATAATCAATACACAGTCGCATTGTTCCTTCCTTTTTCTTGACGAATAAAACCGGTGCTCCCCAAGGTGACACACTAGGTATTATATATCCTTTGTCTAATAATTCTTGAAGCTGAATTTTTAATTCAGTTAGTTCTGAAATACTCATCCAGTATGGTATTCTGGACACAGGTGCAGATCCTGGTGTGATCTCTATGGAAAAATAAATTTCTCATTGGGGAGGCAGTCTGGGGATTTCTTCTGGAAACACATCTATAAACTCACATAAGACGGGGTATCCTTTCAAGTTCATACTATTTTCTTTGTTCAGTAATTCTATAACCCGAATTGCATATATCTAACAACCCTTTCTCATGCATTTATTTAGTTGCATTGCAGAGATTTGCCTCATTGAAACCATTTTGGCTCTTCCTTTCACTGTCCTAATGATTTTGTCTTTTGTTGTATATGTAAAAGTTTTATTATAACAGTTCAAGACAACTCTATTTGTTTCCAACCAATCCATACCGATTATCATGTCATAAGAACCTAAAGGCAATATATTTAAATTTATTCTAGTCTTATCCTCTTGAATTACAAATTCACAATCAACAATAAACTCTATTACCTTTCGTTTAGCCTCGGTGGCTAGTTGGACTAGCCACGAGTTCTGATGTTTTGCTTTGGTTAGGTGACATACCTCTGCCATTTTTGGAGTGATATAACTCAAGCTAGCTCCTGGATCAATCAATACAGAAAGATTTTGATTAGAAATTTTACCTTCGATTTCCACGATAGTGGATTGGTGATCTGCCTGTCTGTTATCCATAGTTGCATGTATTCTCTGTACACTTCTGTCGATCTCTCCCACAGTTGAGTCCTCTTGGACATTGTGGATAGTTCTATTTGTCCCATTGAACTGTTGATAGTTATGCCGTAAATGGGGTTCCCCACACTCCTAGCACTGTAGTGGGCCTTTAGTAGCTCCCGAAGCTCCTTTTGAGCCTAGATTTGCAGGTTTGTTGTCATTTTGTACCGGCTTCCCAGTTTCGGGGTAATTATTTCCTTGTTGATTTCTTGGCAGATTTATGTATGAAGAAGGTCTATATCCCTTCTTGCGCTTATTGATTATCTCTTGCTTTTTATCCTTCCAAGCCCTAGGCGTTTTCGTCCTTTGCTTGTATTGTTCATAGCAAAGTATCGCCTTCCTCAACACTTCATCTAAGGTCCTTGGATTTCCAAATTCTATGCAGTCCTTGTAGGACTGTGGTAAACAACTCAAAAATTGCTAGACCTTTACCTTCTCATCCTTGATGTAAGGTACGAACTGTAGTAGATCCAAAAATTTATTGATTAAGTCTTCCATGGTCATCTATCCGAGCCTTAATTCATAAAATTCTTTGATTTTTCTTTTGTAGTAGTTCTCCGATAGATACTGTTTCTTAAAGAATTTCTTGAATTTGGACCATTCCAAAACCTTTTCCTTCAGTCCTTGCACAATATTTAGGTCCTACCAGCAGATAGTGGATTTCCTTTTAAGTTATAAACTACCATCCTAACTTTCATATTGCTGGAGTAATTATAGATCTGAAAGTATTTTTTTATATCTAATAACCATGCTTATGCTTCCTCTCCAGTCTTTGATTCTCCGTCAAAGGTGGTTGGCTTAATATTTTTAAATTCACGTTCTAGGTGATCCACCTTTCTCTTCACAGCTGGTTTTGCTTGGTATTTTGATTTTTGGGTGTCATTAGATAAACTATGCTTCCGTTCACAATCTTCAGTAGTATTTTTCTCATCCTTTCCTTTTGTTCTTTGATTTTCTTCTCGGTTTTTCTCAACATGAGCACATATAAACTGAGCACATATATATATTTTTGAGAATACGAGCGAACATAAACTTTTGAACATAACCAAAAGATAATAAATAGCATACCCATGGAAGCAGCCAATGTTTCCACTACTGCTGAGGAAGTCACAGAGAATAAGACTAAGAAACCTAGCTTGGAGTATGGAAGAAGAAAGTTGTGGAAGATATAGAAGAAGCCCAGGTCAAATTACGAAGGCAGAAGGTGGTGGTAAGATTATGGAGGTAGAAGGAAGTGTTAGATTATGGAGGGAGAAGGCAGTGTTGGCACAAAGGAGGTCATGGAGGCAAAAATCAGTATTGGTACATAGGAGGTTATGGAGGCTGAAGGCGATGTTTGCATAGAGAAAACAAAGTGTTAAGTTGTTCCAATTGCATTCAATTCATTTATCAGGTTAGTAATAAGAGATTCAATAATGTCATAGTTAAAACTTAGCAAATAGAAAAATATTTGTATTAAGCTAGAGGTCCCAAAAGTCTAATGTCATTAGTTGAATTTAAAACCCTGCAATGCTTATCCCCCACTACAATTTCCTTGACATTCAAACCCTCTATGGTTTCAAATAAATTTAGAACATAATATTTTTTTGTAGTGAAATGAACAAATCTTGAGAACCTACCAAAACCATCATAAAATGGAACACCATGAACTTGTCTTATTCAAACACAAGGTACATACCAAAAGCTAAAGTATTCATATAAACCATCTAATTGTAGATATCCAATGACCAAACTTGGGTGTTGTTAGATTTTAGGAGAACCAAATTTCTGGTTTGTGGTAGTGTTCACAATCCTAGCTGCTTCTTCAACAAGCCTGTTTTGAACTTTGGATAGTGAAATGACACGTATCTGTAAGCTACCATGCTTACATGATTATCTTAATAGATAATATATATATATATTTATAATTGAATTGATGATTATTACAATGACATGCTAATATTATATATGCATGCTAACCTTATGAATGGTCGCACCTTGAAAGGTGGTGACATTTGACCGTTAGTAACCAACTTAATCTAATTAATAATAATTAATAATTAATGTACTTTAGGTATATTACAAGTCATCCTGCTCTGAAAAGATTCGTCCATGAATATTCTTATGAGCGTTCTACAACTGGACTTCTTCCACGAATAACGGTGCCACGGTTTAGCAGTTCTTGAAATATTTGGTCACATTTGCATTCAAATATTTTCATGTATATGATCCTGTAGATAAACACATAATAACTATATGGAGTATTCTTCTGAGATTCTAATTTGATGGTGTTCTTTTGATCTTCTAATTTGATGTAGATTTCTGATATTTTTGCATGCTTTGATATGCTTTTCTTATATGTAGCGGAAACTACTAATAATTTACTTACTTCTTTGTCTGACGAACTTGTCTTTAGTTGTTCCTTGGGAACCTTTTGATATTGAAATTCTAGAACATCTTGAGTTGCGACTACTAGTAGAATTTTCATCTCTTCATTTGTCGGAGCATCTTCTAGGTTTCCTTCTTCTACGATATCATGATTAAGGTCATCTTTGACTCTTTTATTTTCATCCTTCCATTCTTCTACAACTTCAATTCTCTCATAATTGTTGTTAACATTAACTTTATTGACTTCATTGACTTCTACGACGTCGTCATTTTATTTACAATTGATATTGACACTGTGATTGTCAATATCATCTTGATTTTTCATATCCTTGTCTTCTACCTCTTCCGTTTCATCCTCCTTGTTATCGTCTTCCTTAACGAGTCCTTGTTTTGGAGTTTCACTAGACAATTTTATAGATTTTTCGGCTAGCATATTAATGTGCCTTACTTCCCTACCTTGTAAGAAGCCACAATGAACTTCCGGTAGGCGTGCATACTTTTTACTAAGTATCGCATTTTGAGGTTTGTAGTTGGGATGTCTTTTCTTATCCCACTTGGTGTCTGGTGGTATGGATCTTGTGTGAGCGGGGGTATAAGGAGTCGGTCAGCTAGGCTTCTTTTCCTTCGTGGACATAGTAGCGATTTTATATTCATCCCTGCCTGAATATGTAGCAATCATAGTAGTCCCTTGTTCCTCGAGAGTCACAGTTACTTCTTCTGTCGTGGGTATAGATCCTGACACTTCTTGACCTGAGAACTTGGAAGTCATAATAACTTCTTCCTTTTCGGTCGTAGTCCCCTCTTCTGTCGTGAGTGTCGATGCAAACCCCAGCTCTACTTGACCTGAGAACTCGGGAGTCAACATAGCTTGTTCCTTTATGATAGGAGTCCCTTCTTCTAACATGGGTGTAGATGCATTTTCTAGTTTTTCTTGACCTGGGAATTCGGGAGTCATTGCAGCTTCTTCTTGACGTTGTGTTAGCGTCAACTTCAATTCCTTAACTAATTTAATAATGTCTTCATATCCGCTTTTTATTTCTTCATGTTGGTTTCTTTTTATTTCTTTAGCCTCGATCCTTTTTATATCTCCTACTTCAATTCTTTTATCTCTTTGAAGTTTGTGAAATGGGCTAATAATAATTTTATTAAATGACCACAACATAGTGATCCCAATTTTAAAATCTTCAAAAAATTCGATTTTAAAACTATAGTGATCCCAATTTATTATTAAAACTATATATAAATGTTTATATAGTTTTTTTTTTATATTATTATTATAATAATTTATTATTAAAATAATAATAATATCATAAAATTTTAATGATTTTTTTAATATTAAATATTTTTTTAGCAAGGTTTCGAAACCTGGAGGGAAATGGTGAAGGAGAGCGTGTAAGGATGAGGGATGGCGAGAGAGGAGGAAAGGGAGGAGCGCAGGCGTGTGGGAGTAAAGGTGGAATTGACAGAGAATATGGCAAGGAGTGCGTATGGCAGTGGAAGATGAGGAGGACGAAGTTGCTATGAGGAGGTGTATGCAGTGGTGAAGAACGAGGAGTGTAGTGCGTGAGCAGAGAGCAGATTGGAGAGAGTCGCGGTGGAGGTAGCAGTGGAGGGTGGAGTGGTGGCTGCGTGTAGAAGAGCGCTATGGAATGGAGATCGCGGGAGCTTGAGAAGAGCGAACTGGAGTCGGGGCGTTAATGAAGATGCGAGGACACAGTAAGGGCTGAGGGATTGTTGGGGGAAGGAATGCGATGGATAGGGCGCGTGAGCAGGCGGACGTGGAAGGGGCAGTGTGTAGGCGGACGTGGAGAGAGGTGTGGGCGCGGCGTGTGGTGTGGGAGGATGGGCGTAGGGTTGGGTGGGGACGCTTGAAGCAGGTGGAGGCGTGAAAGGGAGGAGAGCCGTGGTTGTGGAGGGAGAGGAGGCAGCGTGGGGGAAGGATGGAGTGGATCGGCGGGAGCGGAGCTGTGTGGAGGTGGCGGGAGGGCTGCGGTAGCGGAGGGAGATGGGAGCTGCGTGGAGATTGGTGGATAAGGCGTTGGGAGTGGGTCGAATGGAGGAGGGCGGGAGAGTTGGGAGCAGGGCGGAATGGAGTGCGTGGAGGGGAGTGTCGAAGGTGGTGGAGTGATGGGAGTGGAGCGGTGAAGCTAGAGGGGTGGGCGAGCTGTGTGAGGAATGTGCAGATGGAGCGTGAGGGAGATGGTGTAAGGAGCGCCTAGGAGAGGAACGCAGGTGGAGCGTGAGGGAGATGAGCGAAGCGTGAAGAGAAATGGAGATGGGGGATGAGTTAAAAAAAGGATATGGAGAGATGGCGAGTGAGAGGAATGAAGATGCTGTTGAGAGCTTGAGCGCTAGCCAGCAAGCAAGAGTCTAAAGCTTTGATACCATTGGTAAGTTACCAGGTTTACATGATTATTTTAATAAATAATATATATATATATATATATTTATAATTGAATGGATAATTATTACAATGACATGCTAATATTATATATATATGTTCACCTTGAAAGGTGGTGACATTTGATTGTTAGTAATTAACTTAATCTAATTAATGAACATTATTTTCTTGGGTTCCAATAGCAAGAACATATATTTCTTTTGCAAAACTTTCAATCTTGGTTAAGAGATGAACCACCATAATATATTTCCTTCCTAAAAATGCCAATCTTGGCTGGGGGATGTATAGCTTGAGACAATATATATTTTTCATATAAATGTCAATTCTAGTTATGGTCTGATATAATTTCATATAATTTCATAAGGTTTCATAAAAAATGACAAACCATTGAACTTTTCCCTTATCTTGACTACTTGGGTTCCATTCTTGAACAAAAGGCCCAAGTTCTAGCTTTTCTTCTTTAACTTTCTCTGCCTACTTAGTCCGATAGGCATGATTGTAAACACATTGAGCTCACTATCCCTCTTGATCTTCAACACCTATCTAAAACTCCATTGATACAACCTCTATACATCCCAACATTGACATGGGTGACCCAGTTCTCACAAGCCCCATTGATACCTAAAGTCTGAATAGTATGACCCACAATCATCCTCTTGGCACCCTGAATAAAATCCAAGGCCTTCTCCAAAAAAGAGCCATGCCACTCCTTAATAAAATACTTTCTTAGCAACACAACAACATCCCTACATGAAGATAAGGGTGATCCTTTGGCCCTTCCCTCCAAGGAACCAATCTTCCACCTCCTCATTCAATCTCTCAAACCCATGATAAACTTGAGTAGGAAAAAAGACCCATGAACAAAAGTAACCCCCCAACCATTGTAACAACGGGATGGGTACTCATAAACTTGCTTAATATCATCCCTCCAAGGTGTAGGGTAGCAATTACGGTCTCCATGCCTCCAACAAAACTATTGGTATCCCTAAAAACAATGTCTCTTTGATACCCTAAACCCTTGTACATAGATTCTTCATATCATTCCCCACTATATACCAATGTGCACATCTATTGAATTGCTCCATTGCCACGAGTGTCACAAACCTGAAATCCACTTCCACGTTCATTATTTCATGATTCATGTTCAATATTATCACTGTCCCACTAGATTTTTTTCCACGTTCTTTGAATTTCCTGAGCAAATAAATGTCTTTGATCTCTTCCCCTCCTATGTCGAGAAGAATTCCACTTGACCATGGTGTTTCCTCGGATCCATTAATTGTTTTAATCCATGACCTAGGTGGCCATGAGAGCCTACCTTTTCTTATTAAGATCCCCGTGGAAGTGACCAATCGCAACTAGGAAATCCTTAAATGGGATTCTGATAACTTTGCATGTTTAGTCTGAATCCCTTTCATTTGTTGGCGTCGAATTTGATGAGTGAGGACATGTATTCCCATGGAGAGAGGTACAACCCATAGAGCTCTATGAAAAGCATACTCAACAAAATGGAAATGATGATGTGTTAATTTTATTTTTAAAAATTATTATATTATGTCCCCACCAAGGGTACATATATGAATCGTAATTCCATATTAATCCACCCGTAAATGGGCTAAATTGGTTTACTCTATATAGTTCTGAGTTTTTTAAATTAAATGGACTTTTTAAAATAATATAAATATTTAAATGTTAATTGGTTTGCAATCGTTGACATCTGCATTGATTTGTGTGCCAAAGACATAGGGAGCAGAGTGGAAATTAGTGGCATTTAATAAGGTTGATAGTGATTAGGCTTACAGAGTTGTCTAAAAATTCGACCATTTGGATGGACGACTATTTTTCGCTGGAATCCAACGTTCTTTTATTTTGCAAAATCAAAATTTAGTTGTATTTTATTGGGATTTTTTTATGGTGGAAATGGATTCAGCACCCTCAAAAACCTATGGGGCACCCAAAATTCTAGAATTTGAGAGCTATAACTTGGATTTTAAAAAATTATGACCAGCTTTTTTCAAAATCATGCCCAGAAAATTCATCTATTTAATTCAAATTGTAGAAATTTTAGACTAGGTGTTAGGGTTACTAACCATCAAACTCAATGATTTGACTCTCAAGACCTGCATTTAGATTTCTTGTTCTTCCATTCCTTCTTCAAGTCACAAGAGCCCACTTCTTCCATTTATCCACCCATGGGTTAGAAGGTGGAGTACCTTCGAAATGGGAGAGGGACCTAGAACAATCGGTCACAACAAATAGTTGAAACACATCATCGAGCACATCATTATCTAGTAGCTCAACCACTATATTCCTTTCGATTAGGGTCCAACTTCTTCTCCAGGTGTTGCCTATGCTTTTGCTATTGGCTTGTAGACTATTATAGGATGTTGTGGATGGCGAAGCCTTATGGTGCCCAAAGAGTCGAGCTTTGTGGGTCTCCTTGGGAGATAAAAAATCATTTTTTTTTCATAGATTTGCCAACAGTAGGTGCATTGGTAACTCCATATGGAACTTGAAGAGCAGGTCAGGGGTCGATATTTCAGCGTTACAGGATCTCCAAGGGGAAGCTACAACACACTTCAAGGACTACTATTGTGATCCTGGTGGGTCATCTATTGGGGAACAAATCAAAGTTGTTAGTGAATATTTGTGACTTTTTTCTGAGTAGGAAGGCAATGACATTTTTATCCCAATTACGTTAAAGGAGATTCATTCTGTATTGAGTGGTTTTGCTAAATATAAAAGTCCAGGTCCAGATGGCTGGATTGTGAAACTTGTCTTGGAATTATTCGATAGTACGGGTCAGGATATTTTGGATATGGTGGAAGAAACAAGATTGAGAGGGGAGGTGGATGGTGCACTTAATGCAACATTCCTAACACTTATACTTAAGGTATCCAATCCATCATCCTTCATGGATTTTCGACTGATCTCACTGTGTAATCTTGTCTACAAAGTAATATCAAAGATCATTTCCTGTAGGATCAAAGCGGTACTTTCTAGAGGTCTCTCACCAGAGCAATATGGGTTTTTGGATGACAGACAGATTCTTTATGCAGTGGGGGTGGCCCAGGAGGCGATGCATAGCATTAAGTCCAAAGATATTCAAGCCTTAATTCTACAACTGGATCTTGCGAGGGCTTATGAAAATGTGAACAGGTCTTTTCTCAGGCTAGCACTTGTCCAGATCGGCATTCCTTGGGCCTCCATCAAATGGATCATGGCCTGCATTTCATCGGTTAACTACTCTATTCTAATTAATGAGTGCCCTACTTAATTTGTTAGCTACTCGAGGGGACTACGCCAAGGGTGTCCTCTTTCACCATTATTATTTCTGATAGTAATCGAGGGTCTCAACAGATTGATACTAAAATCCAAAGATGACTCTTGGATCATTCGGATTCAGGTATCACCTCATATCTTTATCACCCATCAATTCTTTGTTGACGATGTGATGTTATTTGGGTGTGCAGATGTTCAGGAATGGAGATATGTGTGGCAGATTCTTCATCTATTTTGTAGCTCCTCGGGCATGAAAATCAATGAAAAGAAGTCTAAATTATTAAAGCATAATTTAGAGGGTATGCAACTCACTGCTATTTCTACTGTCCTCCCTTTCAAGGTTGTATAAATTAATGCTGGTACCAAATATCTTGGTTATTTTCTTAAACCAAATGGGTATAAGAATCCAGACTGGCAATGGCTTTTAAATTTTTTGATAAGAGGATCTTTCACTGGCAATGGAGATGGTTATCCAGTGGTGGATGCCTCATCCTTGCAAAATATGTTTTACAAAACCTGGGGGTTTTCTGGTTCTCTCTCTATAGAATCAGTAGATCTATATTGTCTAGTATTCGTCAGAAGACTCATCAATTTATTTCGTCTGGAAATGGCAATAAAAAGATCCGGACTTAGTGGATTGGAACAAACTTGCTCGACCTTATGCACAGGGGGGTTGGACCTTAAAGAATATTTACCACTTCTCTACTACATTATTGGCCAAGATTTTATGGCGTGCATTATCCGTTGATTGTTTATGGGGAATTATTTTAAAAGACAAATATTTTGGTAAGATGTCTATTATACAATGGATTAGATCCAGGAGGAAATCTATAAAGGGTATCTCAAACATCTGGGCTGGTTTACTCCTTTCCTTTCCGGTGACGGCCGATTGGCTAGCCTAGGATCCAGGAGACGGTCGTCATATCTTGATTGGCGAAGATCCAATTGTTGGGGGCCCTTTCCCTTTAATTTGTCTACTGCTCTGATTCACCATCTCAGATGTAAAGGATACTATTACCTCAATCATATTCTGGTTAATAATTTATTTCATTGCTGGTTGAGTGCTTCACAACTTGGCTTGGTGGGCGCGATGGTGGTTGAATGGCAGTCATATATTTTGGACTTGTAGCGTGCAAATATCAGAATTATAGTAGATGATGATCGGTTACTCTGGTTGGAATTCAAATGACGGCTCAATTGGATTACAAGGCGATTTGCTCTTATACCTTTGTGGAAAGGAAGTGGTGGCACAACGTTTGTTGGACCTAGTGTATTCCATTAAAAGTGAAAATTTTTACTTGGTTGCTGTTGGAGGGGAAGATCCTCATTTGGGAAAACCTTCAAAAGAGGGGTATTCTTGGCCTGAATATATGTTCTCTTTGCCACCAAGATGCAGAAACCTTTTATCACCTCTTTGTTGCTTGTCTGTTTACTGTCAAAGTTTGGTCTTTTATAGGTGATCATTTTATTCATTTACAGCAGGGGCCGGATTTCACTATACAGGGGTCGTTCAAAATTTTGTTTTCTGTCAATAACAGTTCGGGGTGTTTGGCATGTTTGGTTGCGTGGGAGATATGGAAATCACGTAATCGGTTGATCTTCAACAACATTTCTTCCGAGCCAAGCAGGGTGGCTTTCCATATTCTATCGCTCTCCTATGATTTTATCGTTACTTCATAGGTGGGGCATCTTGCAGGAAATCGTGACCGATTAACTTGGGCTCACACCTTCTCCGATCTAAAAACTGTGCGAGGTTTGATGGTGTTGCACTTGTCACTTCGGGATGCTGTGGGGCTGGAGCCTTTATTGAATTTGATAATGGAGATCATATCATGCTATGGATGTGTGGCGATAGAGGTACTAATACAAAAGGGGAACTCCTGGCATTATGGCTTGTTCTATTTTCTCTACAAAGGCCAATATCTTTTTGGAGCAGGTGACTGGGGATTCACTGGCTATAGTGAATTGGGATAACAATAATGCCATTATCAATGCATTAGCCCTCAACTCATGGATGGATCAGACCAGACTTCTCTTGGGTATTTTCCCCTAGACTTCTATTGTTCACATCTTTCAGGAACATAATGCTACTGCAGATGCTCTGTCTCGTCGTGGGATTTTGTGTACTGAAGGGCGCATTTATTATGAGTTTTGTGCATGATCGAACTGGCCTACCTCTGGGTTCTGGAATATTTCTCCCCTCTAGTCAAGTTACCTTTTTGATGCGTTTGTTTTTTGTAGAACTTCTATTGTACAGGGCGGCCTTAATATTGTTGTTTTATCTCTCTACTTTTTTCATCCTTTCATTATATTTATAGTCCTGGGAGTTGTTTTGGAGGATTGGTATATCCTAGTGATTAGTCCTTTGTCACTCCGGTTCATTGGCGATTTGGCTTGTTCATTGAGCCAAAGTTTTTAGTCATGTTTGTGGCTTCTTGTCTCCTTGATGTTGGACTGTGCTTTAGTATCCTGGGTGGATGTTCTATGGCTCATGTTTTGTGGTTGGGTTTGTCTGTCAACATTTTTATACTTCTTATAAATATAGTTTTTTTTTTTTTAAAGGCTGCTGTGGGTAAGCTATAGCAATACAGATTGCCACCTTGTGGCTTTTTTGTTATTATTAATCTCACAATTCAATCCATGCTAGTAGGGATATTATCTACATTTTTCCAACTCCATTATTATCTACATTTTTCCAACTCCATCATAAATTTTAAAATTTATCAAATTTATTTTTATTTTCAAAATAAACAATGTGATATATTTTTGTGAAATTTGTGTTACAAAGTAAATTAATTAATACAACATCAATGTAATTTGACTTGTAAATAAAATATATGCTGCATGAAATAATTAAATGACGTCTATTTAAAAATTGATCAATAAAATTATGTAGATATAACCCCGAAATAGCCTTCTAAATATGCCAATTATTTGATACTGAAAACACAAACGCCGGAAGCCTTAAATTCCACTGCAATGACCATAAAGATACCTGTGGAGATTCATAACGTCTGGTTTTATTTGTACCAGTAATTTGACCAACATGATTAAAGCTTTAATTTACGCTCGACGACTATAACCAGATGTCCTCCCTTCTTTCCATATTCCATGCATTCACTCAATATTTTCCCCATTATTTCTCCGAATCTCTCGAACAACGCATCCATTATTTCTTCTCCAAAGTGGTGTTTTATCAGGCTTTCAGTCACTGCTCTCAATTACTTTGCAAGTTTCCTTCCATACGCATATTTTAGAGAGGCTGAGAGCCCTGTCATGGCTTCCATTTCCTCCTCGGTAAATCGCTCTGATTGTCTCAAGAGCTCCAATCGTTGTATTTGGAATGAGCCCTCTCTTGCTACTTCATTGCTTGCTTCCTCCGGACATGGACAAAACAGGGGAATATTTAAGTAATATATAAGTACCTGCGATACCAAATCATTCAAACTAGTTTCTAACATTTCCTAGGAGAAGGCCATGAACCCCTGATCGCTTGGATAACGAGGTAGCCGACCAAGTAGCAGCAAAAGCATGCGGCCTCCGCCAACCATCTCCTTCTTCATTCAGATGATCAGTATTTGCTGAAAAAGAAGGCAAAATTCTTAAGAGCGTATTGAAATCAAAAGTTGTAAGATCGTTAAAAAACACTTGGCACTGCGGAACAGTCATGCCCGCATATAGATATTTGACTTTGAGGGTCTTCGTTATAGTTTGGGCTGTGAAGAGAGCATTGGGGCCAGACGAACAACCAAGGTCTGCAATGCAAAATGTGTTGCATTCCATCATTATCTTCATGGATAAAATGGCTTCCTCTAACACTTGCTCTACAATTTGTAATCCTTTCCTCTACAATATAGTATTGCGATCAATAGTGAGAAAACTCACAATTATTTCAATCGAATTTTTGATAGGGAAAGAGAAAATGATTTCGATTGAAATTTAGTCGAAATTCAGAACCTGGAAAAAAACCTAATTTTGAGCATAGCTGGAGTCTCCAATGCCGGCATTCATATGAAGCACTTTCTCAACCTCCATCTGCTCCTAGTAACAAACAAACCAACAGAAACTCCAACTCTTTGGTCTCTGATAATGCAGCTTTCTTGTGCTTCAAAACTCCAACTCTTGGAATGCAACTTTCTCGTGCTTAGAATATACAAATTCCAAACTTCTGGATGACCACCTAACATTGATTAAACTTGAATATATTAACTTAGTACCTTTTAAAGTATTGATAATTACAGTATACAATATAGATAGGTGTTTTTATTTTAGAATTTGGGTTGGATTAGAGTTTATGTTTTTTCTAGATTGTATGGGGATGAGAAAAGTGTACATTCAGATTGATTTTATGATAGTTGTTAGAAATTCTAAATAAACAATTATAAAAAAATATCAAAAAGAACCGATAGCTATGATTGGTAATCCGTAAGTGATGCATGGATTAGGGCCAATTATTAAAAAAATAAAAATAAAAATAAAAAATTGATAACTATAATTAATAACTAGCTTGGAAAACAAGTAACTTATTTGTGACACTTAACTTGTAACCTATCCATGTTCACCAACCACAAATTCAGTAGCTATACTAATTTTTAAAAAAATATATAATTTTTTTAAAATACATAATCATATATTTTTTTTAAAAATTTGACCTTTACTAAATTGGAATATACTCATACATTGAATTCTGTCTAAAGAACAAGCTTATTAAGTTTATAAAAAAAATCTTTAAAATAAATCTGCTCGGCAAGAACATACGAATGATTAAGTTTATAAAAAAAATCCTTAAAATAAATCTCATCGACCACTTGGAATTCTTGTTTCTACTCAAAACATTCTTAATCTTCGATTTGGAGGAGGGGACGCGACCAAAGTGCATTAGTTTTCATCTTTTCCTGAATCAATCATGTTCCTCTCACATTTATCCGAGAATTAAGTAAGATTATTTGTCGTTCTTGGTTCAAGGGAAAAGGAACACCACACAGTAAAGAAGATTTAGCTGCACAGTGGATGAGTACCTTCTTTTTCTTTTCTTCGGACTTCGTAGACCATACAACAGCGAACTTCAATTTTATCTTCGCGGAACACTTTCCTCACTAAGAATTAACTTCGTAGTTTTAACTGCGCGGCAATTAACTTTTACTTCGCAGCATTCACCTCGCGGCAAGTAACTGCGCGGCATTCACTTCGCAGCAAGTAACTGCGCGATTTCGACTTTTCACTACGCGGTGAACTTTAGAGTGATGCGAAGTTCACTTGGCCGCAATATTCTACTTCGCGGTTCACTTTAACCAAACTTTTCATGTAAAATATTTCTTTAAGACATAACAACTTAAAACATCTAAGGCGAAGTTATTCCATGTTAATTTAGAACTTTCACTGCGGTGAACTATTTATGAATCTTGATTTCTTTTACTATTCACAGAGCTTGGGCTCTTGATATAATTCACGGGAGCTTCTTCTCCTTTCTTCTTTTTACACATCTCTCTTAAGAGTTTTAACTAAGAGATTCTATTTATAGAATTTCAACCAATCGACTTAGGAACGCTTCCTATGGAAGCTACAGGATTGCATTAAAGACTGAAATAAATTCTATCCTAAGTTTTCTTGACTTGTGAACTATTAACGCAGTGAAGTAACTACAAACAAGATGTCCACCGGATTGGTCAATGAGCTAACTAACAGACTTACATCGCGAACATTGCGCTAACACAAAAGGGTTGTCAGGGTGACTGACAGATTCGGTGCAGTAACTATGCGATTAGCTCATTTAATTAGATATTTCCAACACTCCCCCTTAATTATGAGCGGATGGGGATCTTTTAAACAAAAGTAAAATATTACAAAATGTTTTAGAGCAGAAACATGTTTTGTTCATGATCAAGTTCACTGCGCGGAACTTGTCATTCCCAAACAACTTCGCAGATACTGAAATGGGTCTTTTGCCAATGGTTTGGTAAAGATGTCTGCTACCTGATCTTTAGACCTGCAAAATTATAAACAGATTTCTTTGTTGTTTATAAACTCTCTAATGAAGTGATACCTTGTGTCAATGTGCTTGGTTCTTTTGTGGTAGACATGATTCTTTGACAGTGCGATAGCGGAATTGTTATCGCAGTAAATGACTGTAGGTTCTTGATGATGCTGCGACATATCACTTAACATCCTGCGCATCCAAATGGCTTGACATGCAGCGCTTGTAGTTGCGACATACTCTGCTTCTACTGAAGAAAGAGTTACTATGGGTTGTTTCTTTGACGCCCATGATACAACACCTGTTCCTATATGAAATGTATTCCTAGATGTGCTTTTTCTGTCATCTGTGTTGCCTCCATTGTCACTGTTAGTGTATCCTATGAGTTTCAAATTTTCTGAGGTGGAATACAGAATACCAAAGTCTCTTGTTCCACTTACATACCTCAGAATTATTTTACCTACTTGCCAATGCGATTCTTTTGGTGACTCAATGAATTTTGAGATTAAGCTGACTCTATACATTATGTCTGGCCTTGTTGCTGTAAGATACATAAGGCTGCCAACGAGCCTTTTAAACAGTGTGGGATCTACATTGGATCCATCATCATCCTTGCTTAATTTCAAACCTGTTATCACTGGTGTTGGAGTTGTTTTTCTATTTAACATTTTAAACCTATTCAATACATCACTTGCATACTTTGACTGAGATATAAATATCCCATTTTCAGACTGTTGAACTTCAATGCCCAGAAAGTACTTCATAAGCCCCAAATTAGTCATTTCAAATTCACTTTCCATGACTGTTCTAAATTCTTCTATGCCAAAATCATCAGTAAATATTAAATCATCTACATACAGGTAAACAATCAGCTTATTACCTTGCTGGTTGATTTTTGTGTATAGCGTTGGCTCACATTCACTTCTGTGAAATCCATTCTGGATGAGATATGAGTCAATGCGACTGTACCAAGCTCGAGGAGCTTGCTTCAGACCATACAGTGCCTTCTTCAGTCTGTATACTATGTGTCCTTGTCCTGGAAATTCATAGCCTTATGACTGCTCCACATATGCTTCTTCTTCCAAATAACCATTCAGGAACGCGGACTTGACATCCATTTGATAAAAAAGCCATTTCTTTTTTGTTGCGATGGCCAAAACTGTTCTGATAGTGTCCATGCAAGCTACAAGTGCAAAAGTTTCATTGAATTCTATACCAAGTTGCTGAGTGAACCCTCTTGCTACCAATCTCGCCTTGTGCTTTTGCACATTTCCTTCAGCATCTTGCTTGGTCTTATAAATCCATTTCACACTTATTACATATTTGTCTTTAGGAACATCAACTAGTTCCCATGTCTGATTCTTCTCAATGCATTCTATTTCTTTATTCATGGCTTGTGCCCAGACTTCATCTTCAACTACTTCTTCATATGTTAGAGGATCATTAACTTGAGAAAATAATGCAAAACAAGAGAATGAATTAGGTGTACCAGCCTCATATATCTCACGCAGACTTCTTGTCCTCGGCGGAGTTGCTGGTGTCGAACTGTGTGAACTGCTTGATGAAGTTTGTTGCGCCTTGGAGTGCTTGTCGGGGTTGCTAGTGCTGAACCATGCTGCGCAGTCCTTGGAGTAAGCAGTGCTGTGAAGTTCTGATTCACATGCGAAGTCTCAACCACGTCTTCTGCGATGTCATCATGTTCAACATGTGACATGATTTTCACATTCTTCTCAACAGTTCCATACCATGCTTCATTTTCCACAAACTGAACATCGCGGCTGATAATAACTTTTCTTGCGACAGGGTCATATAGCTTGTATGATTTTGTGTCCTCAAAATATCCAATAAAGATGCATTTCTGTCCTTTATTTTCTAATTTTCTTCTCAGCTCATCTGGTATATGTGCATATGCTACACAACCAAAAACTTTTAAATGCGAAACACTATGTTTCATACTTGTCCAAGCCTCCTACGGAACTTTGTTCTTCGCGCTCTTTGTCGGACATCGATTCATGATGTAGACAACAGTTGCCACTGCTTCAGCCCAGTATTCATTTGACAGATGCGCGGCTGCCAACATATTGTGCGCCATCTCCATGATGGTTTTGTTCTTTCTCTCCACGATACCATTTTGCTGCGGTGTATACCGCGCAGTGAATTGCTTCTGTATGCCATGATTTTTGCAAAAATTTCAGAAATCATATGAGACATACTCACCACCTCTATCTGTTCTTAATATCTTGATGCTGTAACCACTCTGCTTCTCCACAAGTGCCTTGAACTGCTAAAAACAGTCAAATGCATCAGATTTATGCTTTAGAAAATAGAACCAGGTTTTTCTTGTGAAATCATCAATGAATGTGAGAAGATATGTGCATCCTCCCATGGATGGTGTTTGCATCAGTCCAGATATCGGAGTGCACAATTTCAAGTGGTGCACGAGCTCTGTATGACTTTTCGACTGGAAAAGTCTCTCTATGCTGCTTTCCAAAGATACAACCTTCACAAATTCTCTCTGGCTTTTCAATCAATGGCAATCCTTTCACCATATCCTTCATGTGTAGTAGCTTCAGCCCACCAAAGTTTAGATGTCCAAATTTGAAATGCCATAACCAAGATTCATCCTTCATTTCTGTTTGAAACGCAGCTTGCATTGTGCTGCATTTTTCTTCCTCTTTGCTGCGAACTTCTGCTCCTTTGCTTTCTGTCTTGAACGCAGCTTCATAATTTTCTTTCTGACTTTCATGAATAGCATAAGTATTTTTAGCTTTGATGATTGGTGTTATCCTCAAAGGAAACAAGCGATTGCTTGTCATCTACACTTCGGCTATTAACTGATTGCTTGGGTATACATCTTTGATCACACAGCGCTTCCCTATCATATGAACTCTGTAACCTTTTTCCATCATCTATCCAATGCTCATCAGATTATGCTTCAAACCTTGAATATAATACACATCAGGCATAAATTTATGCTCCCCCTATTTTGTTAGAATATCAACAGTACCCTTACCCAAAACAGTGAATTGGATATTGTTTCCAAGTGTGACATCAGTTTGAATTGATTTATCTAGATTGGAAAATAAACTTAAATTACTAGTCATATGATTGCTACAGCCTGAGTCTAAATACCATATGTCATTTGGAATTTCTTGGACGGTATTGCATTCCAGAGATGATGCGCATACCAAGAACAGTGAACTGTTCGGTGCGCTGCTGCTGCTTGACTGAGTTTCACCTTGATTTCCTTGGTCATACTGCTTCTTCCTGTATTCATATGTGAAGTGTCCATACCTCTTATAGTAATGACATTGAATCTTTGATTTATCATACCTTTATCCACTTGGCTGATTGGGGGTATGATCCTGGCCTCTTCCCATGACATGTGCAGGACTGCTGTTGCGACCTCCTCTGAATGTACTTCATCCTCTACCTCTAGAGTTTGATCTTCATCTGCCTCTACCGTGACTTATGGATGACTGTGCTGCGTACGCACCTTCCAGCGATGTGTCTGAACCGCTGATTCTATGTTCATGATTGAGTAATGAGGCTTGCAATTCATCAATAGTAAATATGGATAGATCTTTGTTTTCCTCTAGGGTTACAACCAAAGATTCAAATTTCTTTGGCAGAACTCTAAGAAACTTTTCAACAACTCTTTGATCAGTTAGATTTTCTCCATGAGACTTTATTTGATTAATTAGACCAATTACATGAGTATAGAATGAGTCTACTGACTCTGTATTTTTCATTGACAGAGACTCAAACTCTCTTATAAGAATTTGAAGTTTGGCAATCTTTACCTTGTTCAAACCTTGATATGTTGTTTCCAGTGTGTCCTACGCTTCCTTTGTTGGCTGCACTGCTGCTACTCTTGGGAGTATGGATTCATGTGTCGCTTGATATATGTGGAACAACGCCTTTCCATCTTTTTTCCTTTGTTCCCTCAGAACATCCTTCTCAACTTGTGTGATATTGTTGTATGCTGCTGCATCTACTGGTTCTGCATAACCAGTCTGGACTATGTTCCATACATCTTGACCTCTAAACAAAGCTTTCATGGTTAGAGACCAATATTCATAATTTTTACCAATAAATATTGGAGTTTGCAAATTACCAGAAGTGGAAGCCATCCTTAATTTCTTTTCCCTTATGAATTGAACTCCTTCTTTCCGTAAACCAGGCTTTGATACCAGATCAAGGGAAAAGGAACACCACACAGTAAAGAAGATTTAGCTGCGCAGTGGATGAGTACCTTATTTTTCTTTTCTTTGGACTTCGCAGACCATACAACAACGAACTTCAATTTTATCTTCACAGAACACTTTCCTCACTAAGAATTAACTTCGCAGTTTTAACTGCGCGACAACTAACTTTTACTTCGTAGCATTCATCTCGCGGCAAGTAACTGTGCGATATTCACTTCGCAGCAAGTAACTGCGCGATTTCGACTTTTCATTGCACGGTGAACTTCAGAGTGATGCGAAGTTCACTTGGCTGCAATATTCTACTTCGCGGTATTCTCAAATACTTCGCGGTTCACTTTAACCAAACTTTTCATGTAAAATATTTCTTTAAGACATAACAACTTAAAACATCTAAGGCTAAGTTATTCCATGTTAATTTAGAACTTTCACTGCGGTGAACTATTTATGAATCTTGATTTCTTTTACTGCGGGTAAATATAAACAACATTCACACAAGTAAAACTGGAGATAATGTGCGACTTGCAAAATACAACATTCTTGAGAATGAAACATAAAACATAGACTTATATATTTACCAAGGTAAACTACGGAGCTCCTCAATTCATGGAAGTGAGTTTCACTGCGGACTTTTACATTCACAGAGCTTGGGCTCTTGATATAATTCACGGGAGCTTCTTCTCCTTTCTTCTTCTTACACATCTCTTTTAAGAGTTTTAACTAATGGAAGCTATAGGATTGCATTAAAGACTGAAATAAATTCTATCCTAAGTTTTTTGACTTGCGAACTATTAATGCGGTGAAGTAACTACAAACAAGACGTCCGCCGGATTGGTGAGTGAGCTAACTGACAAACTTACATCGCGAACATCACGCTGACACAAAACGGCTGTCAAGGTGAGTGACAGAGTCGACGCAGTAACTATGCAATCAGCTCATTTAATTAGATATTTCCAACATTTGTATTGCTTGTATTGTGACATCGCAGCACTCTAATTTGTTAAAGATATTTACAATATAATTGCCCTGTTGACAAAATCTTAATTATTTGTCGTTCTTTGTATTGCTTGTATTGTGACATCGCAGCAATCTAATATGTTACAGATATTTAGAATATAATTGGCCTATTGACAAAATCTTAACAGACGACAGAAAACAAGTCCAGATGTTGAACACTAGGGGTTTTGGGCGAAGCCAGAGTTGACTGTCGTGTTGGAATGCAGAATAAGGTGTGATATTTGCTAAACCCAGTCAAGATCAAAACTTGAACAAGCTAATGCTATGGCCCACCATATTGAACACTATGAACTTCAACGCATAAAAATTAGTGTATAAAATGTGACAACCAAATTAGGACAAGGTTACTCAATAATTGAGACGGTGGTTTTAATAGCTGCCTATTGTTTAGGATTGTTTTTAAACAAATTAGTTAAATTATGATGGAGCATTTAATATTTCAATTTATGGTAAATTATGCGAGAAATTGTTTAAATATGTAAAGTCTTAAAAGGTAATTTGATAGAGTGATCAACTCCAAGAGGAGCGGTGACCCTGGTGGATGTTTTCTTGTAAAGGTTTTTATCACGTTAAATTGTTTGTTTCCTGTGTGATTGAATGTATTCTTGCTTAAACGCATCAAAATTTTGGCAGTTCAGAAAAATTAAGTTGATAAACAGAAACTTCGAAACTACCTTGGATCATTGTGGAATCACTCGGCTCTGAAATAAATTGATAGTGGGGACTTTAGAAAACTAGATTGGAGGCGAGATTATGCATGGAAGCAACCCCAATAATCCTCGGAGACGCGGTAGGAATCCTTCTGACGACAGAGACGTGGTAGTCATCCTCCTCTAGCATAGTTATCTTCCTCCTCTAGCATAGTTATCACTTCCATCAGCACCAACCATACACATTGCCTTAGATAATGTTGCACAAATTATTTAAAAACTCTTGAGTGCACTACTATCAAAACTATTATAATATATCATTTGTACAAGTGTCAACTTCTCCATGAAATTTTTTTTTCCATATTTTCCATGAAAAAAAAGTTGAGTATCTCAACTACATGCGGAATTCATTTCAGGGAATATCCCAATCAAACTTCCCACCATTTTTTTTAAAGAGAAAAAAGCGGTACTCTTTTTATTTCTGAGAAATAAAATAGTATACTATTATAACTATACTATTACAGTCCAAAAATTATTCTGTATATTCTAGACTATGCCTGCTAGAACATTTACAGTCCACTTTTTTAACATAGAGCAATTCTAAAGATAACACATACATGAATCTTTCTGACATATAACCCAATCAGAAGAACATCAAAACCTGTTATAGTCTAAATAGAATCTGTAATAAAAAACCTGCTTCACGTGCTTCTTTAGAAAGTGCATCCATTGTATCATTGAGCTCTCAATAAATATGATCAATGGTCAAATCATAGAAACAAATCATCATAAAAACTTCCCACCATTTAAAATGAAAAACCTTCCAAATTTTGACCCAACTATTATCAATAGTTTATATTTATACTAATTATTTTAAATTCTACAACTATTAATAGTTTATATTTATACTAATTATTTTAAATTCTAAATACTTAAATGCAAAGTGAAAACATGCACATGAGCTAATCTAATAAAAGAACTAAAAAACATGAAGATGAAACGTATATACAACACATTGGGCTGAAAAAGTGTTCACACTTAGACAATTTACATAAACCTTAATACCCTGTAACTGCTAATAGTAAACCAAAGAAAGCATGTAAGTAAAACTCACAATTATAAAAAAAAATATATATATAGAAAAAATGAAAAAAAAAATATAGAAAAAATCAAGAAAACATACTAAGAGCCAAAGAATAATCTACAACAACTAAGAATCAAACCTCACATAATTCTAGCATACCATGAAAACAAACAAAGTAATCTATAGTTGATTCCATGAGCATACAAGAGATTTTCTATAGAACTTTTGCTAACGATGACTTTTTGATTAACATGGAATATGTTTATAGTCTTATCCCTCTTTAATTCTAGCATACCATGAAAACAAAGTAGTCTATAGTTGATTCCATGGGCATACGAGAGATTTTCTATAAAATTTTTGCTAGTGATGACTTCTTCATTAACATGGAATAAATTTATAGTCTTATCCCTCTTTAATTCTAGTATACCATGAAAACAAAATAGTCTATAGTTGATTCCATGATATACAAAAGATTTTCTATAAAACTTTTGCCAATAATAACTTCTTGATTAACATGGAATAAGTTTATAATGTTACCTTTATTTTTTTTGGGTACAAGGATTTTATTCGTAAAAAAAGTTTGTGGTCTTTCTCCTTTTTCATTTTTTTCACTATTTTATATTTTTCTTAAAATACTTATATTTAATATTTTTTCTTCTTTATAACTCTTTAATTTGTTTTTACAATTTTATTTTTTTTCAATTTTCTCCACTTGGTGATTCGTCTTTTCTTACAAAAGTTCTTAGTGATTCGTCTTTTCCTACAATAGTTCTTACATTATCTTGGGCTAGTTTATTGTTGCATGGTCTCCAAGTGCATAATTGTGGCATTTCTTAATTTGCAATCATTCATATACTTTTCAAGTTTTTTTTAAACATATGTTTTTTCACTTTTATGGAATATAAAATTTATTGGCAAAATGTTCATGTACATGCATATTTTTATTTTTCTAGGGATTAGAGTGCTCCTACTTGAGTTACTTTTATATTTTTTAGAACTTTGTGCACTTCAAGTTAGTAGTTTTAGGGCCAATTAATCCTAGTTGCACATGCATGGCCTAGTTAACTATCTAATATGACCTCACTTGGCTATATTCTAAGTTAGTTAACTAATCTAGATCACAATTTTTCCAATGTGGTCTAGATTCATGTGGTCTTGTTTCCTTAGTCAATAGAAAACAAACACTAATTATTCAACATTCAAATGAGGAGAATACAAATTTTTTTATATTATATTTAAATTTAGATGTAGGGTGTTCACTTTGTTTTATTTAAAAGTTTATATAAAAATTGTTATATAAAAAATAAAAATGAAGTATGATATTTTAAATGCTATAATAATAATATATATTTGCCTTAATCAAAATTATATATAAGTATTTAGGCGTGTTTGTAGTCCAACATATGATAAATCATTTTTTAGATGATATACTTATATATTTGTATATTTATCTAGGTACAGTTTGAGTGGGCTTAATAGTTGAGAACATGTGTTTCCTCTTAAGAGGTCATAGGTTCAAATCAGTAGGAGGGTAGAGTATGTAAACCTTTGTAGACTTTTGGAATGGGGATGGTGGTAGGGTTTGTACACCTCCATAGATTTTGGAATGGGGAGAAGGGATAAGTATGTACACCTATGTAGAATTTTGGAATGGAGAGGAGGTAAAATACATGTATATTTCTTTGAAATGAGTCCCTTATCCTACAAACAAAAAGGTCTCTTGACAGTGACTTTAAAAATACATTATTATTATTATTAAGTAATATTTAAAATTTAATATAAAAACTGATGAAAGTAATAATAAAATATTATATATATATATATATAAGGGAGTAGTATTTTGGTTAGAAATTTTCAAAAAATCTTGATGACATATATTAATTATAGAAATTGTATAGTGTTTTTGGACTATTTGAAGATGTTAAATTTATTTAAAAACATTCTAAATTTAAATTTAAAAAAAAAATATGACTAAATTCAAATAAAAACCAAAAAAAATCCAAACTTAAGATAATAAACTGCTCCTAAATAATAGATATAAACTACCCTTTAAATAAGTATTGATTTCTGAATTCTATTGCGTTAAGTGAGAGTATAAAAAGAATGAAGATCACGGTGAAAGGGCCAACCTTTGCTCTCTATGAAGTTGTATACATTCCGGGAAATAGTCCTTTAAATTTACCAATAAATTAGTCTGAAAAACACATACACCATCAGCCCTAAATTCCATGTGGGTGGCCATCACGATGGCCATTACACATTTATCCAGTTAGACATGAGTTGTAACAGCAACCATTTAGAGTTTTCATTTGCGCTGGAGGACTATAACCAGATGTCCTCCCTTCTTTCCATATTCCATGCGTTCACTCAATCTTTTCCCCATTTTTTCTCCGAATCTCTCGAACAACGCATCCATTATTTGTTCTCCGAAGTGGTGTTTTATGAGGCTTTCAGTCACTGCTCTCAACTGCTTTGCAAGTTTTCTTCCATACGCATCCTTTAGAGAAGCTGAGAACCCTGTCATGGCTTCCATCTCCTCCTCCGTAAGACCTTCTCCTCTTCGATCAACCCCTGCACAAATAAATTAAACTTTAATCACCATTTGAATTCAAGATCAAAGCTATTCCAACAGAAAGCAAAAACAGTAATATGTAAGTACCATACCTGAGATACCAAATCATTCAAACTACTTCCTAATGACTCCCAGGGGAAGGCAATGAAACCCTGCTCGCTTGGATCCCGAGATGTTCGACCCGTTAAGACCAAAAGCATGCGGCCTCCACGAACCAACTCCTCTCCCCGGGCTTTAAGAAACGCGTTGAAATCCTTCTGATATTGACGAAAATAAGCTTCTCCAACAGCTCTAGAGCCACCGCAGAAGATTTTGCCCTTGTTCCATGCCAATGAATTTTTCTCTAAAACCTCAACAGGAACCTGGCCATTATCACATGTAAAATGAATTATGTTCAAATTACTGAGCGGAATAGTCTAGATGTCCCCCAAACAAGGGTCTCATACGTAGGACTATTCTGCGAACTTAAATTGTAATTTATATGTTTTCCGAAAACATACTTGGGAAAGCCAGTGAAGACCGAACGAAGAATGAGTCTCGTCTGGAAATAGCCTGGAAATAGCCTGCCGTAGAACGAACCCGGTACGCCTGCTGCGAAATATGATCTGTCTGCTTCTCCCTCTCCATTCTGAAGATAAGTAGTTACAGAATAGGAAGGCAAAATTCTAAAGAGTGAATTAAAATCAGAGGCTGGAAGATCGTTAAAGAATACTTGGCACTGCGGAACACTTATGCCCGCAGATAGATATTTAGCTTTGAGGGTCTTGGTGATATTTTCCACGGCGAAGAGAGCATTGGGGCCAGACGAACAACCAAGGTCTGCAATGCAAAATGTCTTGCACTCCACCGGTATCTTCATGGATAAAATGGCTTCCTCCAACACAGGCTCTACAATTTCTAAGACGCTCTTCTGCAGTAATGCATCGCCGTACAATATATAATAAACTTAAATCGAATGCATAAGTAACAAGAAAATAATATCGATTGAAATTGAAAAACAGACCTGTAAGACAGCGGAATTTTGAGCATAGCTGGAGTCTCCAAGGCCGGCGTTCATATGAAGCACTTTCTCCATCTTCATGTTGTCTCCTTGCCGCGATCAGAGAAAGAACAACAGAAGAAAACTGCAGGGCTGGTAGTCTGGTAGGTTAACCGCAATGTTCGAGTAAAGTGCAGGGATTGCCGCGACTTTAAAGCAACTGCTCGTGCGTGGAAAATTGGAAATATAAAATATTCAGCCTTCCAATTGACTGCCAGGCAACGGCTCGTGTGTGGAAATACAAACATTCCAGGCTTCTAGATGATTGCCACTGCCAGTGCCAGGGATTGGCTAAATAAAATTTTAGCCTTTTAAATTCTATTCTAATAATAAGACGTATGCTATGACGCAATCAATTCTAATTTTCACGGTTGAATTTCATTAGTTTTCTAATAATAAGACGTATTATTATTGTAATTGATTGGCATTGACTCAGCATTAATTTGATTAATTTGAGTTGACTCAAATGAAATGTACAATTTTAATCAAAGTTTGTACTAATTGTAATCTATCTACGTTCACTAAGTATTAATTTGAGTTGACTCAAATGCAATGTACAATTTTAACCAAAGTTTGAAATTATTTTTCTATTAATTAATATAAAAATTGAATTTTTTTTTATTAAATTATATTTTGAAGCGTTATTGCTATAGCGGTGGCCTTGGTATTTGGAATGGCTCCCTCTCCTTGTATTCTTAGAAGGGCGTCTAACAATGCTTTAACTCCTTACCTTCTTCGATGGACTGTCATTGCCACCGCCACCGCTTTAATAGACCACCATCGCCTTCATAGTCCTGCCATGCCCACAACCTTCATAGCAAGGATAAAGAGCATCAATCGCCTTCACCGCCACGATTCTTTGACCATAGTTCGATCCATGTCGTCTACAACTCATGCTCTTCTTCGACCTTGGATACTGTTCTGTTAGGGGCTGAAAGTTCCCCCACTTTCGGAAGTATATCCAAAAGGATTTGGCTTTGCTGGTGATCTTGAAATATAGTTGAAGAGTTCCTGGATCTCTTCATTTGTGGAGGCCTCCATGATTTCATGCTGTGGCCGTAAGTATCCATAGCGTCCAGCATGCCAAGGGCGGTGCTAGTTAACATCATCACCCCATTTATCTGTTCGACTATGCTTCTCACCTCCGGGAGCGTCGTGTTGATAGTGTGGAAAGCAGAGTAACAACTGTACTGATAGGTGAGGGCAGCACTCATCCAGGATTGGGCATCTTAAACTATTAGTTGGAGAGGAGCTTCCATGCCTCTGAACATTCTTGCAGTGGAAGCACTTAGAGACTCCAGGTAGTTTTGAGCAGCTACTATCAAGTTGAAGTCAGTTTGCTTCTCCCTTTCAAATTACAAATGAAGGAATGCTTACAATTGCACTGTTGTTGCATTCTACTTAGAGCAACAGGGTGGCTCAGAGGTCCAAATTCAGTAAACCTGCATCGCAATCCAAGCTCCGAGAGTCCCTAAGGTCCAAATTCAGCAAACTTGCATTGTAATCCAAGCTTCAAGAGTCCTTGCTAGTTAATAACCTGAATTGGTATGTATCTCTTTAGTATCTCAAGCTCTTATTGAAGACCTAAATATATTTAGTATTTCAAGATATCTAAGCAACCACAGTGATCTAGGCAATTGCAAGAATGAATTGTTTTCTTTGTGCTTCCCAATGCCAACAACAAACAAGCCTAGGCTACTTAGATTACTTAGGCCAGACAACATACCAATGCAAAATAAAAAAATAAAAAAATCTGTAGATCGCTTTTCATTATCTCTGTATTAAGATAAGCAAGCCGAAGTCTATGTGAAATGAAGTTGTATTTAGGATGGCAACAAACCCAAATGCTCAATATGATTATGCTTTCCCCTATTTCGCTATTTAACCCATACTCAATTGCTACTTGCCGTACTAAAGTCTTGGCCACCTAATAAAATTGCACATCTCTAAACAATAATCAACACTCTTACCTCCATTGATACTAAGTATAAACCACATGCCTCACCAATTTAGATTTAGCTCATGAGCAGGCATTCAACACCTCCTTTACAATAGGCTTAGAAGGAATTCAACACCCCCTTTACAACAGGCTCAACGAAATCATCGAGAAAACCTATAAGAAAGACAAACTATAAAGATGTATTTGTATTTGGGAGAAATACAATGTAATTAAAAAAAAGAAAAGTTAAATATGCAATTAATAAAATGAAAATGTAATGGATTTCCTGAATTTGGATGCTCCATGGATGGAAAGTTGTAGTCCAGACTTCCATCTTGAAGATAGTTTATTATTTTTAATGAATTTTGGAAAAAAAACCCAAACTGCATCAATATTAAAGCTTAAAACTAGATATTTATCTTTTTTTGCCCACGTGAGCAGAGCTAGCTCTTTCATCTATAGAAGGTGATAATCCTTAGCTGGCTAGGATGGATACCCAGGTAGGAAACATCAACATGAAAGGAGTGTCGGCTCTCTTAAACTCGGTGTGCAAGGCCTTACATAATTATACAACCCTAGTGATTCATCAAGCCAAATAAATATTTCGACTTCACTGTAAAAGGGAAATGGATGGTAATGGTCTTTACACAAAATAAATGGACAAGAGATTCAAACTCTGCATGTCTAAAAGAGAAATGGATTAAACAATTTGGAGTAATGGTTAACCACGACAAGCAATAGCTGTGTATAGTATTTTAACAGGAGCGTGGTAGGTTTACAAGTTTTTTGCATGGATGGGAAGATTCCAAACACTCGGGACGAGCCAACACTATATGACCATGCTTTGCCAAGTGTTAACATTAGATGGACATTTGTTAATGAGTTACAATGTCATGGAAATTACGAGCTTTAGTTTTTAGTGTTTAGGCTTTTTAATTATTATTTTTAGCTTAGAAAAGGGAGTAGGTCGAAGAGCTTAAGCGACTGAAAATCCCCAGTCACTAGCTACATAAATCTTGAAGAACTTCTCTACGGAAATTGTGGGCATATAGGAGGCCATTGTAATGTTGGAAATGGTTAATCACTTCACCGCTACAAAGATTGAAAGGGAAACACCGCCCAGATTTAGTTTTTCTTTTTTGAAAAGTCATCATCAAATCCAAAATTTAATGAAGACATGAACATACTCATATTTTTTTGACTATTCAAATATTTGAAGAGGCCTCCACTGCTAAAATGATTTAAACATCAAAGTTTGAAGGGACATTCACAAGCTCTGTTGCAGCCAATCGCATTTCAAGAGGCAGAGTATTTATAACAAGTCTTATATAGCCAAAATTCTAAAGGGTTAATTTTTGTTTTAGTTACAGTGAAAGGTCAATTTGAATTTAATGACAGATTACCATGATACACCATAAATATCCATCCATGTAACCTTGATTTCAACAGAGTGGAATACGAATTAGTAGTTGAAGTTGTAAAACAAAGTTTTTTACTCTGTATCTTTTATGCTATGTTTTTATTTATGAGTTTGTAAACTCTTATTTAATTTGAAGTGATCTTGCAGTAGCACATGATAAATTCTCTGTGTGTAGATGTGTTAAATAAGTTCAACTATTGAAACAAAGTATTATTCAAATTTATGAATGCAACGTTCATCAAAATAGTGCTAAAATTACTTGTTGTTACTCATTTCCTGTAGAATACAGTTTTCTATTACTCCATGCCTACAGCTTGTAGTTTGTTGTTACTCCTGCAAAATTGTTATTTTATTTCTTTTAAACTATTCATGTAGGTGACATTTTTGAATTGTAGAGATTGGTAAGTGTTGTTGTGATTGAGAGCAACACTCCCTTGCCTTCCCTCAGTGGTATCAAAGCGTGATTGATCTCTTTCTCTCCATTTTTTTGTTTACAGTGATTTGGAATTTGATTTGTGATGGCTAGTAACAACAGTGTAGTGCAACCACAAATTCCTATGTTGACTGAGAGAAATTATGATACGTGGTTCATTAAAATAAGAACTATTTTGCGTGCTAAGGATCTTTGGGAGTTTTTTACAATTGGATACCTAGAGCCTACTAATTAAGCTACTGAATTGGCTCTGTCAAATGTTGAGCGTGTCTTGTTGAAGGAAAACAAGAAGAAGGATAATAAAGCACTTGGACTTATTCAGCAAGGCCTAAGCGAATCCATATTTCTGAAGATATCAAGTGTCAAGTCTTCGAAGAAAGCTTGGGACACTCTTGAAACTTGTTCTCAAGGTGTGACCAAGGTGAAGAATGTTAAGTTGCAGAATTTGAGAAGGGACTTTGAAAATTTGAAGATGAAGGACAATTAAACTATTGATAATTTTTTGACTCAAGTCATGAACATTGTGAATCAGCTGAGACAGTACGGTGAAGACCTCTCATACCAACGTGTGATTGAGAAATTGTTGAGATGCTTGCCAAAGAAGTTTGAAGCTATGGTTGTTCCCATTGAATAGTTTAAAGATCTCAATCAAATGCGCATTGATGAGTTGACTGGTTCTTTGATTGCTCATGAATCAAGAATGAATCGGTATGATGATATTCCATTAGAAAATGCTTTCAAATATCAACTGCGTGTTACTAGAGGCAGAGGCTGAGGAAAGTCTCATAGAAAAGGAGGAGGGGGTCAAGCTGTCGATCATAGTGACAATAGAAATGATTCATAATTTGAGGAGAAATATCAGCACAATAATCCTAGTGTAATGGGGAGTAGCAACGGAACATATCATCCAAGAAATCAAAGGTATGATAGATCTAAAGTTCAATGTTTCCATTGCAAGAAATTTGGGCATTTTACTAACAAGTGTTTGAAGAAGCAAGTAGATACTAGTAATTTGTCTACACTCATTACAAAGGAGCCTGAAAATGAGGAGAATTGTAATGACCCCTTTTAAAATTTTATTAAAATTCTCAATTTCCCACTTTTTCCCCAATTTCGACCCTTGACTAGTTTTGATGTTAGGGTCTCCAAATTAACCCAAATGCTCCCAAATGTTTTGTAAAGGTATATGGATGATATTGGAACTTGAATATGATGTTAAGGGATGATATATGGCCACCAAAAGACTTCCGCGAACTTGTTTAAAATTCTGGACCAAGTATGTGATTTTACTAGTAATTTGTGAACCAAATCCCCCCAGGGTAATGACTGAAATTGGCTTCCCAAATGCCTCCAAACCCATTCGAAATTTAGAAAAGAGCTAGGGGATGTATGAGGGACATTATTAAGGTCTCATATGCACCATTAATCAATTATTAGGTATGTTCTAACCTCCTCCCCAACAACAGCAAAAACCACTAATTTGACCCTTGGGGAAATGGCACCAAATCTCTTCCAAATGCAAATAAACTAAGTAAAATGATTTCAAATCATTAAGTGCTGAACATGAAACTTGTAATACTCATTAATGGATTTCTGTTCATCATAAATATATCGGATAAACATTCTTTCATTCAAAATCATCAACATTACAATAGCATACATCAATGTAGTGGGGAAATGGTCATTGTTTCACTAGTAAAAAATGAGAGATAAGTGACTAGGTGACTAAAAAGGTTAGCCACCACTGTTTTTTCAAGGGATAAATGACTAAAATTGAGCAATTTTAAATAATCCAACAAAAAACGACTAAGATAAACGACTAATTTAGTCACGGGATAAAATATATGACTAGATAACAAGTGACTAAAATAAAAATGACTAACATAAATGACTAATTTAATCACAGGAATATAAATATGACTAGCTAGTCACGGGAAAATTGCAATTAGTTACTAGCTACTAGTATAATATATATAATTATTTAGTTTTACTTTTACCATAAAAATATGAAACCACCTCTCAAGTTGTTGTCCCATGTCCTCTCTCTTCATGCTGAAAATATTCTTCTTAATTAGGTATTCGTATTTACTATGTATTTTATTTCCTAACACTTTCCTAGTATTTATATAAAAATAGGAAGTGTTTGCATGTGTATTGAACTCCCTGAAGGTATGCACGAGATAAGAGACATCAGGAAAGGCCTTGAGTAGAAGATTAACACGAGCCATCCAAGATGAGAGCTCCATCACCTTTAAAGAGCACAGACCTTTCACCCAATCAACTATAAGTTTAAAGCCACCAGCAATATGGTGTAAAGAAAGATGTTGAGATTTGGAAAAAAAGAGGATAGGGTAGAGCACCAATAGATCTCCTCTCGTATTGGTCCTCGATCAACCATAATATAACCATAAATTAAAGTGACGATCCAACTCCAAAATAATGAGAGCCCCGATACCACAAAAAAAAACCTGTTCCTAATAATCCTTGTTGAAAAAGGCCTTGCAACCAGATAAAGGAGGAGGAGGCCAAATCCCAAAATCATTTAACATGGGCATGTTGAAGCCTCAACACATTGCTATAAAAAATGATGGGAAGCCCCATTGAAAACAATCTTGCAGCCATATAAAGGAGGAGGATACCAAATCCCGAAATCATTTAACATGGACATGTTAAAGCCTCAACACATTGCTATAAAAATTGATGGGATCACATCATTATAATATAATATATTCACACCCTCCATGTGAGGAGATGGCATAAACCATGTTACATAAACCAACCATGTACATGAAATTTGATCTCATGTGTATAACATTCCAATACAATATATACATTTCATTATAAACCTAGCAACAAAATAAAATGTCCTTTGTGTATGTGGTCAAATAAAATACCACGTTTAACACAATTATGATATAATTGAACATAATTGTACTAGACAAACTTTTCAAAAACTACCTCAAAATCCAACCAATAGTTTCAATTAATGTATCTTAACATATTCCTCCTACCACGGGCACTTTGGTTTCAATAGATAAGGAAGTTGACAAAGGTAAAAATATTTGTTTACCACCAACATCACGCAAACAATTATTTTATTTGTTGTTACTTGTTTTATTGGTCCTTTTTAGCTAATAACTTCGACCTCTAACCCTATCCCAATAAATACCATCACTATTAATATTGTTATCCAAACCAATATGTAATAGCCTCCTTGTTATAGATATTGTCATTTGAACCAATATGTGATAACCTCCTTGCTATTAAGATATTTGTCATTTGGTGCTTACGGGGTCCATAATTTGAATGTTGATTTCATAAACACATTCTCTCTTTTGCCATTATCATTGCCTATTAGATCACAAACATTAAACATATACAAATAAGGCACATACATGTGACATCCCCACACATGTTTACATACATCGAATGACATTATAAATACGTGCAAATATATTAATGCAACATTCCCTACATATAATTTCATACATTAAAATACAAAATATGATACATAAAACAATTTTCAATTGCTTAAAAAACTTAATCATCATAAGTCAAGTTGTTCATTAGAAACATATAACATCTCAAAGCAACATAAACATAAATTGACGATGATTGCACTCCGCATATCTAAAAGCAAAATATAATTACTTGCTCACACAAGTCACAACATCTAATATCCATACAAACATCCAATTAACCCTAGTTAAAGGTAGTTCAATGTATTTTCTCAATAAAAATGGGATCAAAGTTAAGATCAAACAAAGGCTCTGAATGTGGGGCACTACAATCTCAATGTTATTTCCAGTGCATATATACTTGGAATGAACATGACTGCAATGATGATTATTATACTTGGAATGAACATGACTGCAATGATGATTATTATACTTGGAATGAACATGACTGCAATGATGATTATTATCCGAGGGGAGTGATGATGATTGAGGAAGCTTCAAAGCAAGAGTTGGTTCTTCCCTCCATGATTTTTTTTAATGATATGTTGTTTATTATCACTATATGACAAGCATGCCCTTCTTAATCTAGGGGTATTGCAATACAATATTGTAGTGAACTTATATACTTTAAGTTATTGGGTGGGGTATTTATTATGTCAAAGTCACCTAAAAATGGTACCTGTGTCCATTCACTTTAAATACCCAATAACTTTTTAGGGGCCTCAAAATAGACATGGCCTTATAGTTTTAATTATATGCCTTTTCTATGGAGCCCCCTTTACTATAAGCGTTCCACCTCGATATTGCTCTACTTGAAAAAGGGGTGGGGATTGAACCTCGAAATGAGGTAGGAAATGCCCCCACTTTGACCCATTTAACTAGGTCTTAATCGATAATTCATCCCCCCTTCATATTTTACAGACAACAACCGGCTACAGATAAATCATCTATCTTCATTCCCCTTCATATTTTAGAGACAACGGGCTACAGATAAATCCTGTATCTTCAGCCTCTTCATGCAAATTAATACACGCAGCAGCACGTTCTGATATAAAAGTTTGAGTTCAGCACGGGATCAATGGGGTCTGGGAGCAGATCTGTATTCATACCGATTTCAATGGAGGTCGATGGAGGTACCACGCTTCCTACAGATCAAATAAATCCCAACACTACTACACGTCGGGTTGGCTTAAGACATTTATTTAAGACAAAATTTGCTTTCGTCTCAAAAGTTTTCGGACTTTATTTATTATTTTCAATTATTTTTTATTAAAATGATATCTGTCGGTGACAAAAGGGGGTTTTTGCAGCGTCATAAAATGTAGAAAGAATAGGAAGGCTTTCTATAGACCCATCCATTCCAGCACATTCCACATGGCCATTAGCACCGGGCTGCACAACACACCTAAGTGGATCGGTAGAGATCACAAGCCCCAATGACGTCCTAGATGAAGTAGCAGATATTGTTGAAGATTGTTGGGGTTTCATTTGATAAATTTAAGATGTGGCGGAAATTTCTGCTAAACATTGGTGATAAAGTTGCATTCCCGCTTCCTACTAGGGCTTACTTTCTGAGAGTGTTTTGCAAGAAAAAACCTTAATTTATTTAATCTTACATACTAGCCATGGTATCTGGGCATATTCCTCCCAAACTTGGCATCCTAACCAATCTCGATTCATTGTTCCTGCAAGTGAACAATCTACCTAAACCCATTCCTTATTTTGCAGAACTCTCGAGCCTCAAATCTCTTGGTATATCCAACAGTGAGCTCACTGGTGAGATCCCTTAACTATTTTCCAAGCTGCAAAGCCTAAATCTCATGAATCTATTCGGAAGCAAGCTCTATGGCATCCTCCCTTCCTTTATATCAGAGCTGCACCCCAACCTTGAAGTTCTGCATGTGTGGGAGAACAACTTATGTGATGTGATTCCTCAACATCTCGGTCAAAATGACAAGCTTTTGCATTCGGATCTTTCTTCCAACATATTAACTCGCATGATTCCACCTTATTTCTGTATAAACGATAAGTTCTGAACTCTCATTATGTTTAAGAAATTGTGTTTTTAGCCCATCCCTGAGCCTCTTCGTAGCTGCAAATCAACCTTAATGAGTGTTCTGATTATGGGGCAAAACTTCTTAAATGGGTCGATTCCTGAAGCTTTTCTGAAACTTCCATTAGTAGATATGATTGAAATGCATGATAACAATCTTACAGGAGGCATACCCACATCCATTTTAGTTACCTGGAAGTTGGGCATCCTAAATCTATCTGAAAATAAGCTGAGTGGGTCTCTTCCTCTGGCCATGGGAAGCTTGGCCAGTTTACATAGCCTTTTGCTCAATGGAAATGAGTTTACTGGTAGCATTCCATCCCCAATAGGTAGATTGAAGTTGCTTCCTACAATTGATTTGAGTGAGAACAATTTGTTTAGACAAATACCTATTGAAATAATTAAATACAGGGCTCTGCCTTTTGTGGATTTGTGCAAAAATCATCTGGGTGGGATCATTCCACCATAAATCACAGAGATGTACCTTCTCAGCCATATTAATATGCTTTTCTACGAGTACATGCCCTATGGAATCCTGGGAGAGCTGCTCCATAGTAGAAAAGGTGGACATTTGCACTGGGACACAACGTACATGATTTTCACAAAGGCCACCAATTTCTAAGGTTGAATTTTGGATCAAGTCGGAAAAAGAATGTACCAGTGCTAAGAAAATAGTAGAGGAGATGAAGCCGTGGGTTCATGACTCAGATTACACCAGGAACAGGGAAACAAAATACAATAAAACTCTCACCCTTTACCAGTTAATCAAGCCACTATTAGGCAAGGTTCTCTTGGAAATTTAGGAGGAGAGGAACAAAATCTGTTACAGTTGGATGAAATCTAAAAGCAAAATAGGCAATTGATGGATAGGATGAACATAATCATCAATGCAACTACAGGTTTGAAATTTGCAGCTCCAGGCCCTGCTTCAACTCCAGCTTCTGCTGATGCCACCCTGAGTCCTCTCATGGTCAAGAGGTGCCCCTCATTTTTATTTCTGAAGGATTAGTCCAAGTTTTCAAAAATATGTTTTTTGATAAGTAGATATAATAGTTAAATTAATTTATGTCATAGCTATAGCAGGTCCTTTCAGTTATATTCCCAGGAACAATCTTTTGGTCATCAAATGACAGTCTGTTGTTCTATCTTTGCTCTGGTTTCCCTTGGGGCAGGCCTGAACTGCTATCTTACGTATATTTTGTTTAAAGTGATATAAAATCCTGTAGCTTACCAAAAGAAAAAACATCACTGCCTATAACAATTCCATGCAATTTTTAAGTCTTAATAGCACACATTATTCCACAAAGCTATATTCCATGTGAGCAAAATAATTCCATGCAATGTTTAAGTCTTAATAGCACATATTATTCCACAAAGCTATATTCCATCTGAACATCAAAGAATCATGTAACTCCTATTAGAAAAGCAGGTAAGAGGTACAAAGTTACAAACATGATTATATAGAGCAGAGCACATGTTAATTTACTCACTGGGCATGATGAATCTGTCCATTTTGAAATACACGAAGAGTGGAACAAATGATTACAAACAGTGGTAAGAATCCCACTGGTGTGTTGATCAAGCCTCTTTGTAAGAACAAAACATGTTGAAGGTAAAAGACATGAGAAACCCAATCTGATATATTTTCATCCATAATGAATAAGAGAGAAAAAAAGTAAAAGGAAATGTATATTTAGGAGTCGTATATTTATGGCAAAACAGTAAAAAAACACAGTAAAATACTAAAAACCCAGATATTTTTATGGCAAAATAACTGTTTCTATGTCATATGAATGCAAAAAAAATCCAATATTATTTTTCGTATTTAAAGAAGGTGGTAAATAAGTTCAATAATTTAGCTAAACATTTCTTCTAACTAGTGCAGATCTTAACAGTCAAACCATAAATGAAAAAAGACAAATATCTATCTATCTATTAACACTTCCATCTAAACACAACAAAACCCACTAAACAGGTTAAAGGAAATGAAATTAATTATACTGAAAGTCTAAAATGAATATTCAGAACTGCACAAGGCAGTCAGTATTTTCTGAAGGTAATCTTCAGTGAAAGAAGATCAGGTTTCCAGTTGTATTATGATGGATAATTTTTCTTCTGGCTGAGGAACATAAAATATCCACAGACCTTGATGAGTTTCAAATCAAATGTAACGTGACCTCAGACACTAATTTTCCAAGGTAGGGTAGGCAACACATGGATTTATTTATTTCAAACTTTCTATACATTGCTTCAGGTAATCAAATACCAATCCAATAGATTCTATTTATGAATATGGTTGGATACTTGTTTTTAATTTTAACCTACATTGAGCTTTGCACAAATTTTTTTATTATGAGTGTTTGTGGAAAATTTGTTATCTTTTACAGGTTATTAGTATTTTGGTTTCCCTAATTATGCTATGACGCATGTGTTTCTTGTACAGAATAGGCTCACCCTCTTAAAGTGGATAAGAAGAGTGTTGTATACAGCTTTGGGGTGGTTCTACTTGAGTTGATCAAATGAAGAAGGCTAGTAGGTCAATTTGCTGATGGGGGTGATATTGTTCATTGGGTGAGAAAAATGACAGAAGCCTCACCAAAAGGAGGAGTTCTGAAGGCCTTCAATAACAGTATTTGTGATGCTCCTTTGCATATGTTCTATGTTGCCATGCTATGTGTAGAAGAACAGAGTGTGGAGGGGCCAAGCATGACGGAAGGAGATGGCTATAGTATTCTTTTGAGAGTAGAACCACCATAGAGGACTAGGTAGTAGAAGATTAACCAAAGAGGTAACTGATATTCTACATGAGGCTTTGTTTTTCATTCTTGTCTTTAGCATTGTAAGCTTGAATGAGACTTAAACTGCAAGTACTTCCATCTTGGTATTTTTGCAGCAAAATAATTCACTACCATATATTATTAAAAGCAGAGGAAATCCAATTAAGGTATGATTCATGTAGATTTATGGATTTATAGCTTAACAAGAGAGCCTAGTTGTATGAATTGATTTGTCCCCTTGCAGACTTTCATATTGTTGTGTGCTCTGATTTCCTATGAGAAGCCTAGTGGTGGTTGTTTGCATGCCATCCTGAGTTGCATCAACATTCCAGGTGGGGGAGATCTCAAAAAAGTTCAACATAAAATAGGGTTGAATTTATATGTGTGTAATGCCTAGAAGCTTGCTTCCAACGTTCTTTTTGTCCTTCTACATGCTTAATAGAAGCATCCTTCTCTCAATGCAATCAAATTAGCCATAGGAACCATCTATGGATTGGTGCACATGTGTTTGTTTTTCCAAGTCTAGAGTGAAATGTTGTTTAGAAAAGGTTTATTATATTCATAGCTTTGTTTGCTTATTTCAACAAATTCTTAACGTCTAGAAGAAACCTAGAATTCTTTTCTAAGTTTTCAGTCTATCCAAGCTAATTTGTTATTAGAAGAGTTTTTCCTCACAATGTGGAAATTATTTTACTTCAGAATGTGTTTTACACTACCTGATATCATTGGCAGGAATTTTGAAAAGTATGTTTTTCTACGGTTTTCCCTTTGTACTTCCTTTGATTATTGATATCTTTGGCATTGATTCTCCATTTTTTATTTCATATTTTTCAGCTTATCAATGTAAAGCTAGCCACTCTACATCCCAGGGGAAGATCTAAAATAAAGGCAACATAAAACATTGTTGAATAAATGTATATTAAAGCTAGTCGCTCTACATCCCAGGGGAAGATCTAAAATAAAGGCAACATAAAGCATTGTTGAATATATATATTTATATACTTTGTGTGTGAATATATATATATATATATATATATATATATATATATTCACACACAAAGTACATGGAAGTGGAATTTTTATTTATCTCAATGTTTAATAAAAATAATAGTTAGATTTAGATTTGTATGGGTGTCCTTATCTATTTTGCTTTGACAGGTCCTGCCTATTGTGTTATTGAAGCATTATGACTATGACTATATTAACAGTCTTTCCTATGACAAATTAGCTGGCTTGCTAGATGTCCTTTTGATCATTTACCATTCATCTCTTAATGGAAAAAATGAGTATAAGTTCTCTACTATTGATTCCTTGCAGCGTATTGAAGCCTTGAGGTAATTTACCTTTTGATGCCTTGCAACTTATTGAAGCCTTGAGGTAATTTCCCTTTGAACTAGAAGTTGATGCGAAGAGACAAGGATCACGATGAAGGAGATGACTAAGGAACAAGGGCATGAGTGCCAGGTACCCTCAATATATGCTATGTTTGATTGTTTGTTAGTTTTTCTATGATCTCTGTTTTTAAGGGTTTATGTATTCTCCAGTTTTCTTCCATGGTTTGTGTTTCTAGATTCTTCATTCTGTGCATTCTGATATCAATTGCAAACTAGAGTATTGCACTTAGGATAGTGCACAAACACCAGGTTGCATAGATTTTGCAATAAGCCAATTTCCATCAATTGTCTTGATTCCTATGGGCATAATATGAGATGTTTTTAGAACTCAAGATTGAGAAGTGGTGAAAGCTAGTTAGCATAAATGAAAATGAAGCAGGAAATGGCATTAATGGAATAAGAAATGAGCAGTACGGGTTTTGTAGAGTAAGTATTTGCACTTACCTTAGTCTAATTGATTGTTGGTCTTATAGGGCATAGACTATTAGGTTGTGTCCCACTTAAGTCCCCTTTCTTAGTTAAAATAAGTGAAAGGCCTTATATTATATTCTTCTTGGGATTTATACATATGATGCTATGCATCTCTACGTTTCACATCTATGGCTAGAGCTAGAGCTATTATTACCGAATTATTGGAGTGATCCAATGGGGAAGGGAATATTCCATAAATGTTCAATCTCATATCTTGTTAAATCTATCATAAACAAGAGATAAACCCATATAAAGAGATAATGGGTCTCCAATAGCCGGGCATTGAAGGAAGGTCATTCCCAGCGGTTAACAATAGTAATAATTGCTAATAAGTCTAAGTCTGCGAGTAAGTAAGTTAGTAAGTTTCCATGCCCAGGAGGTATCATTGTTAGCCCGTAAGCTAGTAGCTAGTGTATCATCCACATTATCATTTTTTGGGATAAGAATGACACCCTGCAGTATGCATATTATAAAAATCACACAATCCAAATCAGTTTAAGACTAAAAAGTAATCTACAATATTGAATGTATCAATGTATAAATCTAGTGACATTCACATCATAATCTTTAGGTTTATTTATTTATTTACATTCATATCATAATGTTTAGTTCTTTTTATTTATTTGCTTATAATTTTATAGACATTTTTTCAAATGCTTTCATCAACAGAGAAATGCTCAAGCTGGAAAACAATATGAAATAGAATTAAAATTCAATTTGTCATTTGAAAAATGTCCTAATAGAATTTAAGGATATCTCATTTTATAACCAGCACTCCGTGAGGCAAGAGCAATTGCTACAAACCAATAGAGCAATTGGCTTGGTGATTCAATATAGATTTTTTTATTTTATTTTGCATAATATAGGAGTGTCAATATAGAATACAAGGTAACAATGGTAGGAGAGCCAAGGGAATTTACTCACATATCCTAAGTCATGAACCCATGGGTATTTTTGTTACCAAGAACTATGAGGATCATTCCATGTTGACAAAATGCAAATAGATTATAAATCCCTTTGTAAAGGTAGAAACAATAAAAGCTAGTTGATTAAATGCATAGAATTAGAGTTTGGGTTGAGCATTGGAGAGAGATAAATTTGTAGGCATATAAAACAATACAAGCTTATAATAGAGGGAGGTAGGATCTTGTCATTGAGAAGATGTAGGAGGAAGAGAATGTTGATTTCTTCGTGGATCCTTATGAGTGTCAAAGTATTTTTAATTTTCCCATACAAATTTCTGCCTAGTGTTTGTTTAGAACTGATTTTGCATTTTTCACTATTAGAAGTGGCTTTCTTGTTTCTTGATGATGATATCTAACTAACTAAAAAATAGATGGTTGTACTTACTGTCTTATGGGAATTTACACCAAGTAGAAAGAACAGATCCAATGATAATTATAGGCAATCTAGCCCTGTCACCACTAGATGCCTCTCTGTTTGGTCTGGTGCTTTTCCAGCCACATGGGGTGCCCCTAGGGTTTTATGTACTATAACTTATGAGTGTAAGTTTTCCTGTAAACTTAAGAGAAAGCAACATACTAAGATACTCTCAAGCATCTAGAAGCACGCAAGAATAGTGTTAAAATTCATAAATAAAACTCCAACTCCAAGACTAACAAAAAATGACCATGTTCTCAGTATTATTTTTATGCTTTTAAAAAACTGACTTTTCCTGTAGGATCCCTGTGGGTTGTATATCCAGCAAATTAGATATGTATTGTGAATGGATCAATTCATATGCATCCAGAATAGTAGAGAAAGATAGTTAAATGGTGAAGTAATTATCTATTGTACTTGTGTGCCTGCAGATATCAAGGGCTACTTTAACACCAGAGTCCAACTACATTGCAAGTCCAGCTCCATCTTGGCTAGATGATTTTCTTGTATGGTTATCACTAGAAGATTTTGGGTGATTCCACAAATTTCCCAATGAGACCTACTATCCCCTCGATGAACAGGTGAGAAGAACAATTTTGTGAATTTTTTTTCAGAAAGGATTTATTTGATACCATGTAGTGTTCCATTGGTCTAGATTTGAATTTACACTTGTAAAAGATGTTTACTTGTTTTGTCTCTGAAATGAGATTTCAGGGATTTATGTTTGTCATCATCCTATATCATACAACATAATGGAAACACCATAATGTAAACTATGTATATTTTATTTTCCTTAACTGGAAAAACAAGGAAGATATGGAGATCGCTATTAAAGCTTTTTAAAGTGTCAACCATGTCTTTTCATTTATTGAATTCATGCTTTGAGAGTTTACAAGACAGATATATCTGGGTAAAAGTTGAAAACAATTTTCTGCCTAGTGTCTATTTAGAACTGATTTTGCATTTTTCACTATTAAAAGTTGCTTTCTTGTTTCTTGATGATGATATGTAACTAACCAGAAAATGGATGGTTGTACTTACCATCTTATGGGAATTTTCACCAAGTAGAAAGAACATATCCTAATGATAATTATAGGCAAGCTAACCCATCACCACTAGATGCCTCTCTCTTTGGGTTGGCTCCTTTCCAGCCACATGGGGGTGCCCCTAGGGTTTTATGTGCTATAACTTCTAAGTGTAAATTTTCATGTAAACTTAAGAGAAAGCAACATACTTAGCTGCCCTCAAGTGTCCAGAAATCACTCAAGAATAGTGTTAAAAGTCATAAATAAAACTCCAACTTCAAGACTAACAAAAAATGACCCCTAAATAAATTTAATTGAGGGGTATTCTAACTCCAAGACTAACAAAAAATGACCATGTTCTCAGTATTATTTTTATGCTTTTAAAAAACTGACTTTTCCTATAGGATCCCTGTGGGTTGTGTATCCAGCAAGTCAGATATGTATTGTGAATGGATCCATTCATATGCATCCATAATAGTAGAGAAATATAGTTAAATGGTGAAGTATTTATCTATTGTACTTGTGTTCCTGCAGATGTCAAGGGCTACTTTAACACCAAAGTCCAGTCGTATTTTACGGAACCATACCGTTCAGAGTTTGTTCGTAGAAGCATTGGATAAAGGCTCTTAACAACACAATAGAACCATTAGCTATCGCTCTATAGGTTACCATTGAACCATAGAACCAGGATGAGTGATATAGAAGGTCATTTTCCCCTTCCCCGTACCATAGATTGTTCATCCGTTGGCTCTCGATGTACCGATTGTTATCTCTCAATGAAGAATAGGTTGAAATACACCTCTTTTCTTCATTGATTGGTATTGTTAATAGTGGACTTTAAATCCCTCGATAGTTGTTTTGTTAGATATCTCTAGAGATTTCCCCATTTAATCGCTCACGCTTATGTCTGACATATAAGTCTTCTTCATCATCAGATTCTTTGCTCGATTCTTTCTCAGTTTTTAGGGTCTCGGATCACATGAATCTGCCACTGGATATGCTTAGATCCCCCTACTATTTATTAAATCAAAGGTGGTGTAGCCCGCTGGGAAAGAGAAAAGGGTCGGGTCGGCGTTGCAGAACACAGATCGAACGGGCATTGCAAGTCTAGTGGCATCTTGGCTAGATGATTTTCTTGTATGGTTATCACCAGAAGCTTTTGGTTGTTGCCGCAAATTTCCCAATGGGACCTACTGTCCCCCTGATGATCAGATGAGCAGAACAATTTTGTGAATTTTATCCAGAAATGATTTATTTTATACCATGCAGTGTTCCATTAGTCTAGATTTGAATTTGCACTTGTAAAAGATGTTTACTTGTTTTGTCTCTGAAATGGGATTTTAGGGATTTCTGTTTGTCATCGTCCTATATCATACAACATGATGGAAACACCGTAATGTTAACCATGTATATTTTATTTTCCTTAACTGGAAAAACAAGGAAGATATGTAGATTGCTATTAAAGCTTTAAAGTGTCAACGATGTATTTTCATTTATTGAATTCATGCTTTGAGAGTTTACAAGATAGATATATCTGGGGAAAAGTTGAAAACAAATTTCTTCCTAGTGTCTATTTAGAACTGATTTTGTATTTTTCACTATAAGAATCTGCTTTCTTGTTTATTGATGATGATATCTAACTAGCCATAAAATGGATGGTTGTACTACCATCTTATGGGCATTTGCACCAAGTAGAAAGAACAGATCCTATTGATAATTACAGGAAATCTAGCCTCGTCACCACTAGATGCCTCTCTGTTTGGGCTGGCGCTTTTCTATCCACATGGGGTGCCCCTAGGGTTTTATGTGCTATAACTTCTAAGTGTAAATTTTCCTGTAAACTTAAGAGAAAGAAGCATACTAAACTTAGGCTTCTTCCCATGACTGTTCAGCTTGAGTTATAGCTAACCTCATTTTAGTTTTTGCTGCCTCCCTTTCTGCTTTCTCTCTAGCTTCAATTTCTGCTTGGGTATCAAACAACTTCTGCCTCTCATCCTGCAGGATGCTTTGTTCTATCATTAATATTTCCTCCAATCTTAGATCTCCTTGTGCTTTGCTTTTTTGGAGAGCATTCAAAATGTGAATTTGCTTCCCAAAAGCTCCAGTAAATTCACCAATTTTGGAGACTAAGTTTTGATCCCAGACTTGAGAATGTGACAATAACTGACATGTTGTATCAAAGTCCAGTATTCTATCATCCTCAGTAGCTTCATAATCTGATACAACATGGTAAGGAAAAATCCTGCAAGATTATTAGCATAACTTGTTTAAAAAAAATACATTGGATCACTCAGATCAACACTGACATCTGAAATGGATACGGATATGGATATGTATCATACTCTTTGCTGTAGGGAAATAGATTTCACTGACTCTAATTCTTTTTTGTATTTGTAAATTTTTAATATTTACAAGGTAAACATAACTTAAGAATTAAAATTAGAAGTTAAATATAATACCAAAATGGTTGTCGACTGGCTAACCTGACTAGGTAGAAGGTGGTTGACTGGACGACGAAGGGGTTTAGGCTTCTTGGATAGCTGGACAACAAAGGCTTCTTTTCCCTTTTATTTTCTGTTTTTTTGTTTGAACCAACTGGTTCCTAGTTCAGGTTTTGGACCAGTTCATCCCACCATTCTGGACCATGTTTTGCCAAGAATGCTCAAAACTGGCATGTTCTGATGACAGTGATTTTAAATGGCATACAATAACATATGTTGAATCTTCCAATTTGTTGGAAGATTAAGATTGAAGAGTCCCGATTTGTAGGATGACCTTTTTTTTCCTTGACTTATCTCCTGTAGTTCTGACACCCTGTCTAGGAAATATTTGGAAGTGTGCTTGGAAAATTGCCCAAATCTGTCTTTCATCCTCGACTATTCTTTTTTTATGGAGTGATTAATGCACCTACCAGGTATGATTTTCCTAATGAAAATTACTCCATCTTTGTGAATTTTCTAGTTGCACATTAAGGTTCATATCCTCCTGTGAATTCGATATTAAACTGGGTATTTAAATTCAACTCAGACTTACCTTTTATCTCAGTAATTTGTTGGTGGGAAATTGTTGAAGAATTGTAGAAAAGCATTCTTAGTATATGTAATCTTGTTGGCAGTACTGCTTATCCTTTGCATGCTTAATTTTGACATGATACATTGTCAATGGTTTCTTCAATTTTCAGAAATCAACATTGTTTTCAAAGTTAAGATAATGATGCTTTATTGGGATAAGAGAAGTTAATTTTATTAAATTATAGTTGTTTCATGAATCTGGATGACCTTCATAAAGCATTGTTAATTATAGTGTTTTTTATTCTACTTTTTTATAGTGTGTAATTGGTTATCTTTATCCCTGCAAAATAATTTTCAGAAATCTATACTGGTGATGGTTATTTTGTTCCTTATTTGTACACATAGAGCTAATGTCTTATCCTTTGACCAGTTGATAACAATTCAACAATTTTTCCCCTTTTGTTAGTTTCCATCCCTTTAGGATAGGAGTAAAGATGCAATTTTATAAAAATGATAATTATGTGGCTATATGACAATCCTGAAAGGCCCGTTTCAAAACTGAACCTTAGGAAGTATTAACTTGTTAGTGCAATTACCATAATTGCCAGGGGTGTTGAACCTGTACCTAGCCTGGCTTGGAGTTGTCAAAGCACTGATATGCCATCAAACAACCACGAATCACCCTTTTTTTCAGAATTTTTGGGTCTGGCAGAATGGGATCTGTTTCCTATAGCTGGAAATGGTTCTGAATATGTGGAACTATTTTCAGCTACAGGAGACAGTTCCTGTGAAAAACAAATAAAGAGAGATCAGACATCCATGTGAGAAAATTCTAATTTTTGACAAAAATATCTCAAGGAAAAGGAAGAATTCTGTGTGGCATCCATATCTTTTACTGGTTCCAATCTGGACCCATGGATCATGTAACCTTGTTTGTTACATTTTGCTGAGCAACTAGAATTTGTCTAAGTGATCCTTTCTTGGCTACAACTATCTGATAATTGTGTCTGTAGGTGTTTTGGATGAGATCACTACTCGTACAATAACAATGTTGCATTCAAAGGTTGATTCCCATAAGCATTTTGGTGGTGAAATTTACCGAGGGTCTAATAGGTTTTTGAGTTTTAGTATTACCAGTTTGGAATCCCCAGTCTCTGTTGCATTTTACCAAACACATTTTTGGGCTTTTGCTTCTTAGTAAATAAATATTAAAAATCTCCAGGCTTAATAGATTGAATGTCTGCAATGGCTGGCTTTTTCTCGGTTTTGCTTGGATGGCAGATAGGTAGAGCACAAAAAAAGACTGTATCTCAGACAACATAATTGATTTTCTTCTAGCCTTCAACGTAGTCCCGTGCTAAGTACTACCAACTTTAAAGTACTCTCATCCACAAATAAGTCACTTTTGAAAATTTCTCTTTGATCCAAGCACAAGAGTTGGCCCATATAATGATTTAGACACCCTACAAAATATAACCACTATTTATGTGTTTGTTTAAAATTTATAAGTTTACAAATGAACACCCAGAATAGCTGAAATCCTCCTCCATCTTGAAGTAGATTCAGGGCCAACTACAAAATAGATAAAAATGAGACATCTTGATTTTAAGGATATTATATTTTCTATTTTCTATGAAATACTATTGACTAACTCCATTTATTTTGTATTGCAGAATGGCAAGTCAGCCTGCCATGAATAGCACCAGACCTTCTACTGTACAAATGAAAGGGCAACCTGTTGTTAAAAAAAGTGGTTGTTGCTCATAAGACAATTCCTAGAATAATATTTACTGCAACTAGTTTTGAAGAAGTGAAGTTGAAGATAATTGTATGTATTTTGGATCTCAGTCAGGCAAACGTCTCTAGCTGTTTAGAGATCAACAATTGATAGACAATTAAAACAAATTTATTGCAAGTTGGATCTTGTATTCTTTTCTGTCTGTGAAGGGAAACAACTTGCTTTTGTTCTTGATAATTTGTACATCCATAGATTATTGTACTCATGTGTAGTTTGTAAGATCATTCTTCTTTGAATTTTCATCATTGTCACAATTGAACTGCTATATCTTAGAATTCTTTTAGTACTTGAAGCATTATTCTTGAATATGTTTGACATTCATTTTGTTCCCATCAAAATTTGTTTGAATATCATCATTGTCAAGCAATAACAACTTCTTAAAGGGTGCTAGCTCAATGGTAGAGCACCTGCCTAATTATAGGAAGGAGATTGGTGGTTCGATTCCTCCGTACCCTATCATAAATTAGTGACTAATAAAACGACTAAATTCGCATATATATGACTATTAGTAGCTAATTTCCAGTATCTTATAGCACGACTAACGTTTAGTCGTATTTAGCTTAGTCATTAATATGTTATCATCTAATAGCTTATTTAGTCGTATATTTGGTCATTAATTGTGACAATCAATGACTAAATCAATGACTAAATCAGTGACTAAATCAATGACTAAATCAGTGACTAAATCAATCAGTATCAATGACTAAATCAGTGACTAAACCAGTGATTATCAATGACTTAATTAGTGTCTATCAATGACTAAATCAATGACTAATAAGTCAACCAATTAATGACTAGTGAAATACAACTAGAGATAAGATAGTGGAAATCGGATACTATTAGTCACCGACTCAAAAATAGTCGTTTATAGTCGAATTTTAGTCATTAATTTCTCATTTTGTACTAGTGTTTGCTCATTAATCATCATTTTTACATGCAACCACTCGGTATTTCGACCTGAAACTTTATGAAGATGAAGAACATAGTATATTTTGCTTATTACAATCAGAAATATATCATGAGAATCACTCCCAAGGAGTACAATAGCTCACCAAAAATGCCCTCCCTCAAGGAGCAAGAATATGCCTTCAAAACTGGAAATGGTTGCACAAAAGTGTTGCACTAAACAAAACCACGAGCTACCCTATAGCCGATACATGCAAATAAAAACTCCATTAAATCTCCATGAAAGACCTGAGTGGCCTCTCCAAACACCAACTTGGATGGGAATATTTCACCCTCGAAATTGGCTAAGGCAAGAAACTAGTCATCCACTAGCTCTCTCTTCACAAATGCAATTTTTTTCAAATGATCAAAAGCCCTTCTCTTGGTTTATCCCTGTATTTTATAAACATTCTTAGCCTTATAAGGTTCCTAATCCATCCGTAAACTCAATCCAATTCGAATTAGGGTAAGGGATGAAGATTTTCCATGTGTCTCACCTTTCCTAGCCTTCCACCTTCCACCAATTCGAGTGGGGGTCTCTTTGTCTCCTACAAATCCCATGAGAACCCTTTTAGAGCCTCTTTTGGGGGCTAACATGTCATAATGGTAAGATGTCAGAGTTTATATCTGCAATTTGTCATAGATATCATAGATGCTCCATCATTGTTGTCATAGGGGCTAGGGAATCTAGCCCATGTGTCCACAAGCTTACAATTTGACTCTTCCTCTTCCATGGAGGTTACCAATCCATCCCAATTCGACCTAAGATGCTCAATTCCATGTTTATGACTTACCAACTCACTCAAGAATGTTCACCTTCTCATGAATTCGAATTGGAAAGAGAGAGATGCCACGTGTCCTTGAAAACTCAAGCTAGTGTGGGTCCCACATCCTCTATATGTCTTCAAAACCACTTGCTACATAGAATTTCTCTTGAATTTCTTTATTCAACTTATTTATTAAATAATTTAACCCTTATAATGTCTAAACATCATTTATTAAATTCCTTATTGCAATTCCAAATGTGCCCATCTGTAACATCTCCAAATTTCACAAAATTTAAAAATTTTCAATGTAGCATTAATTGTTGTACTTTGCTGTGCGGAATCATATTAAATGCTTCTATGTCGACATGCTGAAATAAATGTTTGTAATTATTATACAATCTATTTTGTTTTGCGACGATGTCAATGCTTTTAAGGTTCCCTCTGCTATAGTTATTGTTTATATGTGCTAATTGTGTCTTTTTGTTTGTTGATAATGAAGGGGTCCTATGGGTACCTTGAGGCTTACTTAGCATTTATGCTAAAGCAGTTGAACCTTCCTTTTCGCAGATTACAGGTAAGAGAGTAATAATAATTTTGAAAGTGAAGGTACAGAGATCTACATTATCGTCAATAGCTTTCAAGTTTTTAAAAGAGAAAAATAGGATAGCTTGCAATACAAATCAGGGTAAGATCTGCTTTAGTCATTTATCTAAGGATTTATATTGAATATTTTGAATATTTATAGGATCATATCCTAAGTTCGAATAATTTTTATTGTAGATCCTTGTATAACTTTTGATCCTATACATTTTATGATCGAACCTCGTTTTGATGTGGGATAAATACTTTAAGTGTTCTAAGATCATACTATGGCTAACTAGTATTAATATCTTATATTAATACTATTAATCTTTGTGCTTCTCCTAAAGTTGAAACTATAGATAATATCCATACTTGTCACATTATAACCATGGTTATTACTTGTACTTGTATGATCTTTATACACTAACCTAGGTATTGTCCTAAGTGCAAGAGTATGGACAATAGTCACCATAATATGAAATAGTTACTATGTAGGCTATCTCCATGGTTTGTGCCATTTACTACTATAGAGTTTTGGAACATGATTATCATCATACTAAAACATATTAGTGATATGGTCTTTATACAATACATGAGGGTTTGAATATAATGATCGAAGTGTAGCCTAAAAGCAAGGTTCGTGACTATACTATAAGTTGGAGGTATTAATGTTATGTATGTGACCATAATGTTTATGGTTGTAGGTTCCCTCGACGTTGATCGAACCTTAGATAGGATCAACGTGGATTGGTATGAAGTTTGGGAGATGATAGGATAGGGTTGATAAATTACAACCCGAACTATATTGCATAGTCGATGATTAACACGAAGATGATCCTATTGCAAGGTTTTGCTGGTAAGTCATCGTACTGGTAGTAGACAAGATGATTTAAAGTGCAATAAAGGTGGTACTAGTGGATTTATTTGTTGGAATTCAACGTGGCTGCAATCACATGGTCTTTCTTGGTGGGAGTGTAACCCTAACTGCACTTTGGATTACCTTGACGGAGTAGTGAACTGGGCATTCATTTTGCAAGGGAGTGGGTGTAGTGTGCCGACAAGATTGCATTTCTGTAGGGTTTCGAGGCCGGTTATGGAGGACTCCTGGGCTCGATACAACGACCTGTAATGGAGGATTGATATTTTTCCAGGGTTTAAGAGCCGAGCCATTTATGTGAATGTGTTAACTGTATTCACCAAGCAAAATGCGAGTGTCTCTAGATTCAAAACCAGTTGTAGAAGCTTTCATTTTCGACCTTCGGTTTTTAATATCAAGGTAATGTCTTTCTGACATTTTTCAGTTTGTTGCAATTGTCAATATTGTTGAAGCTTTGGAATAAAATTTAACCACCTTCTGTGTTCATGGAAGCTTCTATCATCTACAGGGTTCTATGCTCAAGATGAGTGGGAACTACTGCATGTATCGGTAAGTCTCGGTGGTTTCTCTTGTGGTTTCTCCTGGAAACTGTTGGCTGTGTTCGGTTTGGACGGAACATTCAATTTTCTGAAGATGTGGTCGTTGTTGTAAAGCTTACATGCTGTGAAGCATGCGTAGGGAGGATGGAATCCTCGACCTATCCTTATGATGTATTCTACAGTTTTACTGTATGTCGAAATGTATTACTTGTTTGCCAGGGTTTTAACCCTCGACTACTGGATAATGAGAAGGGTTCGACCTATGGTAAATTTGTGCCTGAATCAATGCTTTGTGTTATTTAATGTCAATGTTTGTTGTAATTGGTTAATGGCTGAGAGCCAAGGCTTGATGCTTCATTTTGGAACTTCGAACCCTAATGTTTACTTCAGTTCTATGCATGGAACTGTTTGCAACCTTGAACCCTTGGTTCGACAGTCGATGATGTTGAAAGTTTAAAGTGTTAAAGAGCCGAAAGGCCGGGTCTCTCAGTCTATAGTTTCAAACTTGGTTTTGTTTGTGTAGAAGAATAATATCGATGGGCTTTTGATTTTGCAATTGTAATATCTACTATTGTTTTTGTTTTAAATATTTTGGGTTTTGAACCCTATTGAATGGTGTTGCTAACAACGTTGTTTTTCTACGTGATTACTTGTAAGAATGTAATTATGCCGAGAGGGTTTAACCCTCGGCCATTCTGGCTAAAGAAATATTATGGTCCCGTTAGCTTGATACTGTTTGTATGCGTTGGAACTGGGAGTAGTGCTCCGAAACCTGTGTTAATTTAACTTGGATGTTTTCGTTTTAAGAAAAAAATGGTGTTCTATTAAAAAGGATGAAAGACAAAAGTGAATACCTCATTTTGTGCTTTCAGCCGTGAATTTGTTCCTTCGTTCAAGTTTTTGACTTTGTAATGAAATCGTGACTAAACTATCTTACTGTTGAGTGAGGGTATTGAATCTTACTTGTGATCTTAACACGAAAAGTTGGTGTTTAAAATGTTAAATGTCTTGACCGTCAAAATGGCTATGAGTTTGTCATGATGCTTAAAGTTATTTGATTCTTTTTTTAAGGGCTTCGAACCCATGTCTGTTATGTTTGCAAAAGTCTTCTATGAAATCTGTCTTAGATAAATTATTTGATTTGGTAAATGTTGAAATGAATACTAAGTGTTGAAGTATAGAAACTAGGGTTCTGTCAAATAATGGGACATTTCTCCAATATAGTCTTATTATATGTTTAAAAGGGTCTAATAATATGAGTATTATTAGTTCTGATCACTCTGTTAAAAGAAATAGTTGTGTAATAAATAGTAATCCTATTTATCTTCTGATGCTGCAATGATGAAGATGTAAAATGTCTGTATAAAAAGATAATGGTATAATTGTTTTACAGCTATTTAGATTTCAAACATATCGATGAAAGGAAAGAAATGCATTAAAGAAAAAGATGATGTGATACAGTGTATTTAGCATTTGTTGTATGAGATATAGTTTGATTTTATGCAGAAACATAGAACTGTTTGAGTTTTCTATTTTTTTTTTTATAAAGTAGAGATGTTCTGAAGTCTATATAAAAACATTATTTCTATGTTTAGCTATGACAGAAAACCTAAGTTATGAAAATTTTCCAGTAGCTAAGAAATTACAATAATATAACAGAAAAGAAATATTAAGGGAAACATAACAGAGTTAGGTTACTCATTCAATCTGTTCACTATCTATCATTTATCTATTTTAATCTTCCTTCTCTGTACTAGAGTACAATACAGAAAAAAATATGGGAAAAAATATAGAGAAGGAATTTATTCTATCAATTCATAAAGATATTCAGCAGTCTACTAAAAATCCTAATTAGATCAGTAATTCACAATTATACATATGTATTATCACTAGTTAGCTAAAGAGTACTAAATTAACAATTATAGAAAGTAAAATTGACTACTTAGAGATGAAATATCAAGAAGAACCTGTAACTGTAGATAGGGTGGACAAACACCCAAGGAGGCCTGTTCCTCCCAACCTTCTCTAGACGAAGCAGCCAAACTACTTTCGTCCTTTGGACCCCCAAGATTTTTTATTGAACCACTAGGTAGAAGACTCTGTGTAGAAGCAAGGCACTCAAATTGTATAACCAGCAATCAATAGAGACTTGCCAAAAAACCTCAATCTCTGCACTTAGCAGCAACACTATGCACTCAGTAGTAAACAAGGCAGGCTTACAACATGATAAAAAACATAGACTTCCCCTCATCGAATATATTGTGTGCATACAACAGAACCACAAGGTAAGTTTCCTCGTAAGGAAAAGTGATGAACCTCAGTCCAAAATTCGATGGCTCTTAAAAATATTGCCTAGGTCTTTAGTGGTCAGTTTTCAATAAATGATCCTCAAGCTACAGTCCCATCTTTCATGGCACTCTGACCACAATTCAAGGGAGTTGTCCCATACCAACAACTAGTTACTTGCCTCATGATGCTACCACTTGTCCATTTCCTTCTACCCTAGATTCCATTCCACTTAGTGGTTCAGTAAACACTCTTTCAACAACTCTCCTTGGGTGGGTGTCTCCTATTTTATTTATTTAAATAATAATATTGTGCAATTACAGTCATCCTTAGACACTTGTCCAAATATAAAAATTTACAATAAAAGTTAAGATAATGTCTTCTTCAAACATAAAATGTTTTCAGTAGAGGGGTATGTTACAAACGCCCCCACTTAAGCTCAACATCGTCCTCGATGTTGCTTATTCTTCATCAGAGTCTCCCTGGAACAGAAATGGATATGCTGCCCGCATGTTACTTTCCAGTTCCCAGGTAGCTTCATCAGGGCTAAGGTGCTTCCATTGTACCTTTACCCACCCTATGGTACGATTCCAGAGCATAATTTCCCTCTTGTCAAGAATACAGTCCGGTTCCACTTGAAAATCTCCTCCGGGTTCCGCCTGTATGTCATTCCAATTTAGCACGAGTAGCATCGTACACATACTTCTTTAAAACAAAAATGTGAAAAATATTATGGATTCTTAAATTAGATGGCAAAGCTAACTGATATGCAACAGGTCCAATCCTTGATAGGACTTCAAATGGTCCACAGTACCTTGGTGCTAGTTTAGCACAACTCCCAAGCTTAAAAGAACTTTTCTTGGGTTTTACCTTTACAAAGACATGATCTCCAACCTGAAATTATCTTTCAGTGCATTTCAGATCTGCATAACTTTTTTGTCTATCTTGTGTAACTTTTAAGTTGCTTTGTACCTGTTTCACGGTTAGCTCCATCTCTTTTAACAAATCTAGTCCTAACATTAATCTGTCAACATGGTTATCCCAAGAAATAGGAGTAAAACATTTTCTTCCATATAAAATCTCAAATGGACTAAGTCTAGCAGATGCTTGATAATTATTATTGTATGCAAATTCAGCTAAATGCAAATAGTCTTCCCACTTAGTTGGTTGATCTTTAACATACATTCGGGTGATTCCACGAAGGTGGTTCACCATTTTTGGCGGATGGAAGCTAAAAAAATTATTTTTCGAACCTTCGATCGAGGTATTTTCAAGCCCTCGATAGAGATTTTAAAAGCTCGATCGAGGGTTTTAAAAGCTTGATCGAGGGTTTTAAAATACCTTGATCGAGGGTTTTAAAACCCTCGATCGAGCTTTTTAAAACCCTCGATCGAGCTTTTGAAAATACCTCTATCGCAAAAGCTTGATCGAGCTTTTTGAAAAGATCGCAAAAGCTTGATTGAGCTTTTGAAAAGCTCGCAAAAGCTCGATCTAGCATTTGAAAAACATAAAAAGGTTCATTTTAGGCCCTCGACCGAGGGTTTTAAAATACCTCGATCAAGGTATTGTTAAACCCTCGATTGAGGTGTTGTTAAACTCTCGATCGAGGGCTTAAAAAACAGTCCGAGAGCCCTTTTCACTGCAGAATGAAAGTTTTGTCTGCCTTCCATAGAGTTAAACCATGTTATTAAATGCTCATTAATGAGCGGACTTGATACTATTGGATTCATCAACGAATCCTCTATCCAGATATATAAAATTTACGAATTTTTATCTTCATATGTTTGTTGTTTTTAAATTTATACTAAAACTTGCCCTAAAAAACCATGCCAACAACTTCGATTGAGCTCAAAGATAAATCCACAACATTCAAAATACACATCCAAAAAATTTGAAAAAATACACAAGCCCCAGATAAACGTGTCCTCTTTAAAAGGGTATTTTTAGTTTTGCAAATTATGTAAAAAATCGAAAGATTTCGTGCACGCACACACATGTGTGCAAAATGCGACTTAAATATTCATTGGTAAGTTTCGAAAAATAATAATAAAAAATTAAAAGAAAAATATGTAAGCCCCAGTGCACTCTGTCTAGATCATGTTCACATATTTCATTTTTTAAAATTATTATTTTAACATTAATTTATTGTGCACGCACACAAACTACTTGTTAATTGCTCTTCAAATTTTTAAGTACACATGTTTCATTAAATGAAAATTCGACACGATATATGGCATTGGTATATTTCGAAAAAAATATCATTGGAAAGCCAACATAATTATCTACATTTCGTTTTTCAACCGCATGTCAAAATTCATGTGGCAAGTATGAGTTTCGAGGGCTTCAATTTAATACATGGGTAAAATTTTTGTTTTTCACCGTCATATTTGGCCAAAAAGAGTTACCCATCTTCATGGAATCAGCCATTCGTAACATGTCTTCTAAAATCTGATTAACCCTTTCAGTATGTCCGTCAATTTGTGGATGGAAAGCAGTATTGAAATTTAATTTAGTATTTAAACCCTTAAACAATGTTGTCCAGAAATTTCCAGTAAACTTGGAGTCTCGATTAGAAATAATTACCTTTGGAATTCCATGTAAGTGAAAGATTTGCTTCATAAACACATCTGCAATGTTAGCAGCTTTGAAAGTAGTCTTTATAGGAATAAAATGAGCAGATTTACTAAGTTTATCCACAACCACCATTATTGAGTCATTTTGTTTCTGATTCTTAGGTAAACCAGTAATAAAATCAATACTTATAATTTCCCATTTCCATTCTGGAATTGGCAATGGCTGCAATAGGCCGGCTAGGTGTTGATGTTCATCCTTAATGGTCTGACATTCAAAACACCTAGCTATGTACTCAACCATTTCATTTTTCATGTTGAGCCAAAAATAATCCTTCCTTAACATAGTTATCATTTTCTGATAACCAGGATGTCCCAAATAAGGACTTTTATGAACTTCATCCAAAATCAACAGTTTAACCTTTGACACATTAGGTACATCAATTCTGTTTTTATAAGTCCTTAAGCCTTTTTCATTAATGCTGTATTCTGTTATTAAATTTTCAGATAAATTTGAAGCAACCTTATCATGCCATTTTTGATAATTTTCATCTTGCTTAATTCCTTCTTCAATCTGATTTTCCAGACCTGTCTTAAACGTGCTGATTGCTGCCACGAAACTTAATTTGGCATTCCTGCTCAAGGCATCAACAACTTTGTTTTCCTTTCCTTTAATGTGTTGAATTTCGTAATCATACTCGCTAAGGAAAGCTAACCACCTACCTTGCCTTGCGTTAAGATTTGTTTGATCCAACAAGTATTTTAAACCCTTATTATCTGTCATTAGTATAAACGTTCTTCCAATCAAGTGATGGCGCCACATTTTTAGTGCATGTATCACGTTTTCCAACTCTATATCATAAGTTGCGTAGTTCTTTTAATGGATTTTTAACTTTCTAGACTCAAAAGCAATAGCATGACCCTCTTGAGTTAAGCCCCCCTCCAAGTCCCTCGATACATGCGTCAGAGCATACAACAAAGTCTTTATTAGGATCAACAATTATTAATATAGGTGGTGTTGTTAATAACTCTTTTAACTTCTTAAAACTTTCTTCGCATTTCTGATCCCAGATGAATTTCTTCCCTTTCTTCTGCAAAGAAGTTATGGGGTTCACAATTCTAGAGAATCCTTCAATAAACTTTCTGTAGTAACCTGTTATTCCCATAAATGACCGTACATCAGTTCCATCTTTAGGGACATGCCACTCATTAATTGCTCTTATTTTATTTGGGTCGACAAAAATTTCGTCTTTAGAGATTATGTGACCTAAGTACTGAATTTTATCTTTATAAAAGTCACATTTACTGAACTTAGCATAAAGCTGATGTTCTCTTAACACTTGCAGAATTATTCTTAAATGTTTGTCATGCTCTTCTTTAGTTTTTGAATAGATTAGAATATCATCAATGAACACGATTACAAACTTATCTAAGTACTTATGCAGAACATTATTCATTAAGCACATAAACACTGCCAGTGCGTTAGTTAGCCCAAAAGGCATAGCTACGAACTCGTAGTGCCCATAACTAGTTCTGAAAGTAGTTTTGAAAATGTCTTCATCATTTATTCTAACTTGATGATATCCAGACATTAAGTCAATTTTAGTGAATATCTCTGCTCCGTGTACCTAATCGAATAGATCGTCAATGCGGGGCAAGGGATATCGATTTTCAATTGTCATTTTATTAAGTTGACGGTAATCTATGCACAATCATGTGGTACCGTCCTTCTTTTTAACAAAGATAATTGGTGCTCCCCAAGGAGACACACTAGGCCTTATGTAGTTTTTATCTATTAATTCTTTTAGCTGAGATTTTAGTTCATTTAACTCTAGAATATTCATTCTGTAGGGAGCCTTTGAGTTTGGTACCGCACCCGGTATTAACTCAATGGTGAAATCAAGTTTCCTTTTCGGAGGTAGTCTTGGAATTTATTCCGGGAATACATCATAAAAGTTCCTAAGGATGGGTATATCTTCCAGTTTTATCTTATCTTCTTTAGATGAACATTCATCATTGATAACATTAACAACAAACATTTTACACCCCTTTCTTGTAGCTCTCTTTACTTGTAAAGCAGAAATTTGTCTTACAGAAGTTTTCCTATGCATTCCTTTTACTGTTTCAGTTTTTCCTTCATTATTCAAACAAGTAAAAGACTTTTCATAACAGTTAAGTACTACTCTATGATGTTCCAGCCAGTCCATGCCAATCAACAAGTCATATGACCCTAATGGTAAAACATTCAAATTAACTTGCGTTTTCAGCTGACTCATAAGTACATCACAACCTTTGACAAAATCTATAACCTTTCTTTTAGTGCATGTTGCTAGTTGAACTAACCATGAATTATCAAATTTTTCTACCTTTAACTTGCAAATTTTCACTAAATCAGGTGAAATGTAACTCAAACTTGTACCTGGATCTATTAGAATGGAAATAGATTTGTTTTGTATCATACCTTCGATTTCAACCATAGACGTTTGATGGTCTGCTTAACGATTTTCCAGCGCTGCAATTATCCTAGGCATTTCTCTTGCTACATCACCCATTGTAGGTTCTGCTTGTATGGTGTGAATGTTGTTGACTGTCTTTCTGTTGCGTGGGCATTGAGCTCTAGTATGGGGTCCACCGCAATCATAACACTTTATAGGTGCCCTCTGTTCAACATTTCTGGTGTTGTTATTATTATTGTTGTTATTATTATTAGGCACATTCCTTGCAGCAGTATAATTCTGTGGTGCATTACCCCTGTAATTATTATTACTTGGAAAATTTATGTTATTATAATTCTGATTAAAACTTTTTTTTTTATGTTCAAAATTATTAGATTTATTACTTCTCCAGTTCGATACACCTTCTCTTCTCTTGTTCTGTTCAAAACATAAATTAGCCTTCGTCATGGCCTCTTCAAGAGTTAAAGGGTTATCATACTCAATTCTGTCCTTTATGTGGAAGGGTAAACAACTTATAAACCTTTGTATCTTAGGTTTTTCTCCATCTAGGTAAGGTACATACCTTAACAAGATGAGAAACTTGCTGCATAACTCCTTCATGGTCATTGAACCCATCTTTAAATCATAAAATTCTTTTGACTTATCTTCGTAGTACTATTCGAATACGAACTTTTTCTTAAACATATTCTTAAATGTTCTCCATTTTATGTCTTTATCCTTAATATTTTTAACTCTTTTGACATCTTGCCACCAAATACCTGCCCTTCCGGTCAGATTGTATATGGCCATTTTAGCTTTTAATTGAGATGAGTAGTTATAAATTTGAAAGTACTTCTTCATTCCCGACAACCATGCTTCAACTGCCTCTCCCTTTTCATTTTCACCATTAAAAGTTGGTGGCTTTATCTTTTTAAATTCTCCAGTAATTTGTTCATGATGCTTATGCTTCCTCTTCTTAGAACATCAATCACTGCCATTGCTGTCATGATCAGAATTACAGTTACTTCGATCAAATTCAGTTTAAAAGTAACTATTACTTTTACCATTCTTTGCTTTCTTGCTTTTATGTTTGTGAGACATTGTACCAGAATCATAATTTACTTTTGATTTCCTTCCTCTTTCCTCATTTTGGTAGTTTTCCATTAAAATCTGATTTAACTCTTCTTGCGCCTTCAAAATTCGTTCATTCTCTTCTTTAACAGTTCTTATTTCAGATTTTAAATCTTTTACAATACGTAGTAGTTCAGAAGATTGATATTTAACTCTATGTAAATTCCTTCATTACCAATATTATGTGTGTTGTTATTATGCTCATTATGAGGAGATATGTCCTCTACTGATTCTTCCGGTATATCCATACCTGCAAATTAAATATCAAGCTGTTCTGTACATAAAAAAAATTAAATAAAAGTCAGTAACTAAGTTTTCTATTTTCATTTTCTGTTTTGCGTGCATGAGCCTAAATTTCAGGCCTAGAGTTTGAACTCGTGCTCTGATACCACATGTAACATCCCGAAATTTCACAAAATTTAAAAATTTTCAATGTAGCATTAATTGTTGTACTTTGCTGTGCAGAATCATATTAAATGCTTCTATGTCGACATGCTGAAATAAATGTTTGTAATGATTATATAATCTGTTTTGTTTTGCGACAATGTCAATGATTTTAAGGTTCCCTCTGCTATAGTTATTGTTTATATGTTCTAACTGTGTCCTTTTGTTTGTTGATGATGAAGGGGTCCTATGGGTACCCCGAGTCTTACTTAGCATTTGTGCTAAAGCAATTGAACCTTCATTTTCGCAGATTATAGGTAAGAGAGTAATAATAATTTTGAAAGTGAAGGTACATAGATCTACATTATCGTCAATAGCTTTCAAGTTTTTAAAAGAGAAAAATAGGATAGCTTGCAATACAAATCAGGGTAAGATCTGCTTTAGTCCTTTATCTAAGGATTTATATTGAAAATTTTGAATATTTATAGGATCATATCCTAAGTTCGAATAATCCTTATTGTAGATCCTTGTATAACTTTTGATCCTATACATTTTATGATCGAACCTTGTTTTGATGTGGGATAAATACTTTAAGTGTTCTAAGAATCATACTATGGCTAACTAGTATTAATATCTTATATTAATACTATTAATCTATGTGCTTCTCCTAAAGTTGAAACTATAGATAATATCCATACTTGTCACACTATAACCATGGTTATTACTTGTACTTGTATGATCTTTATACACTAACCTAGGTATTTTCCTAAGTGCAAGAGTATGGACAACAGTCACCATAATATGAAAATAGTTACTATGTAGGCTATCTCCATGGTTTGTGCCATTTTCTATAGAGTTTTGGAACATGATTATCATCATACTAAACCATATTAGTGATATGGTATTTATACAATACATGAGGGTTTGAATATAATGATCTAAGTGTAGCCTAAAAGCAAGGTTCATGACTATACTATAAGTTGGAGGTATTAATGTTATATACGTGACCATAATGTTTATGGTTGTAGGTTCCCTCGGTGCTGATTGAACCTTAGACAGGATCAACATGGATTGGTATGAACATTGGGAAATGATAGGATAGGGTTGATAAATTACAACCCGAACTATATTGCATAGTCGGTGATTAACACGAAGATGATCCTATTGCAAGGTTTTGCTGGTAAGTCATCGTACTGGTGGTATACAAGATCATTTAGTGTGCAATAAAGGTGGTACTAGTGGATTTATTTGTTGGCATTCAACGTGGCTGTAATCACGTGGTATTTCTTGGTGGGAGTGTAACCCTAACTGCACTTTGGATTACCTTGACGGAGTGGTGAACTGGGCAATCATTTTGCAAGGGTGTGGGTGTAGTGTGGCCGACAGGCTTGCATTTCTATAGGTTTTCAAGGCCGGTTCTGGGGGACTCCTTCGCCAGGCTCGATACCATGACCTGTAATGGAGGATTGATAGTTTTCCAGGGTTTAAGAGCCGAGCCATTTCTGTGAATGTGTTAACTGTATTCACCAAGCGAAATGCGAGTGTCTCTGGATTCAAAACCGGTTGCAGAAGCTTTCGTTTTTTACCTTCGGTTTTTAATATCAAGGTAATGTCTTTTGACATCTTTTGGTTTGTTGCAGTTGTCAATATTGGTTAAGATTTTGAATAAAATTTAACCACCTTCTTTGTTCATGGCAGGTTCTGTCATCTACAGGGTTCTATGCTCAAGATGAGTGGGAACTACTGCATGTATCGGTAAGTCTCGGTGGTTTCCCCTGTGGTTTCTCCTCGAAACTGTTGGTTGTGTTTGGTTTGGACATAACTTTTGATTTTATGAAGATGTGTTTGCTATTGTAAAGCTTACATGCTATGAAGCATGCGTAGAGATGATGGAATCCTCGACCTACCCTTATGATGTATTCTATAGTTTTACTGTATGTCGAAATGTATTACTTGTTTGCCAGGGTTTTAACCCTCGACTACTGGATAATAAGAAGGGTTCGGCCTATGGTAAATTTGTGCTTGAATCAATGCTTTGTGTTATTTAATGTCAATGTTTTTTGTAATTGGTTAATGGCTGAGAGCTAAGGCTTGATGATTCGTTTTGGAACTTAGAACCCTAATGTTTACTTCAGTTCGATTCATGGAACTGTTTGCAACCTCGAACCCTTGGTTCGGGAGTCGATGATGTTGAAAGTTTAAAGTGTTAAAGAGCCGAAAGGATGGGTCTCTCGGTCTGTAGTTTCAAACTTGGTTTTGTTTGTGTAGAAGAATAATATCGATGGGATTTTGATCTTGCAATTGTAATATCTATTGTTGTTTTTGTTTTAAATATTTTGGGTTTCGAACCCTATCGAATGGTGTTGCTAACAACGTTGTTTTTCTACGTGATTACTTGTAAGAATGTAATTATGCCGAGAGGGTTTAACCCTCGTCCATTCTAGCTAAAGATATATTATGGTCCCGTTAGCTTGATACTGTTTGTATGCGTTGGAACTGGGAGCAGTGCTCCGAAACCTATGTTAATTTAACTTGGATGGTTTCGTTTTAAGAAAAAAATGGTGTTCTATTGAAAAGGATGAAAGCCAAAAGTGAATACCTCGTTTTGTGCTTTCGACCATAAATTTGTTCCTTCATTCAAGTTTTTGACTTTGTAATGAAACCGTGACTAAACTATCTTACTGTTGAGTGAGGGTATTGAATCTTACTTGTGATCTTAACATGAAAAGTTGGTGTTTAAAATGTTAAATGTCTTGACCGTCAAAATGGCAATGAGTTTGTCACGATGCTTAAAGTTATTTGATTCTTTTTCTAAGGGCTTCAAACCCATGTCTTTTATGTTTGCAAAAGTCTTCTATGAAATCTGTCTTAGATAAATTATTTGAGTTGGTAAATGTTGAAATGAATACTAACTGTTGAAGTGCAAAAACTAGGGTTCTGTCAAATAATGGGACATTTGTCCAATATAGTCTTATTCTATGTTTAAAAGGGTTTGATAATATGAGTATTATTAGTTTTGATCACGCTATTAAAACAAATAGTTGTGTAATAAATAGTAACCCTATTTATCTTCTGATGTTGCAATGATGAAGATGTAAAATATTTGTATATAAAGATAATGGTATAATTGTTTTACAGCTATTTAGATTTCAAAGATATCGATGAAAGGAAAGAAATGCATTAAAGAAAAAGATGATGAGATACAATGTATTTAGCATTTGTTATAAGAGATATAGTTTAGGTTTATGCAGAAACATAGAACTGTTTAAGTTTTCTATTTATTCTTTTATTATAAAGTAGAGATGTTCTAAAGTCTGTATAAAAACATTATTTCTATGTTTAGCTATGATAGAAAACCTAAGTTATGAAAATTTCCCAATAGCTAATAAATTACAATAATATAAGAGAAAAGAAGTATTAAGGGAAACATAATAGAGTTAAGTTACTCATTCAATCTGTTCACTATCTATCATTTATCTATTTTAATCTTCCTTCTCTGTACTAGAGTACGATACATAAAACAATATGGGAAAAAATACAGAGAAGGCATTTATTTTATCAATTCATAAATATATTCAGCAGTTTACAAAAAATCCTAAACAGATCAGTAATTCACACTTATACATCTGTATTTTCACCAGTTAGCTAAAGAGTGCTAAATCAACAATTATAGAAAGTAAAATTAACTACTTAGAGATGAAATATCAAGAAGAACCTGTAACTATAGATAGGGTGGACAAACACCCAAGGAGGCCTGTTCCTCCCAACCTTCTCTAGAAGAAGCATTCAAACTACTTGCCTCATTTGGATCACCAAGCCTGTTTACTGAACCACTAGGTAGAAGACTCTGTGTAGAAGCAAGGCACTCAAATTGTATAACCAACAATCAATAGAGACTTTCCAAAAAACCTCAATCTGTGCGCTCAGCAGCAACACTCTGCACTCAGCAGTAACACTCTGCACTCAGCAGTAAATAAGGCAGACTTACACCATGATAAAAAACATAGAATTCCCCTCATCGAATCTCTTGTGTGCATACAGTAGAACCACAAGGTAAGTTTCCTCATCAGGAAAAGTGATGAACCTCAGTCAAAAATTCGATGGCTCTTAAAAATATTTCCTAGGTCTTTAGTGGTCAGTTTTCAATAAATGAGCCTCAAGCTCCAGTCCCATATTTCAGGGCACTATGACCACAATTCAAGGGAGTTATCCCATACCAACATCTAGTTACTTGCCTCATGATGTTGCCACTTTTCCATTTCCTTCTACCCCAGATTCCATTCCACCTAGTGGGTCAATAAACACTCTTTCAACAGCTCTCCTTGGGTGGGTGTCTCCTATTTTATTTATTTAAATAATAATATTGTGCAATTACAATCATCCTTGGACACTTGTCCAAATATAAAACTTTACAATAAAAGTTAAGATAATGTATTATTCAAACATAAAATGTTTTAAGTAAAGGGGTATGTTACACCATCCAACCTAGGAAACTAGTAGGATTGATGGGATTGTCTTCTATGCAATTATTTGAATGGGGACATTACAGTCCTCCCCACCCAATATTGCTTTCCCTCAAGCAATCTCAATTTACCATGCTGCAAACTTGTTCCTTCTCTATCCGGTGGCCTTCTATGAAGAATGTCTCCCAAAACCTTTCTATTTCGGTTCTTCATGTTGTGGGAAGAAACTACCTGATTCGGATAGGTGTGTTTCCCTCTCACAACCCTTAGTACTCCTTTTGAGTCTTGGAATTTCATTTCAGGAATTTAATAATTTATTGTATGCTCTCCTATTGAATACAACCATTGCACTCCCAAAACCACATTAGTATGAGAAACATCAACCACATAAAAACTATCAACAAAAGTATAGTTACCTATGGTGACTTGCAGCTGTGGAATCCATGTTTTGCACTCCATCGTGTTGTGACCAGGAATGACATCTGTGAAGCCATAGAATGGTTCAATAGGTATCTTCCTCCTCTCCACCATGTCTACATAAATGAAGTTATGTGTGGGTCCTCCATCTACCAAAAATAAAGTTTTTTGTCCTAGTACCACACCCTTTCATCGAATTGTGTGATATCGAGGTACTGTTGAAAGCATTGCCATTCTTACTTTGGTGGGTGAGGGATGCTTCACTTCTTGTTTCCCTTCTTCTGCTATAATATATCCCTCTTCTTGGGATGAAGTATATCCTTCTTCCTCCATGCCCCCTTCATACCTGTCATCACAAAATACTTCATGAATTGGGCCTTTCCCTTAGCACATTTATGTACTGGTGCCCACGGTTGGAAGCATGAGTAACACAATTTCTTCCTTCTGTGCTCTTCCCTGCTTAGCTCCTATTTCTTATCCTTTCCATATTCATCTTCGTGCCATGGCTTCTTATGATATGCATATCTTTTCCAAGGTTTCTTTTCAATTATGAAGCCAGGTTTGAGAGTAAATCTCATTCTAGGAAGCACATTTTGGAGATCCCTAGTCAAGCTCATTGCATCTTTTAATGTAGTTGGCTTGTGGGATTTGACCAAACCTTTTAAGGGTTCATCCAAACCTTCAGTGAACAACAATACCAACCTTCCCATAGATACATCAACCACCTTGACTGATAATTTTTGAAATTCCAACATATACTCAGTAGGGGTCCCAGTTTGCTTTAATTGAGCTAGTTCCTTGAAAGGCAATTCTGGATCTTTGTGTTCAAATCTCTCTAGTACCCTGTCAACAAATTCTCCATATGTGTTAACCTGATCATGACCCAAAGTTTTCAGGCCATGAAACCACCATTCATTTTCATCTCCTTCCAAGTGCAAAATGGCCATTGTTAATGCATCCTCTTCCAACATAGGATTCAGCTAAAAATACACATCTAATTTTTGCACCCAAGTGTTAGCAGAATTTTGAGAGGAACCATCAAAAGCAGGAAGTGACATTTTACTAATAGCACCATTTAATTCAATGTTTTGGATTGGACTCCTATTGTCCTCCTTCCTTTTCATTTTATGTACAGCATCAATGTATTGACTAAATGGTAAACCTCTTTTACAATCCTCACTCAACTCATTCCATTCGATTGCTAGTTTACTAAAATCCACTTGAATATCAGGCTCTTCTTTGGGTATGAGAAATTTAGGTGTAGTATGCCTTTGTGTGCTTTGAAATTCATCAGGTCTATTATGAGGTCCAGTGCTTGAGAAAATATGCTCACTCATGTTCTTCTTCCCTTCTAGGTGTGAACCACTGTTATCTCCTACCATCCCTTTGCTTGCAAGTTGGCTACCCAACAATTCCAATCCTTTCATCAACTGTCCACTCATGTCTTTCATACCCATGGAAAGTTTATCAAAACATGGTTTTAAGGTTGCAACAAGTTCCTCCTTATGTCTTAAGTTTTCATCCTCTTCTCTACCCATGGTTTTAGCAAAAGACTCTTCTTCTTCTACTACCTCTTCAACTACTGGATCAAAGGGTGGTGGTTTATTCTTTTGAATTCTTATTAATACCATCAGGTTCCAAGAACATGCTTTGATACCACTTGTAATGACCCTTCTTAAAAAAATTATTAAAATTCCCAATTTCCCACTTTTTCCCCAATTTCGACCCTTGACTAGTTTTGATGTCAGGGTCTCCAAATTAACCCAAATGCTCCCAAATATTCTGTAAATGTATATGACTAATACTGAAACATGAATATGATGTTCAGGGATGATATATGGCCACCAAAATACTTCTGCAGACTTTTTAAGATTATGGACCAAGTATGTGATTTTACTAGTAATTTGTGAAGCAAATCTCCCCGGGGTAATGACTGAAATTGGCTTCCCAAATGCATCCAAACCCATTCGAAATTTAGAACAGAGGTAGGGGATGTATGAGGTACATTAATAAGGTATTATATGCATCATTAATAAATTATTAGGTCTATTCTAACCTCCTCCCCAATAGTAGAAAAAACCGCTAATTCGACCCTTGGGGAAATGGCACCAAATCTCTTCCAAATACAAATAAACTGAGTAAAATGACTTCAAATGCTTAAGCGCTGAACATGAAACTTGTAATAATAATTAATGCCTGTCCATTCATCATAAATATACTAGATAATCATTCTTTCATTCAAAATCATCAACATTACAATAGCATACATCAATGTAGTGAGGAAATGGTCATTCTTTGCTCATTAATCATCATTTTTACATATAGCCACTTGGTATTTCGACCTGAAACTTTATGAAGATGAAGAAAAGAGTATATTAAGATTATTAAAATCATAAATACATCATGCAAATATCTACCAAGGAGTACAATATCTCACCAAAAACGCCCTCCCTCGAGGAGCAAGAATATGCCTTCAAAACTGGAAATGGTTGAGAGAAAGTGCTGCACTAAAAAAAACCACAAGATTCGCTGTAGTTGATACCTGCAAATACAAAATCCATTAAATATCCATGAAATACCTGAGTGGCCTCTCCAAACACCAACTTGGATGGGAATATTTCACCCTCTAAATTGGCTAAGGCAAGAAACTAGTCATCCACTAGCTCTCTCTTCACAAATGCAATTTTTCTCAAATGATCAAAAGCCCTTCTCTTGGTTTATCCCTATATTTTATAAACATACTTAGCCTTCTAAGGTTCCCAATCCATCCATAAATTCAATCCAATTCGAATTAGGGTAAGGGATGAATATTTGCCATGTGTCTCACCTTTCCTAACCTTCCATTTTCCACCAATTCGAGTGGGGGTCTCTTTGGCTTCTCCAACTCCCATGAGCGCCCTCTTGGAGCCTATTTTTGGGGCTGACATTATTAGGATATTCCCATACTCCATCCTAGTCCTACCAGCATTTTCAGTCATGCGTGCACTTTTAGGGTTTGCATGCATTATTTAGGGTTTGCATGCATCCCAGTCATCAGTCCAACACCTAGCCCTCAGTTAGACAGCCCCCAGGAGCTTCTCTTAGATCATTTTTATCCCTCCTAGTGCTTAGTGCACCCCTTCATGCAATTGCATGCATCTCATGCGCCCTTTCTCACCTACCACTCAGTTGCACTTCAGTTAATTGAGTTATCATCAGTTCTTTCCTTGATTTAAGGCTAGATTGACTCTCAACAGACTGTATCACTCCGATGGATCTCCAGTGAGACTAGACTGCCCATTCTGACTCCAGTTAGCTCCTCATGTTCCCTCCATTGACCCTCCTTCATTCAGTTAGACTCAGTTACACCTACCACACTCAGTTAGAATTAGTTTGATTGATGGTTGATAGTTACTTGAGCATTGATGACTCCACTGATGATGAGATAGACTACTAGTTGTGCTCCGATGAAACTCCAGTGATCCTTTGATCACTCCATGAAGGCTAATTCGAATTTCCACCTTAGGCATTCGAATCCTCATGCATTGTACTATTTATTTGTCCATATTGTGATTAATTAATTAGTGTGTGTGAAGTATTTTTGCTTCTATCCGATTTCTACTATATTAATATTCTGTTGCTCATTATACTGCATTGACCACTCTTCTTCTATTTTCTTGCTTAATCAATTACTTTCTTATGAGGTATACATCATCTCTTAGATCTGCTGTGAGGATTTTCACATGGTATCAGAGCATGTTGAGAGTATTGTTTATCTCCATTCTTGAGAGGTTTTTGCAAGTTATTATCAAGATTTCAAGTGCAGCAGTTTCTGTATTTTTGCAGCTGTAGCAGTTGCATACATTTCTCTTGTTTTTGCAGGTATTCTACAGCTTCTATGTATTCATCAGGAATTATTCCTCTTTCTCCATTCAACTATGATGAATGGAAACCATCAATGATAGCACATTTGAAGAGACATGGTCTCTTTGATTATTGTTTTGAAAGAGAGTTCGAATTCTTTGAAGAAGAGTATGACTGGTTAAATGAAGGAGAAATATCTTGTGCAGCCATGATGTATGCTATGTCTCGATGCATGTTATATCACCTCCCTGATTTTTCATCTCCAAAATATCTATGGGCCTACCTAGATGAAATATTTGGAAAACAGAATGAAGGGATTGGTCCAAACGCCTTCGAGAGCAAGCAAAGTGATGCATTCTCCCTCCTTGATGATCTCATTGATCATGAACCAGTATCAAACACATCTCATATTGAAGTTGTCCACAAAGAAGAAAAACTTGCAAATTCTACACTCATGCTCCAAATTTCTTCTCTTTCTGTTCCAGCTCACACTCTAGATATTGCAGAAGGTCCTTAATCCTCTCTTACACTAGAGTCTGTTGGTATGCATCATGATCTATTGAATGTTTTGGAGGTCAAATCAGCTGTTGGAGGTAATGCATTCGCTCTCCTCAAGCAATCACCTCTTATTTACTACTATATGATCATTATTCCATGCTTTCAAAAGGTTATTGAAGAATATGGCCATTTCCATTCACTTGGGATAATTTCTCATGCACATCATGGTTTTGATCTCACCCTTGCTGGTTCAAAGGAGATCTCAAGAAACCATGGCCATTCGCTTGGGATAATTTCTCATGCATTTACTGGTTTTGATCTCACCTCTTATGGTTCAAAGGAGATCTCAAGAAACCATGATTCAAGTCTTGTATCTAATTTGGATTCTAAGCAATTACTACTTGGGATAATTTCTCATGCATATGATGGTTTTGATCTCACCCCTGCTGATTCGAAGGAGATCTAAAGAAACCATTTATCGAGTCTTGGAGCTGATTTGGATTCCAAGCAATCATTATTATTTGATGGTTCTTTTTGGCATAATCTCACCCATGATGGTTCGAAGGAGAATACAAAAGACTATCTACACATTCATAGATTTGATCCTACCTCAGCTGATTCGAATCACAGGTTCAAGGATCATCCTCATACCTTTGGATTTGTTCTCATCACATTCGATCTGAAGAGTAAGTACAAGCACATGCTTTTTGAGCATGATCCACTTCTTCCCAAGAAGAATATACCTCCAAACATATGACCAAGCATCACACCTGCTTGAGTTTGGAGCATTTATTTTTGTGTGTGCCTTATAGTCTATTTTGAGGGGGGGTATTTTTCCCATGAGGTTTTCTCCATTTCCTCGGTTTATTGACTCGGTTATTATTCATTGTATTGGGTGACCTTTGGTCTTAGTTACTAGGGCCCAGGATGGATTAAAGGGGGGTGTTAGGATATTCCTATACTCCATCCTAGTCCTACTAGCATTTTCATCCTTTGCATTTTCAGTCATGCATGCACTTTTAGGGTTTGCATGCATCCCAGTCGTCAGTCTAGCACCTAGCCCTCAGTTAGCCATCCCCCGTGAGCTTCTCTCAAATTAGTTTTATCCCTCCTAGTGCTTAATGCGCCCCTTCATGCAATTGCATGCATCTCATGTGCCCTCTCTCACCTACCACTCAGTTGCACTTCAATTAATTGAGTTATCATTAGTTCTTTCATTGATTTAAGGCTAGATTGACTCTCAACTGATTGTATCACTCCGATGGATCTCTAGTGAGACTAGACTGCCCATTCTGACTCCAGTTAGCTCCTCATGTGCCCTCCACTGAGCCTCCTTCATTCAGTTAGACTCAGTTACACCTACCACACTCAGTTAGACTCAGTTTGACTGATGGTTGACAGTTACTTGAGCATTGATGACTCCACTGATGATGAGATAGACTACTAGTTGTGCTTCGATGACACTCCAATGATCCTTTGATCACTCCATGAAGGCTAATTCGAATTTCGACCTTAGGCATTCGAATCCTCATGCATTGTACTATTTATTTGTCCATATTGTGATTAATTAATTAGTGTGTGTGAAGTATTTTTGCTTCTATCTGAGTTCTACTGTATTATTATTATGTTGCTCATTATACTGCATTGACCACTCTTCTTCTATTTTCTTGCTTAATCAATTACTTTATTGTGAGGTATACATCATCTCTTAGATCTACTGTGAGGATTTTCACATACATGTCATAATGGTCAGATCTCAGAGGTCAGATTTGCAATTTTTCATAGATGTCATAAATGCTCCATCATTGTTGTCGTAAGGGCTAGGGAATCTAGCCCAAGTGTCCACAAGCTTCCAATTTGACTCTTCCTCTTCCACGCAGGTTACCAATCCATCACAATTCGACCTAAGATGCTCAATGCCATGTGTATGACTTACCAACTCGCCCAATAATTTTCACCTTCTCATGAATGCAAATTGGCAAGAAAGATGCCATGTGTCCTTGAAAAATCAAGCTAGTGTGGGTCCCACATCCTCCATATGTCTTCAAAACCACTTGCCACCTAGAATTTCTCTTGAATTTATTTATTAAACTTATTTATTAAATAATTGAACCCTTCTGATGTCTAAACATCATTTATTAGCTTCCTTATTGCAATTCCAAATGTGCCCATCCAACCTAGGAAACTAGTAGGATTGATGGGATTGTCTTCTATGCAATTATTTGAATGGGGACATTACAAGAATCCTATGTTTTTGATTTGTAATGTTACCCAGGAAATTTCAAATGATATATGATTCCTAGACAACGCATGCAACAACCATATGACTAGAAATAAAGATTTATTTTCAAGTCTAGATACAAGCATTCAGTCTGAAGTGAAATTGGGTAATGACAATTATTAAGGTAAAAGTTAATGGTGAAGGAGTGATTGTTGTATATGCCAATAATGGTGAAAGAAGAAAATTCATGATGTTTACTATGTTCCTGGTTTAATGTGTAATTTATTAAGTGTTGGAAAGATGCTAGAGAAAAAGTACAGAGTGTTCTTCAATAACAAGGTATGCACTATCTATGACAAATATCCAAGTAAGCAATTGATTGCCAGAGTAGAAATGAAAAATAATAGAATTTTCCCGCTGATTATGAGGAATGATTTGACTAACTCTTTGAATTATTATAAAAATAAGAGTTGAGATCAATCATGGTTGTGGCATTTGAGGTATGGCCATTTACATTTTAGTGGCTAGGATTTGCTACAAAAGAAGCAGATGGTGAAAGGGTTTCCTAGTATTCAACAACTAGCAAGCTCATGTGAGAGCTGCATATTAGGAAAGCATAACAGAGAAAAAATTGTTTCAGGAGTCTCATACAGAGCAAAAGCACCATTGGATCCGGTACACACAGATTTGTGTGGACTAATGTAAACACCTTCTTTGAATGGTAATGTTTATTTTATGACTTTCATTGATGATTTCACTCAAAAAACTTGGGTGTATTTGTTGAAACAGAAATCTCAAGCTTTTGATGTGTTTAAAAGTTTTAAAGCCATGGTTGAAAAGAAGAGTGGCATATTTATTAAAGTCCTATGATTAGACAAAGGAGGTGAGTATATATTAAATGATTTTGTGGAATTTTGTCAATATCATGGAATTAAAAGATAGTTTGCTGCTCGCTAAACTCCACAACAAAATGGAGTGGCAGAAAGAAAGAATATCGAACCATTATGAATATGGTTCGAAGTATGTTGAGGGAGAAGCATCTTCTATATGAATATTGGGGAGATGTTGTAACTTTCTCTGTGTATATTTTGAACAGAATCCCAACCAAGAGTGTGAAATATCAAGTTCCCTAGGAAGCATGGAGTGGTAAGAGTAGCAACATATCTCATTTGAGGATTTTTGGGTGTGTGGATTATGCACATGTACCTGAAGAAATGAGGAGAAAGTTGAATGATAGAAGTCAGAAGTGTATTTTTGTTGGATACAGTGAAGAGTCTAAATCATATAGACTTTATAATCCCATCACTAAGAAGTATATTGTTAGCAGAGATGTGGTGTTTAAGGAAGAAGAAGCATGGGATGGTAGCATAAATAAATTGGTTGTAGAGGACACTGTTACACCTCACACATAAGATGAAGGAGATGAGAAGGGTGTCTAGGGTGGGAAGCTAACTCCACATACACCTACACCAGCAACAAGAACACCTCTAATACAATCATCGGAAGTTATAACGCCTAGAACTCAAGAGCGTAGTGAACCATCAAGTGTTGGTGGACAACATGTAACATGATCAGAGGTAAGTAATGAGTCAAATCCTACATTAACTTCATTAAGAAACAAAGTTAGAGGTCAGAAGGCTAGAAGTTTAAGAGAATTGTATGAGCAAAATGAAGAAGTGATCAAGTTTCAAATTTTGCATTGATTGCATGTGATCCTGTAAATTTTGATGAGGATGTTAAAGAAGATGTTTGGATAAAATCTATGGATGAGGAAATTGATTCCATAGAAAGAAATAATACTTTGGATCTCATAGATTTTCCTGACAATAAAAATTGTACTGGTGTTAAATGGATTTACAAGACAAAATTAAATGTTGATGGGGAAGTTGAAAAATACAAAGAAGACTTGTAGGTCAAGGGTTTAGTCAACAACCTGGTGTTGATTATAATGAAACTTTTGCGCCTATAGCCAGACTTGATACAATAAGGATGGTGTTAGGTATTGCAGCTCATAATGAATGGAGTGTGTATCAAATGAATGTAATGTCTGCATTTTTTAATAGTTTTTTGGAAGAAGAGGTTTATGTAAAACAACCTCATGGATATGAAATTAATGGACATGAAGACAAGGTCTATAGGTTAAGGAAAGCATTGTGTGGATTGAAACAAGCACCCAGAGTATGGTATAGTAGGATTTATGAACTTATTTGAACAGTGAAGAATTCAATAGAAGTCCAAGTGAGCCAACCTTGTATACAAAGGTAAATCAAGAAGGTAAAATATTGATTGTTTGCTTATATGTTGATGATTTGATTTTCACTAGAGATTTTTCAGTAGATGAGTTTAAGACAACTATGAAAATGGATTTTGATATGACTGATTTAGGAATGATGAAGTATTTTCTTGGTATTGAAGTAATCCAATCTGAAGATGGGATTTTTATTAGTCAAACTAAGTATGCAAATGATATATTGAAAATATTCAGGATGATGAATTGTAAGCTAGCTGTAAATCCAATTGCAACTGGCACAAAACTCACTGAGAAGGATGAAGGGTCAAAATTTGATCCAATTTTGTATAAGAGACGTGTTGGAAGTCTCATGTATTTGACTACAACAAGGATGGATATAGTGTTGCAGTACGTTTGATTTCAAGATTTATGGAGTCTCCAAAGAGAAACCAATGGAAAGATGGAGAGAGGAGCCTAGGATAGATTGCAGGAACAACAAATTTTGGTATCCAGTATACATAAAAATAAAATTTTAAGTTGATTGGATATACTGACAGTGATTTTGCAGGTTCTACAGATGATAGGAAGAGCACATTGGGATATGTGTTCAATTTTGTATCAGGAGCAATAAAATGGGATTCAAAGGAGCATCCCATAGTGACTCTCTCCTCCCCTGAGGAAGAGTATGTTGCAGCAACAACAGTTGCATGTCAAATTGTGTGGATGCGAAGAACTCTTTCTGAGTTGCAACATGAACAAGAAGAACCAACTCAGATTTTCTGTGACAATAAATCAACCATTGCACTATCAAGAAATCATGTCTTCCATAAAAGGAGTAATCATATCAATAAAAGGTATCATTTTATTCGAGAATTGATAAACACGAATAAAATTGGTATGGATTTTTGCAGATCAAAAGATCAATTTGCAGACTTATTTACAAAACCTTTGGGAAAAGAACTATTTGAATTTCATAGAGAAAACATTGGGGTTTGTAATTTGTAACAAGTTTTGGTTTAGCAGCAATCTAGTGTTTCATATTTTTTGGGGGGGTGAAGAAATTGAGGGGGGGATTGTTGGAAGTGGTTAATCGCTTCACCGCTACAAATATTGAAAGGGAAACACCGCCTAGATTTACTTTATTTTATTTTTGAAAAGTCATCATCAAATCCATAATTTAATGAAGACTTGAACCAACTCAGATTTTTTTGATTATTCAACTCTTTGAAGAGGCCTCCATTTCCAAACTGATTTAAACATCAAAGTTTGAAGGGACATTCACAAGCTCTATTGTAGCCTATTGAATTTCAAGAACCAGAGTATTTATAACAAGTTTGATAAAGCCAAAATTATGAAGGGTTAATTTTTGTTTTAGTTACAATGAAAGGTCAATTTGAATTTAATGAGAGATTCCCATGATGCAGTATAAATATCCATCCATGTAACCTTGATTTCAATAGAGTGAAATATGAATTAGTAGTTGAAGTTGTAAAACAAAGTTTTTTACTTTGTATCTTTTATGCTCTTTTTTTATTTATGAGTTTGTAAACTCTTATTTAATTTGAAGTGATCTTGCATTAGCACAAGATAAATTCTTTGTGTGTAGATGTATTAAATAAGTTCAACTATTGAAACAAAGTATTAGTCAAAGTTTATGAATGCAGGGGTCATCAAAACAGTGTTGAAATTACTTGTTGTTATTCATTTCCTGTAGAATACAGTTGGCTATAACTCCATGCCTGCAGCTTGCAGTTTGTTGTTACTCCTGCAAAATCATTATTTTATTGCTGAAACCAGTCCTGTAGGTGACAGTTTTGAATTGTAGTGATTGGTAAGTGTTGCTGCTGAGAGCAACACTCTCATGCCTTCCCTCATGTAAAAAATCAAATTGTTACATCACTAATACAATTATAAAAACATGGTAGTGATAACACTTCGACAATAAATATGAAAATGGTTTTTCAATAGAGATCGTCGTGAAAATATAATTAATGTACCAAATTGTTTACAGATCCTGTCTTCATTCTGAAAAACGTGTCAATGCTCATTGCCAACTTCAGTTTGAGGAAATAGTTGTCATCGTGAACGCCTAGAACATTCAATGGGTAATTTAATCAACAACTATATGGATTCAGAATTCGATGCAATGTTGTGCGCTGGTTTTCTACCACAACGTATCATCACCACCTGTGCCGCCAAACAACAACCAAGTGGGATACAACAATTGAACACATTTAACTCTTCATGCTAGGACACACACACAACTTCAAACTCGGAACAATATAGATGTAAAATAAATTGAAACTAAATTTTTAACCAAGTTAGAAATCCTTTGAATGCTAGATTGAAATCATTCAAGTTTAAATGAAAGATCCTTTTATTATGCGAGAGTAAAACAGTTAGGTTATCAACTGAAATATAGAATATATGACAATTTGAAAACATATGAAAAACAACATTTCATAAGCCTATACACTATCATATATTATAAATTATAATTTACAAGAAGTCATTATTAACACTACAGATTCCAATCATAATAGGTTAAGAACAATTTATTTCATCGCATGTAATCACAACTATAGTAGCATAATTAGAGTACGAATACGGATATGAATATATTCGATACGGAAAAAATACGTAACAAAAAAATCCAATACAGATAAAATACGGAAGTAGACTTCTTATAAATAATACTTTTAATAAAATATATAAACCAATATAGTAAATGTACATTAAAAACTAAAGGTTTATTTTTAGACATATTATTTACAAACAACCAAAGTTAGTATTTAAAAACAAAAATATAACCTGAGAGATAACAGTTGGTTATTAATAATTACTTTTTATAAGAAAGTAATAAATTGAATGTTATTTATATTTTATAGTTAAATTAAATAATTAAAATTTGGTTTTTTAAATTTATCTATTTTCATTAATAAGTACTAAGAATTTTTATTCCCACAGAAAATATCAATACCGCTGAATTATACTACTATGATCACAACTAATATAAATAATAATAAAACAAATATTAAATGATAATTTAAAAACTAAAGAGTGGTACGACCTTCAACAAGAATTTGAAACTAAATAATGGTATGACCTTGAAAGAAAATACCACTATATTTCAAGCACTAAACACATTCGTAACAGGATTTACAGAAGCTGAGGAGAAAAACATTTCATTGTTTTTGTAGAGAAAATTTCACCATCCATTTGTCTCGATCCGGGCCAATTGCTGGCAGCGTCTCCAATCTCAATCCCTTAGAAAAGCATATTAACAAGAGAAAAGATTTACAGAAAAAGGAATGCAATCCTTCTCTGGTAAGCATAGACCGCCATCCTTCTTGCAATTGAATTCTTCTTCCTTCTATAAGATATGAAGACAAATACCCCCCTCCTAATCAACATCTGTGACAATAAATTCTTCTTCCACGAGTTGGTCATCCAACCTTCTATTTTTGTGTTTATGGTTACGCAAGTCATCAACATCAACAACTTTTCTTTATGCCTCAAATATTTTGCTTTTAATCTCCGCAGTTCATTCGGCTTAATTTTGGCACATTTCAACAAACCATTGATCTCTTCTTTGACCTGATAGGTTTTCAAGAACCCGTTCCACAGAGAACGCACAACAAACATCGCAATCTGGTGTGATTTGTTGATGTTTGGCATCTCACTCAGCAACAACGTGGAAATTGAGTGGTAGAGGCCGCAACTTCTAGAGAGAAAGTTGTGAAAGTTTGAACAGTGAGCTCACAACAAGCTCCAAATTCACGTTCTTGCTTTCAATATTTGATTCTTTTTACACGCTCACGTTTTCGACTCACAAACTTCCTGCATTCCAACAATCAACTCTGTTCAATAATTCTATATCTAACATAAATTAAAACTATTTTCAAAATTTAAAATCTAAAAGGAAGCAAAATATCTAATAACGAAATCTAAAAATAAAATAACTAGACGGCAAAGAGTTCGAGATCTCATGTTCCCAATGCCATATAGTAAAATCGTTTTCTTAACAGTTAGCAAATGGTAACTATTTTTTTTAACGTCCTTTCCCAAACATCTCATAAATATGAGTAGAACTAGCTTGAGAGCGATTGATCTAGCCTTCTATTAAGAGGTAGTTACGACCTTATTTACTGCAATATCGTGGCATTAAATACACTGCGTTATTGAGCATGTTTCTCTCTAGCCAATCGATTTAAGTGACATGTTATACAAATTAACAAACTCCAAGAACATGGTCACCAATTTAACCAATATTCCAATTTAACTGATATACTATACAAGTTAACAAAGAACAGGGACATGGACACCTGCAGTGGCACTTGTTTTGTTGTTAGATTAAGCAAACAAGTGAAAAAAATTCAAAACATATAACTATTAGCGAAATTCATTAGTTATCTTATAGAAAATGACTGCAATAAAAATTCAAAAGATATAACTATTAGCCAACTTCATTAGTTAACTTATGGAAAAAAGACCGAAATAGAATCTTATTATCAAGTAATCAACCAGAAAAAAAAATATTTTATAAATTTTTATTAAATAAATAAATTAATATTTATAAATAAAAGATGTTGATATTTTTATATGAATATTGAATTTAGGTGAAGATAATAACCATATTTTATTATTTAAATTAAATTAAATTATAATATATTTACTTAATAGATAAATTGTATTTAATTATTATATTGATATTGTTTATATTTTAGAATTTAGGGTGGATTAGTGTCTATGCTTTTCTTAAATTGCACAAGAACAAGACAAGTGTACTGTACACATTGATTTTATGGCAATTGTTTTAAATTTGAAATAAATAATTATAAAAAAGAATATAAAAAATAGCTGTAGCTAATGCATATGAGTGAACACAATTAGATATGAAGAACAAGTAACATATAACTTGTTCATGACACTTAACTTGTAACCTATATATTTATTTAATAGATATTTGTTGTTTTAAATTCTACAAGTATTAGATTATCAGAAGAGTTTAGGTCAATGTTTTAGTTATTACAAACAAAATTATGTTATAAATTTTAAAACTATAAATTTAATTATAGTATATAATTTTTGGTTTTATTTTAATTTTAAATTATGATAATGATGTTGATGATGATTATTAACATCCATTGAGACCAATTTTGGAATCACTTGTTTTTTTAAATATTTTTATTTCTATGTTCAAAAAGCTTTAAGAGAAGCATTCATAAATCACCATGGTTATGATGAGTTAAAATGTTAAAAAGGTCAATATTTTAGTAGTTGTTTTAAAATTGTGCTTTAATGTGGGTGTATATTGGACATTCTATGAGAGTGATTTTTGTCTTCAACCCTCTCTGCATCACAAAGATGAGAGATTCTTTCATCCCAGGACTTTCTAGGAATTGTCTAATGCCTTGTTTCACTATGGATCTAATGAGAGTTTGTTCTTATTTTAACAATGTTGATTTTTTTTTATATTAGTTAAAATAGAGAGATACTTTTGATTTTCTAGATTAGGATTGATCACCTCCTTATAATATCTTAATTTCCTCTTATCTTCTAACTCGAACCAACCACATCTTTTCTTTAAATATAGCTTTAATAATACTTTTCATATTATCGCTATTCTACAGAGTGACATTTTCCTCAACTCCCCAATGATTTAGCCAAGCATCATTATGCCAACCTTGCTTAAGTTGTAGGTGGTTTTGACTAAAGTATGAAGCAATCTAAGGAAGTCTCTTGTTTCTCATGTTGTTTATCTTGTTCTTGTACATTAAGTATCTAGCTATAGCCATGTTCTCAATCAGAGAGAGACTCACTTCTATGAGGAGGATAGAATAAGGTGTATTGTCTTTTTTTGAGATTATATGTTATAAAACGCTTTTGGATTTTCTCTATCATTCTCCAACATTCTCTAGATATGTTGTAGCCACAAACTTCACAACCATATAAGAGTTTCTTCCTTTCCAAGATATTATATGAAATCACTTCCTCCAAAATTAAATAATAATAAGAATTAATAATTAAAAAAACAAAATACATTAGAAATAAAATTTTATGTAATGATAAAAAATAAAACTTGTATTGCGTCTAAGAGGCCCATTCTACAGCCTAGTAGGGGGAGATGTGTAACTCCTGTTGTGTTCATCGTGGAGTTGACACGTGTTCTTTTTAAAAAAGAATAAAATATTATAAACAATAACATTAACAACTAGCCGAGACACATATAGAACAAGTAACAAATTTAGTTTACTTGTGGCACTTAACTTGTGGTCTATTGGTGTTCAGTGCAACAAGTTAAGTGGCTATGCTAGTTTTACAACGATAGGTGTTTATATCTCAGAATTTAAGGTGGACTACGTTTTTCCTAGATTCTACGAGGATGAGATAAGTGTATGGCTCGTAGTTGATTCATGGATAACGGACAGTTCGTGCAACTATGCATGTAGAATATGTAACTTATTCATAACACTTAACTTGTAATCTATCAATGTTTATCAACCACAAATTAAGTAGTTATGCTAATATATAATTACACATTTTCTCTTTGGTAAATCCTATAATTTTTTAGGCCTACTAAAATTTTATAATCATGGATTATTGTTAGATAATCATTGGTAGTTCATAGGCCATCCATTGTTCGTCTTATCACATCACATAACATAACATGTCATGGTTTCTATGTCATTGCATTCATGGTTGACCTGATGGGAGCTGCCACACCTATTCAGAATTCGACCTCTTCCTCTGTCAAAAAGCCGTCCATCGTTCATGTTGTCACATGTCACGGTCTCTGCATAATTGCATTCATGGCTGACCCAATGAGAGCTACCATGCCTTCAAGCTGTAGCACAACGCTTTGGTTCTAATTGTACCTGCGTTTTGACAGAAGATAGAAGGGAAGTGTTGCATGTGGACTTAATTTGAGATGATAAAAAACTTGATATTGTTAATGTCGACGAGTTGCAATGAAGTTTAAAATGGGCACCCTACAGTTTTCTGTTTACCTCCACAATAGTCGGTGGGCCGAGGAACGTCACAGACACCTTCCGAGAAAAGTTAAAGCCATTCGAACTTGATATAGAAAATTGATTCTCATAGTTTGATACGATATATTGTTTTCTTTGATAAAATCAGTGACTCTTCTTTTGTTTTAGTCCCAATATTCTATCCATTCTTCAATGACACAAGAACAACCGTCTTTGATAATGGACGTGGAAAATGAAACATTTGTTCCATTTGATTGTTACATTCACATGATTTATTACATATCTCAAGGTAATCCGTTGGCATTTCTTGTTTAGAATCAAATTAAAACATCACTGTACCTGACCAATGAATGCAGGATAATGTAGGCTAACTAACGTTACATATCCATGTCCGTCTTTTCTATGTTTCTTGTATAATTGTCCTCCATGTACTATTTAAAGTAAAGTGTAAAAGCGATTGGGCTTGTGCTATCATTGGTCACTTGGTTTAGTTTTATACTATGTGTAATGATTTACACATTTGTTTAAGTGGCAAACATTATAATTGTAATATTAATAAATGTCGGGATATTCTCTTAAATTTGGTGTTGGGATATAGCTTAAATGTATATGTTGAGATGTATATTGTTTTTATATATATGTTAGGATATATATCTTTTAAATCTTATATTGTATATTTTAATTTATATTAATTTATATTGTGTATATTATTTGTATAAGTCAAAATTATTGGATATGTGATTGTTTGTGTGTTGTTTATGTGAGTAGGGTAGGTGTGTGGGTGAGGGGGGTTAGGTGTGACTTCATTCTCAATACGAAAAAAAACGTAATCTATTATTCTTAAGGAATCAAGATTACATCAAGAAATGAGAATGGAGTTGGCTTATAACAGCACAACCACATAATTTGGGGACCCAAAGGTCGACCATGCTTCAATCTGACATTATCAAGTTTACAAAAAAAGACAGTCCAGTCCAATCATTCGGCAATACAAGAGGCAGAGTTCGTAAAGCAAAAATAATTGCAGAAATGCCAGTCAGTGCAAATTACAAAAATACCAGTTGGTGGCTAAATAAGACAATGACTAGATTAGAACAACATATAAGATCCTTTCTCTCGTACTGTATTATCGAACCATTCCTCGAAAAAGAGACGACCATCCATGTTGCCGACCGCCACCTTGGATAACCTGTCAGCATCATAGTTGAATTCCCGATAGATATGCTGGAAAGAGATCAGCGGATGGATCATATCCAGGATCTGAAAGCATCTTAGGTGTGACTTCATTACAAGTGTGGTTTGAGTGAATTAGTATGTCCTTTATGTATGAAGTGGTTCCTTATGTGTATGGTGTTTGTGTGAGTGTTGATTATGTGCACGAATTAGGTGTTTATGTCCATGGTGTCAATCATTTGTGAGTGCATTGTTTATGTATGTTAGTATGTCACTTGTGTGTTATTTATCTTGGTGTGTGGATTAGATTTATAGATTGGTGCACATAAGTTAAGTGTGTCTCTTATGTGCATGAGGGTGTCACTTATTTGTGAATGTATCACTTATGTGTATAAGTACATTGTTTGTTTTCATTGCTTATGTGCATGGGGTGTTGCTTATGTAAGAATGTGCCACTTATCTCATATATGTGAGTTAATTTCTTATGTATATCACTTATGTATGTCAATTAAGTGCATGGCTTAATTATTTAGAATATGTGTGTGGATTTGGTATGATTAAACTTTATAATTGGCATTTCTTCCATCTTTGAGTCCTTGTGACGATGCCTTGTTTACAATGATAACACATTTACACCATCACATAGATTTGATAACATTTGATAATCTTTCATTTGAATAACTTAAGCATGGGCTTGTTTCACACAATTTAGAAATGTCGAAGAATTATCAAGTTCTTCAAAATATTGAAATGACTTCAATTGTTACTTTCTTTGTGCGAGTTCCAATAGATATGAGCTCACTACTAAACGTATTGAAATGATGGCCCCACTTGTTTAAATGTCAACATTCATGCAAAAAAATTAATATTAAAATGTTGATATGTAAATGAGGGACTTATAACCCACTCACTTCACAAGCATGGATACCTGTACAAAAATTATTTTTAGTATTTTTTCTTATTGTTATATAGAGAGCAATGTTCTCGAGAATGAATTCAAGACCTACCTATTGTTAAGTGTAGCCTATGTTAGGGTGAACCTTGACTCGGGAATGAGCAAGGATGTAAGTAGTTTTGGGCACATGGTTTCGGTAGCACGTGTTTTCTTGCTAGACTTTTGTATTTGCATGTAAAGAACCCTATTTATAGGGTTGGATTCCTCCATTGTAATGTGCCAATGTGAGTAGGAGAGATGCTCTTGGCGGCCTTGGCCTGGTTTGGCCAAGGACCAATAATAGATCTATTATTGATGACTGATTTTTTCCTAAGGAATTTTCCATGATAAATATGGTGTTTCTATTGTGTTTGATCTTATTTGTGTTTTATTTATCTCACATATTTTTATTCCGGATAGTGTTATCAGAGCCTGGTGTATTATTATTGCTTATAACGAGAGTATGTGTAGATGAGACTGCCAGCAAGTGCGTGTGCAAAGGATGAGAGAGGTCAGATCTATTGCTGGACACTCGTGTAGGCAAGGATAAATTGCATATCAACTAGTTAAAGTGTATATATGGTTGGATTTGCATATCTCTTGGGGCCACAGTTGTAATGAAGCGGTCAATACTACTGCTTGTATCTTCTCAGCTTCTCATTTTATTTGTGTTTCCATCTATGAAAGAAATGGAGATCGATGATGGAAGAAGAAATTCTTGAGATCGCTTTATTCTTATTATTGTTACTTCCATCAAAGTAGAGATGCATAGTAGTGAATGTGATACTTTTATAAATTGTCAAAGAAATAGATATGTTATGAGGAGAACTACCAGGTTCGGATCTCCAAAGATTGAATCTGTAAGGACAATACGTTGTTGAGAATGGAGACTAGCGCAAGATATGTTTGGAACACGGTATTTTGTTAACAAATCCACTGGATAAATAATCCAAGCTACCTAAAAGGAATATGTCATTATGTCAGAAGATGCATCCCAACAAAGAAATGGAGGTGAGCAGGGTGTGAGAGGCAACCAATTTCACCACTACATGGAGATCGGGAAGAAAATCGTGAAGAATCTTCCGGCTGAAATTAAATATCATTGGAGAATCCACAAATCTGCTAAGAAGCCAAACTATCTATTGATGAAAAAAAAGCTCCCACGATCCGATGCGAATGTAAGGACCCGTGAAAATGCTTCACATGAATGTAACGAATCTAAATAATAACTAGCAAGGCGTATATCAATATGGCTTAAATGTGGTTGATATACGGCGTATATAAGCCATATTATTAATATTAATATGGCTTGCTAGTTGACGGCCGACCTGCTCGTGAGATTTTGTTCATAATATTAATTAATTATAATAATAATAACATCTATTATTATTATTTCGATATTTTTTATTTTATAATAATAATAATAATTAAAAAAAATATTGTATACACATATACTATTCTTGTAAAGAATACATCACAATGTCTCATATGTTTTTATAATAATAATATAATAATAATAATAATATTATAATAATAATAATAATATATTTTTATTATTATTATTATTAAAATTGCGAATTCTCATTACAAAAGTAAAAATGTTAACATTAATATTAATGTTTTCTAGCATTAACATTATGTTAATCATTAATGTTAATGTTAATATTAATATTAATATTAATGTTAATATTATAATTATTAAAGTTGCAAATTCTCATTATAAATTATTTTCATTTGGTATTGTTATAATTATATTTTCTTGTTTTCATTTACAATTATTTTAATTGATAATTAATAAGTAATTAATAAGTAATAAGTAATAAGTAATTAATAATTATTTTTATTCTTAGTACTTTAATTAATTTCTTTTTTTTCATTTATAATTATTATAAATATTTTTTTATTTATAAATATTTTTTTTTATTAATAAATATATAATAATAATAATTTAATTATAATAATAATATCATCTCTTTATTCTTATTCTTATTCTTATTTTATTATAAATAACAAATATTGAAATATATTATAATAATAATAATAATAATAATAATAAAAATTATTATTGTATATATATATAATTTTCTCATAAACAATTATTATAACTATATTTTTGTATTTATAATTATTTTTATTATTATAAAATATCTAAAAATAAAATAAAATAATAAATAAGAAAATAAGAATATTATTATTATTATAAAATATTTAAAAAAATAATAACAATATAATAAAAATAATTATTATTATTTAAAATAATAATAACAATAATAATAACAATCATTGTTATTAAATTTTTAACATAAAATATTCTTTTTCTTTCTAAATATATATTTTCTTTATTATTTTAATATTTTGTTTTTTACAAATATATTTTCTTATTTTCATTTACGATTATTTTAATTAATAATTTTATTATTATTATTATTATTATATTTTTTATTTCGAATTATTTTTATAATTAAAAAATAATTAAAAAATAAAATAAAATAATACATAAGAAAATAAGAATATTATTATTATTATTATTATTATTATTATAAAATATTTAAAATAATAATAATTATTATTATTATTTAAAATAATAATAGCAATAATAATAATAATAATAATAATAATTATTATTATTATTATAAAATAACAATTTTTTAAATATTTTATAATGATAAAATTAATTATAAAAAAATTATAATAATTTTAAATGAAAATAAGAAATTAATTAAAATAATAAAAATATTAATAAATAATAACTATTAATTTATTATTAATTAAAAAAATTGTAAATGAAAATAAGAAAATATATTTATAACAATAATAAATGAAAATAATTTATAATGAGGATTTACAACTTTAATAATAATAATATTTTGTTTAATAATAAAAATAATAATAATAATAATAATAATAACAACTACAATAATAATAATAAAAGGTATTATAAATGTCTATGTGAGCTCAATAAGTAGATGAATAGTTATGTGACATTGCAACATTTTGAAGTAGACTTGTAAAAATGTCATATTCTAGCATTAGTGGAAGGAGTAGGTAGTATCCTTAACCATGGTGAAACATAGTAGAATGCGACATGGCAGGTTTTGTGACAATGCGACGTGGCAAGTTTTGTTGACTTTTGGCTTACTATGGTTAAGTATGTTTGAGCATGGTTGACTATGGTCCACCATGGTTGACCATGCTCGACCATGGCGGACCATGGTTGACCATGGTCAACCATGAATAAATTAGAAAGGAATTAAGATTATTTATATGGTTCACCATGGTCAACCATGGTTGACTATGGTTGACTAATCTCTCTTTGGATCTCACTATGGTTGACTATGATTGATAATGGTTGACTTTGGTAGGCCTTTGGTTAACTATGGTTGACTATTGTTGTGCTTTGTTGACCATGGTTGACTTTGCTTGGCCATGCTTGGATTTGGTTGACTTGTCTATAGTTTACCGTGGTTGATGATGGTTGACCATGGTTAAGCATGGGGGACTTTGGTTGGCCATGGTTGACTTAGATTTACCATGGTTGATTTCAGTTGACCATGGGTTACTATGGTTGGCTATGGTTGACCATGGTTGCTCATTGTTGACTATGTTTGACAATGGTTAACCATGGTTAACTTTGGTTGATCATGGCCAACCATTGGTTGACTATGGTTGAGAATGGTTGAATGCGATATGGTAGGTTTTGTCACAATGCGACGTGGCAAGTTTCGTTGACTTTTGGTTTACTATGGTTAACTATGGTTGAGCATGGTTTACTATGGTCCACCATGGTTGACTATGGTCAACCATGAACAAATTAGAAAGGAATTAAGATTATTTATATGGTTGACCATGGTCAAGCATGCAACCATGGTTCACCATGGTCAACCATGGTTTACTATGGTTAGCTAATCCCTCTTTGTATCTCACTATGATTGACCATGGTTGAATATGGTTGTTTATGGTTGACCATGGTTGACATTGTTTAACCATGGTTGAATTTGGTTGATAATGGTTGATTTTTGGTTTACCATGGTTGACTTTGGGTAGACCTTTGGTTAACTATGGTTGACCATTGTTGTGTTTTGTTGACCATGGTTGACTTTGATTACCCATGATTTCATTTGGTTGACTTGTCTATGGTTTACCATGGTTGATGATGGTTGACCATGGTTGAGCATGGGTGACTTTGGTTGACCATGGTTGACTGAGATTTACCATGGTTGACTTTAGTTGACCATGCGTTACTATGGTTGGCTATGGTTGACCATGGTTGTTCATGGTTGACTATGACTGACAATGGTTGACTATGGTTGACTTAGATTTACCATGGTTGACTTAAGTTAGCCATGGGTTACTATGGTTAGCTAGGGTTGACCTTTGTCTAAATTTATTCAACTATGCTTGTTGATGGCTTACTTTTTGGTGACCACGGTTGACTTTAGTTTAACATGAATGAATTTGGGTGGCTTATGTTTGAACATGGTTGACTTTGGTTGACCATGGTTGACTATGGTAGAATTTAATTGAGCATGGTTGACTTTTGACTGGCTTTGGTTGACTATGGTTGAAGATGGTTGACCATGGGTGACTATGGTTGACCATGGTTGACCATGGTTGAACACGATGACCATGCTTGACTAAGGGTGACTATGGTTGACTATAGTTTACTTTGGTTGACCATAGTTGGCTATGTCGTAGCTGACCATGGTTGATCATGGTTGATTGACTGTGGTTGACCATGGTTGACTTTCATGATTCACTTTTAACTATTTCAAGGGACCTCTAGTTGACCATGGTTATGCATGGTTTACCATGGTTATTCGTAGTTGACTATGGTTAACCATTATTGACCATTGCGATCATGGTTGTCCATACTTGTTCATGGTTGACCATAGTTGATCATTGTGTTGACGGTTGTGTATGGTTAACCATGGTTGACCAAGGTTGTTCATGGTTATTCATCCATGACCATGGCTGTTCATGGTTGACCATGGTTTACTGTGGTTGATTTGGTTGTTCAACCACAATACAACACAGTTGACGACTGGTTGTCCTTGTTTGACTTTTTACTATGGTTGACTTTATTTGGCTAACAATGGTTGAGTATGGCTGACTTTCTAAATGTTGACTATGGTTTACTAATTAATTATGGTTGGCTATGGTTGACTTTATTTTACTATAATTGACTATTGGTTTACCTTATTTTACTTTTGAGTATAGTGGACTATGGTCGACTATTGTTGACTTTGTTTGGATAATTGACTATGTTTGACAATGGTTGAATTTGCTTGGCCATAATTGACTATTAGTTGACCTTGTTTGAATTTAGAATTTGGTGACTTTGGTCAACTGTGGTTGACTTTGGCTGACCATGGTGATTTTGTTTGACTTTAATTATGGTTTTAACATTTATGATGGTTGACTTATGTTCACTGTGGTTGTGTGGTTGTCTTTGGTTGGATGCAATTGTCTACTATGGATATGTCTCATTTGAACGTTTGTCTTGGCTAAATTCCGTATGGTAGATCTGCATTTTAATGGCTATGTTGCATTACAAACCTTTTAAATTGTTAGGTCCAAATGTGACATTCCCGAAACCTTATGTTGGATTGCAATAGCTTAATATGGTTATTCAACATCAAGACCGGAACATTATAACATTCAGTGTGCCTTCCTATGTTGACTGTGGTTGGACATTGATGATCACATATGGCTATGATTGACCATGGTTTACAATAAAATCTTAATAATATTTGATATGTGCACACTTAAGATGCAATAATGTAAATATCAGGTATTATGTTAAATTGTGGAAAGAAATAGTTACAACATGATTGACATTTATATAAGAAATGAAAACATTGATAGTGATAGGAAGAACATGAAAACTAACATCATATATCACACTTAATTAAAGTTAAAGTCAAGAGTAATTTTACTTACTAACATAATGATTTTTATTAATATTTAACATTAGCAACTATATTCACCATAATTTAAATTTTTATTGTTAGTATTTAAAAATTAAAATAAATATTATTATTATTATTATATCTACTTATGGATTTTAGTATTTTTAATATTTTAACATAAGCATAAATATTATTATTAATTTTGAATTTTATTGATGTTATTAATGAAATTATTTTTATTCATAGGAATATTTTTAATATTGATATTAAAAATTTAATTTTCAAAAACTATCTTCAATTTTCACCTTTCTACATATATATTTCAATTTTATATATAACTTTAACTTTTTCCATAATTTATAAATTTACATGTACTTTTCAAATATTTTCTTTATAAAATTTACTTATACTTTTCAAATTACACATAAGAATCTCAACAAATATAATATTTTAACATAAATATGAATATTATTATTAATTTTTAATTTTATTAATGTTATTATTGGAATTATTTTTCCATAATAATATTCCTAATATTATTATTGAATATTTGAATATATATATATATATATATATTCAATTTCCAATTTTTATATATAGTTTTTAACTTTTTTCTTGATTTTTTTATATTTAAAGAAATAATTTAAATTCACAACTAATTTATATTTAAATATTTAAAAAATATATTTTTTTATAAAATATCATCATTTGTAATAAAATAAAAAACATTAGTTTTTAATTATTATTTAATTTTAATTAATATTGAGTTGAACCATAATTTTTCTTGTTTTATTATAAACTATGAAATTTTATAAGAAGTAGTTAATATTGTAAATATAATTGTTTGTCCGTTTTGAAATTTACGTTTACTTTTCAACATGAAGCCAAGAACCATCACTCTAAAAAAAATCATTATTTCAATACTTTTAAAAATAATTATTTCAATACTCTTAAATCGAGTGAATTGGAAAAGAAACAAACCATAGATTAACACTTATTAATGCTTTGCCTCAACAATTCAAGAACATGCTTCTATTGTATTTTAATAAACTATATTCTATTTCAAAAATTTGATCCCAAATAAAGAAAAGGTATGCTTAAGAAACGTTGTTTTAAATCATTTTCATATTTCATAATTATACAAACTGTTACACATGAGAAGCGCCTTATCTTACTATGTATGCAATTTGCAAATGGGTCGCCTATGCTTACTACAAATGGATCTATATTTTTTTCCCAGATTCTACAGGAATCCACGCATTGAAACTACACAACTCCAATGATTCATGAAATATGGCCTCTTAAGCCTTCGCTCTCTTAATTAATAAACATTTTCTTTATAACTTTGATTTTAAACACCTATCATGTTAATTTAAAATGTGATATCATTTCACTTTTAGATATCCTTCAAATCATTTTAAGATTTCATAATTACACAAACCGATATTTGTGATTGATTTAATTAATTATTTGATGAAGAAAAATTTATAAAAATGAAAATTAAAGAACATAGTAATATCTAGATATATAAATGTGTGAATTGTTTTAAAAATATCTAATCTTAAAATTATAGAAAAATTCAATATAAATTTATTTCTTAAATATAGCTTAAAAAAAATAAAATGAAAATCCGCTTCTCTTAAATATAAAGAGTTAAAAAAATAGAAGACGGCAATCTATATGGCTTACATTATGGTTTGTCAAAACAAGTTAAACTCCCAAAGCATCAACAACTATCCAAGTTTTTACACATTCTTGATTACATCATTGGTTTACGCAGAGTTAATAGAATTACAGTTCGTGAAATGATGAAACATTTAATTTTATTACGAACGAGTTTGTGAAATGATGAAACGCTTGATTTTATTATGAACTTTCTTTGCCACTCTAATGTGGACGGAAAGATGTCTATCCTTTTTAAATACCATAACATAGAAATTAAACATGCAATTTTTATTTATCATAATCTAAACTTGCATTTTCTCACTGTAATGGATTTCAAACCCTCGAAATTGGACCTTGATCCAGCCATTGTCTGGAAAATATAATACCACTGCCTGCAAAATAAAATGCGAAATTGTTTAGATCCAGTTGCTACCTGCGAAATCTCATCCTTTTCAAGCGGCTTAGACCTAAATGGCAATCATCCATATGCTTCTTTCTGGGTATAAACCCATAGCCCTTTCATCCCAGTGATATCAGAAGCGCTAAAGTGAGCAATTCTTTGATAACTGGCTTGGTCATTGAGTGATCTGCATTCTTATTTACACAATCATTACCCTTCAACAATCTATACCACTATTTGTTAATAATTGTTGTAAAAATACCCTTAAACAATTCATAAATAATTTAAAAAACATAATTGAAACATTTATATCATGATTACCCTTGAACAATTTATATCCATATTTGTCAAGGATTGATGCACAAAACACACTTAAAAAATTTATACCAACATGAACGAATCAGCTAGTTATGCAAAGTTGAATAATTGTTCAATTAGGGTTTTGGCTGCTTTTTTGTCTCGTGATAAATGCGACTTATCTAATTGAACAATGAGAAATGTTTTCTTTGATCTAACTCATATAGTTGTTTTAGCACGGGTAGGAGATGTCGAATGTGGGCAGAATGGAAGCTGAAATGGGAACATCATGGTTTTCTGAACAAGATTGGGACCATATATTCAGTAATTCGCCGCATGCAGATTGGGATGAGGCTAATACTAACAATCATTCTGCAGCAGCAGTGGAACAGTTGGACATGGATTTGGATGCGGTGAATGAAATTCACAGAAAAAATTAATTTCAATCTTCAGCTATACTTAAAGAGGGCTATGAAGAGAATAATCATCATACTTGAAGCTCGTCTACTCAGAAGGCTCTATGAAGATTCACCCAGCTCGTAACGGTTGCTGGGAGCTGACATGGACGGAGCCAAATCGGCCGCCATTGTTGAGGAAAAGGGTTTCAATCTTTTGATTTCTTGGTCAAGGTTTCAGTTCTTGTTTTTTCTGAAGTTTGCCAGCCTTACTTGGACGCCTTAGCATCATTATCGATCGGATTGCCTGCAAGTATGAATATATTTAATACGATTCATCATAAATTTATTGAATTTTATTGTTAAGAAAATAACCTTCTACTATAACTTAAACACAACAAAAAGATGAAAAGAAATATTGCACGAGCTGATGGAAAATGTTTACCTCTCCCGTGGTAAATATATTTGCAAATGGTTATTGGGATTTGGGGTTAAAACAAAGGCTATTCCATGTATACTCGAACAGCTGACCTGATCATTCAAAAAAATTAGTCGTCAGTCGCCTAAGCATAAATTTTGAGAAATTTCAATCAAACGACAAATTTTGAGAAATTTCAATCAAACGACAGTGAACAAAAGGCAACACCACCCACTTCAAGTTCTCACGGTCCCTAATTTAACAAATTGTGCTGAAGACGAGGTCGATTCTGAACCATTGATGTTCATATGCTGCAAAGTACGAAGGTGCACTCAAAGAAGATGGGAGAGGACAATAACGTTCGAGCCACCTGTTCGAGCAACCATAACCATAACGTTCCAGCGACCATAACGTTCCAGCCACCATAACGGTCCAGCGTTCCAGCCACCATAACGTTCCACCCACGCATATTCGGGGATCAGTAAAATCTAACCGTCTATTATTAAAAAAATAAGAAATCACCCACCCAGCCCTCACCCCCAAAAGTTAAAAGAATACGCCTATCGACGTAATAATAAAATATAAATAATAAATAAATACAAAGTAATAATTAATAATAGTTAATAATGATAATTAATTAATATTAATTATAATGAGAAATTGTGACTCCTATAAAAAAATCTTAAGCCCAAGTTATATTTAAGCGGGCAAGCTCATTGTAATTGTATCATCAATCATTATTCATCTACTATCATATATTCGACTAAAGATGGCCTACCTTCAATAATCCGGATTTGGATTGTAACACTGTTATCAAAGCACGATTTCGGCTCCTCTCGGCCCACACATCACTCTTCTCACTCCACTTATCCTCATGTCCCCAATTTCACACTCCATCCCCATCTCACCACTCCATTCCATGTCCTCATCCAGCTTTCCTCCACTCCTACTTCCTCACCCACCCGTTTCCTCCCCTCCATTCATGTTCGTCTCCTCCATTTCTATTCTTCCCACGCACCTCATTCCACCAGAATCGCCAGCCCTTCTCTCATTCCATCGATCCACTACTCCACTCCCACCTTATCTATCGCATTCTCCTTCATCTTTCCCATAGCCACCGATTGTAATTTTATCATCAATCATTATTCATATACTATCATATATTTGACTGAAGATGGCTTACCTTCAATAATCTGGATTCAGATTGTAACATTGGTATCAGAGCACGATTTTGGCTCCTCTCGGCCCACACATCATTCTCCTCACTCCACTTATCCTCATGCCCCCAATTTCACACTCCATACCCATCTCACCACTCCATTCCACGTCCTCATCCAGCTCGCCTCCACTCCTACTTCCTCACCCACCCGTTTCCTCCCCTCCATTCATGTTCGTCTCCTCCATTTCTATTCTTCCCACGCACCTCCCTCCACCGGAATTTCCATCCCTTCTCCCATTCCACCGATCCACTACTCCACGCACACCTTATCTGTCGCATTCTCCTTCATCTTTCCCATCGCCACCTATGCCTACACCCAACTCTCCCGCGCACCCCTGGAACGCTAGTTTCCATCCTCTGTCACACTACATGCTCCTCTGCTCACTCCTACACGGCCCTGTGCTGCCGTCCTATACTACTCGCATCCCCTCCTCTCGCGTCGCCTCCTTTCTTATGCTCCACCACCTCCACTCTACTCTCTCCCTCCCTCCCACCATCTCGCGCTACCTCCCTCCGCCGTCGTTGTTCCACGCTACCCTGTCCAACGAACCAAGAAAAAAACGTTGATAAAAATCATATTATTATTATTATTATGAATATTTTTTATTTTAAATTTAGAATATATATATATAATAATTATATTATTATTTTTTAAATAATTATATTATTATTATTATTATTATTATTTTTCCACCACATTAAAATAAGTGGCACTCTCCCCTATAAACCAAAATTAGGTCCAATTATTCAACCATGCATTTAAGAAGCATGACGAAGGAATTGAAGGACCAAATCGAAAAATTAGAGAAAGATTTCAATGATCGCATCACCAAGGGTCAAGAAGATTTTAAAGAAGAAATAAAAAATAGCAATACAAAGCTGAAGAAAGAAATCGAAGAGGAAGTTGTTTTAGTGTTAGAGAGACGTCTAGACGAAAAATTGGGAGGCTTGAAAGAGAAACATGAACAATTGGACGACAAATTGAATACCATCATGGAGATGTTGGAAATTGATAAGAACCGTCGTAAACAAAGAAGCAGTTCAGAAATGTCGGTTGCATCACCAACAACTCGGAATCAAGACACAAAGCGCTCAATGTCAGCATTTTGTAATGTACCCACCCGAGGAAAAAATAGAGATGTCAAAGTTCAATGGAAACGAAGAAAAATGCGTCGCGTGGTTAAATAAGGAAGAGGAATACTTCGATATCTATAACATTACAATGGACGAAGAAAAAGTGAAGTATGCATCAATGCATCATTGAAGGATATGCCTACAACTGGTATATGTGGTGGAAAGGAGAAAACTTCTCACACACTTGGAACTTGTTCAAAAACGACTTCTTAAAAATGTTTCAAGGAATCATTGAGGATGAATTCTTCTCAAAACTTACCAGGTTACAACAAAGAGGAAGCATTGACGAATTCACTCATCAATGGGAATATCTTGGGTTATCTGAAAAACGACAACTCGAAACCTATCTAGGAGGCTTAAAACCTTATATAAAAAAAGAGATAAGGATGCATGGAGTACCAAACATCGAAGTTGCAAGGCGCAAAGCAAAATCAGCAGAACTCAAATTAGAAGGAATTGTGGGGAACTATAACAACAAAATAATAATAAAGTAATATTAACTATTAATATTAATTTATTAATTAAACAAAATTAAACAAATATCAATAGTCATGAACTTTTGTCGAAAAGGTATATGACGGGCCTATAAAGGCCCCAAACTATGTAACCATTATCATCTATCATACATTCATTTTTTACATTACTATTTAGCCATTTATGGATTTCTTACGTTACTTGTTCTAGCTATTCTTTTATTGAGGAACTTTTGTTCCTTCAGTGGTATCAGAGCTATACAACCCTTGGCCAAACATTCAGACATTGACTGATAAATTTTAGAGTTTCCGAGAATCATTTTTTGACCATAAATCGGGTCAGTGGCCTCTTCCAAACCACCGCTATCCTATCCTCCACACCACCTGCGTGTACGTTGTTGCTTCATCCACTTCATTGTGCTTCCCTCCACGGGCCTACACACATACTCCTTCCCCACACCAGTGCCTTCTCTCACCCCCTTCTCTCGCCCCCACTATATTCCATCTCGTTTCCCAGCCCTTCCTACTCTCCCACTCACCCATCCCTCGTTCTCTGCTGTGCCTGCTCCACATCCCTTCGCCGCCCTCTCCATCTCCGCTCCCTACTTGTTGTTCAAAAACAGCTCTTCCTCCGACCCCGCATGCTTCCCTTCCTCTCTCGTGATACCTTCACTCCCATCGTCGCCTGCCTCCATCACAATCCCCTTCATGCCAGCCTGCTCCTGCCGCGTCCTGCTCTCCCTTCTGCCAACTCTTGCACGCTACTTCACCTACCCTACGCTCTGACCTGCTCACCACTTCCTGCTCCACTCCCTCCTGGCTGCAAGGCATTGCTGCGCCATCCCTTAAACCCTCCGCTCGGCCATCACCGCAACCATCCACCACTCCTCGCCACTTCCATGCCCTCCATTTATCCAATAGCGGCCGCTCCCCCCTCATGCTAGGGTTTAAAACCCTGAAGTGCACTATTTCAAAAATAAAAAGTTAAAAAAAATATATAGTAAAATTATTATTATTAAATAATAATATTTATGATATTATATGTTACAACATATATATTTGTTTATTATTATTATTAAAATTTTCAAAAAAATTTATTAATAAATAATATTTAATAAATGTGATATTGCAATTATTATATACAAAGGGAAAAGAGAACAAATCAAAATCAGAAAAGAAGACAAAAATTGAAAAAAAAAGTCAAACCTTCTATCACCGAAAAAATCAAAAGAAGACCAAGAAGAATCGTCAAGCAACTGAAAAACCGCTATCAAAAAAGAAGACCAGGTCAAAATTGGACTTCAGAAGTCATGGCAACGATGATAGTAGAGTTACAATAGCAGTTACGAGTGGTTTCGGCTCAACTAGAACAGTTCAAGGCAACCAATAATAGTCTAGTGTTCGAAAATTCCAAGCACACACTAAAGATTACTAACTCAGAATTGCATATTCAATTATTGGAAGATAGTAAAGAAAAACACACAGAAAGGTTAGCAGATAAAGATGAGAAAATATCACATCTAGAAAGCCTCATTCAAAAACTTGAAGACCAGATAATAAAGTCACAAAAAGTCAAAGAATATCCATATAGAAATATTGTCGACTTAGAAGAGGAAATTAGTCGTCTAAACAAAATCGTCATGGACAAAGAAGACGAATTGGCGCAAGTACATGAAAATTTAAAAAATCAGGAAAATGAATTACGTCATCATCAACAGAAAAAGAAAAACTCCAGCAGTAGTATGACAACAGTAACAAGACACATAAGTTGGAACTGACAAAAGTCAAATAGGTGTTATCAAGCAATACTGAAGAGATTTTTCGACTACGAAATCATAACAAAACATTGATTACAAAGATTAAAAAACTGAAAAACAAGAGTAAGAGGGAACACTTCGGTGAAGACCTTGAAGGAAGAATACTGGAAAAGCACGAAGAAAACCAGTGTCTAAAGAATCGTAATCAGGAACTAGAGAATCAAATAGAGAAGTTAGAAATTGACAAAAAATCACAAGATGAAAGAATCGAAAAGATTCAGATTCTTAACAATCTACTGGAGAACAAAGTAGAGCAAATCTAGGAAGATACATCCAAAAATCAAATCGAGGAAGTGAAGGCAGTCATCTCCGTAGTTCAAAAGAAAGAAAAACAAATAACACATACTCCTTACAGACATCCCAATTATAATCGTCATTTTGACCAACGACAAGGTCAAAATGAGCATTCACAGAGGAATTATGTTGTCAGGCAAACAGATTGACATATTAAGCAACAATTGAGACCCATCCCACAAAAAGACCTCAGAGCTCTGATAAAAATAGATCTGGGATGGACCACAGGCAATAAGATGAGACAATTCTCCTTAGGAATCCGTAATTCGTATCATCTCATTTCATCAAGTATCACAAATGCAAAAGAAGGGATCTCGAGACGACTGTTCAAGGGAAATCAAACATTGCTGTCAATACAGCTTTGAGGACAAAGCTTCCCTTAAGGGGAAGGCATTGTAACAACAAAATAATAATAAATTAATATTAACTATTAATATTAATTTATTAATTAAACAAAATTAAACAAATATCAATAGTCATGACCTTTTGTTGAAAAGGTACATGATGGGCCTATAAAATCCCTAAACTATGTAACCATTATCATCTATCATACATTCATTTTTTACATTACTACTTAGCCATTTATGGATTTCTTACGTTACTTGTTCTGGCTATTCTTTTATTTAGGAACTTTTGTTTCTTCAAGAACCTCCAGAAATTAAATGATGAAAATGCACAATATATCAGAAATAGTAGAACACGTAAGAGATTTATTGATCGCAGGCCACTTCGAGGGGGCAACAGTGAAAACGTGAATTTGGGTAACACTTCTGTGAGAAGCGTGTGTGTAAGCAACATAGAGGAAGTTATTCGGACGAATAAACAAATTTATTCGGCCGAATAAGTTATACGCTATTCAGCCCAATAACGTTTAACGGTTCACCGTTAGAAATAATGGAGACCTCGATTTGTGTGCGAGGTGTAGTTGGACGGGAAAAATACACGGTGTTTTTTATTTATTCGGACGAATAATTATTCGGCCGAATAATTATTCGGCCGAATAACTATTTGGCCGGATAATGATTTGGCTGAATAAGTTTTCTGCATAAAAGCTCGGCCATGTCCTGTCTCTGTCATTTTTGCTGCAGGAGTTTTGGATCTCGCTGTGAGATCCACTGAAGGGCCCACCTGCGCCACTCGTCTCGCCACCTCTCTGGCCACCCGGCCACGTCTTCCTGGCTGGACCCGTCCACGCCACTAGTGTCGCCGCTGTTGGACTCGTCCTCGCCACCCTTTGTTCGCCATCTTGCACTTTTTGTTGGTGGTCCGCTGCTGGACTCGTCCTCACTACCCTCGTCGTCTCCCCCTCCTTTCGTCCCCCTTCTTCGCCACCTTGCTGCGTCTGTGCATTTTGGAGTGGACTTAGCCACGTTGCTGCGTCTGTGCATTCTGGACTTAGCCACGTTGTTGGGTGCTGCGTCTGTTCGTAGGTGGACATTCGTTGGTGTGGCTTTTCGTTGGTGGAGTGTTAGTCTGTTGAGTGGTCATTGGTGGACGTTCACGTTGGAGAGGTTGTGGACTGTTCGTCGTGGGGTGGATCAGGTAATTTTATTTCAGTTTTTTATTTTTATTTTTTCATTTTGTAAAATTTTATATGAATGTTGCTTTATTTGCTTGCAAGTGTCGTTTTCTTTTTCAGTGCTCGGGTTCGTTCATCTTCCTTGCTCGAGTTCGGTTTGGAGTTGGCTTTCAGTAGTAAAACATAAAAACCAGGTATGCCGAAACGATATCTTTGTTTGTGTAATTTTGGAACTGTTTTTATTAAGAAAAAAGCGAAAACGCTAAATATATGTCCCCGTGAGGAGTAAGTAAGAACGAAACAACTCTGTCCATGTGGACAGAGTTCATGAACTCTGTCCAAATTGGACAGAGTTCATGAACTCTATCCAATTGGAAAGAGTTCATGAACTCTGTCCGAACTCTGTCCAATTGGACAGAGTTTAATTTTTTTTATATGAAAAAAAGAGAAATATAAATAGTATTGAGTTGGTTAAACTTGTAAAACTATTGATTTTGCTTATGTGATAAGAAGGAAAAATAAAAGTAGTTTTGAAATTCTATTTGCAAATGGTATTTTTTTGCTTTATGCATAGGTTTCCCTTTTCGGTTGAACTCTGTCCACATGGGCAGAGTTCATGAACTCTGTCCATAGGGATAGATTTCATGAACTCTGTCCCTATGGACAAAGTTAATAGATCAATATATTAGTTAAATATTATAAACCATGCTCATGCATAGCTACAGACAAGACTAAACTTTACTTTAGACGTAATAAGAAAGAACTAAAGCCACTACATAGAAAACTTGTAAAAAACCCTGGTCTTCCAAAGCAGCAAAGTCAATTGTATTATGCACCAAACAACATGTTTTAAAAATGTCATGTGTACACATTATTCTTATGTATTTAGGGAATCCTTGTTAGGAGGTATTGATATCAAAACTTTAGAGTATTATGCCACAGATATATGGAAACATGACTCATTAATATTTTTTCCACATTAATAGTGATGCAATGATATTAGTCCACCTAGTATTCAGTTCATGCCACAGATTTATGGAAACATGAGACACTAATAATTTTTCCACATTAATAGTGATCCAATGATAGTCGTACACCTAGTATTGAGTTCACTCTAAGTTGACACTCTTTTGAGAATGTCATGCCTTATGATTGTGCATTTTGAATTGAGAATCTAATTGATGGAAAACAATGGTCTTGAGTTTTAGCCTTGTAAAGGTGACCATTCTTGGTATTATGTTTTTATTTGGTTGCAACATGGCAAACTCGGGGAACATAATACCAAGAATTGTCACCGTTATCAGGCTGAAACTCAAGACCATCGTGGAACATGAAAAATTTGAGAAACATGGGAAACTCCCGAAACATAATACCATGAATCGTCAATTTTTTATGATTCTATGGAATAATGAAAATATTTGTAGATATAATTTTTATTAAAATATCAATTAAGTTATTAATTTAAGATTTAAATTAAAAGTTAACAGGTTCATTAACTCATTCTTTGACATGAAGAAATGAACCCTTCACTTAGTATTTAACTATATTGGTTCCATTCATTTTAAACATAAAAAACACTTAGAAGCTTGGTACATTAATTCCTTATACATCCAACAATATTAGCTATACTCATTTTAAGAACTATTAGATGATATTAGGTAAATCTAGGTCCTTATTAAATAACTTAGTCTTTTTAGCAGCTAGGTCTTAGAATTTGTAGAATTAACATGTATAATTTGAATATGTAATGAGTTGATATTTGTGTAAGTGTAGACATTATATCAAATGGAAAGAGAGGAGTCTTCGAGGCGAAAGCATAGGAGGTCTTCACATTCTTCTGGAGTTGGTGTTTCAATTGATAATTGGAGGTTGTCGACTTGCCCTCGAGGTTCAAGTTTATTGTATATTTCACATTCATTCGATCATCGACGAGGCGATAGGGGTACAGATGATTCCCCTTTATCTTCTGTGAGAGAACGTTGATCTCGACCTTTTGTTGGTATGAACATCAATCTTTTAATACATGTACAAACTGTTTTTTTGTGTGTACGCAAAGTTTGTACATGTTTACACGTAACTTTGTTTTATTTGAAGCAGAGCATGGTTCAGAAGATGCTCGTAACTCTACAAAGAGGGAGGAAGAGCAAACAAGGGAGACGGATGTGGGTGCATAGCAAGGTTCTCAAGAGGCTTATCATTCTACACATGGTGACAATGGTTGAGCCAAGACATAATATGTTGAACTAACCAAGGGTTGTACACCCATTACAACGTATCCATCTGATTTACCTGAGGAGTTTCCATGGGAAAGTGGTGTTCATCAAATGACTCTTGAAAGTTGTAGATCCCACTACGACAAGTTGGAAAAAGATTTATCTACTATGGATCTCCCTCCAAAGAGTAAACAAAGTTTGGAGATTGTTTTGGGATCATTGCAAAAATTCATTGAGGCATATGAGGATCTCGGACCAACTACAAATGGTTTTGTTGATTTGATGCGAAGACGAAGGGCACAAGTGATGGGTCCAGACAAGTGGGCTGTTGTGAAGGAGAGAGTGACAAAAGAACAAGCCAAATCAATGTTTAACTTCAAAGAAGGTCTAAAGCGAGAAATGTTGAAAGTGCAATATTTCAAGCACCCTGAACTTGCACATCTACTATATGAGCAGTTCCTTGCAGCCTATGGTCGGTTTCTATGGAACGATGAGGTTCCTCAATATTTTGCTAGATTTTTTTATGTGGAGTTTTTTTTAAAGATGAAGCCAAACTATACCGATGTTCATTCTAAATTTTATGGAGTTGGAAAGGGTCGAATATATGATCGAAAATGTGCTCTTAGAGATCCTACAACTCTTCGACCTCCACCCCAGATATCTCGCCCACCCAAGCTTGTGGCATTAAGATCAGAGATGGAGTCCACATCCCAACTTGGGACAATTGCGAGGGATTTTGTTGGCGATGGTTTAACGTCGGCATTAGTTGGAGTAGATGTGGGATTGGTTCGAGAGAGGTCTCATGCCACTATTCGCCAAAAGTTTTTTTACAAAACGAATGATGAGGTAGATGGAATGAGCATTGGAGATCTCGAGGCTTATGCCAAGGTTTGTCGTGACATAGCTTCAGATGTTATATCCAATGACACATTAAGTTTAGGAGAGGTTTGTAGATTATGATATGATAATCTATTTAATCTTTTATTCATTTTGAATTGGACTTTTTTTTATATTATATGTATGACATTATGTCTTTTTTGATGTATAGTAATAAGTACATTATGTAAATGTTTATTGGTTGCAGTTCTCTAGAATGATAAATGAACATTCTTTTCGAGTCTCTACTAATGAAAATGTAGAGCATATTGGAGAGGTATATTTATTATTTACATATTTATAATTATGTTTGAACTTGATATATTATCCATTTTTTGAATTTTAATTTAACTATGCATCTTATTGTTAATTTGACTTATCCATGCAGGTTTCTTTAGATACAAACTTTTTAGATGATTTACCATCTCTTGTGAGCTAATGATTTTAATTTTTTATTTTTTTTTCGGTTTTAAGTTAATTGCTTTATTTTTTTTTTTGCTTGCACTATGTTTTATTTATTAACACAATTTAAATTTTAGGGGAGAGATATAGGTTCTTTGATGAATGTGGATATTGGCACAGAGGTAATTTTGTTCACACTTGAATTGATCTCTAATATAAGTTTAATATTTTAATTTTTTTAGATTTAGTTTAACTTTATTTAAATAATTTATGAGATTCATAAATTGATTTTATACATGTTGCAGCTTGGGTCTCTTCAATCTTTTGGAGGCAAAGGGAAGAGACCAGTGGAGGATAGTGGTGGACATGCATTTAAAGAATTTGATGTAATTTTGTTAATAATTGAATTGTTCTTTGATATATAAGTTTAATATTTTAATTTTTTGAATTTAGTTTAAAATTATTTAAATAATTTATGATATTCATAATCTGCTTTTATACATGTTGTAGGCTGGGTTGAGTCCAAGGGAAGGCCCTAGTGGAGGATAGTGGTAGACTTCTTCCTTTTTTGTTGATATATAGATTGTAGTTGTTTTGGACATCGAGGAGATTTATTTTTAGATTATATGTATATGTACATTGAACTCACATGTTCATGAGTTCATTTTTTGAGGATTATATTCATGTACATTGAACTTACATATTTTGTATTTGCTTTAAATGATCTTTTTTTTTGTTAATTATTTAGCATATTTGGTGTGATAAATGTTTAGAATATGTTTTTGCATGTTTATGAATGTATGTAAATTATTAAATTTATGTATGTATGTAGATGTAAAATTTATAAAAATGTTAATGATAGGAATGTTAGGAATGTTAAGAATGAATGTTGGGAAATGTTGAATGTTAAAAATGAATGTTGGGAATGAATATTATGGTAAGAATGAATGTTAGGAAAGTGTTGAATCCTAATAATGAATGTTAGGAATTTTTGATCTAGGTGCAAAATCTAAAGTTAGGAATGATAAGAATGAATGTTAGGAAGTGTTGAATGTTAAGAATGAATGTTAGGAAGTGTTTATAGGTGTAATCTAAAGTAAGGAGTAAGGAATGTTAAGAATGTTAAAAATGTTGAGGGTCAAGAATGTTTAAAATGTTAAGAATGAATGTTAGGAAGTTTTCTAAAATGTTAAGAATGAATGTTAGGAAGTTTTCTAAAATGTTAAGAATGAATGTTTAAAATGTTAAGAATGAATGTTAGGAAGTTTTCTAGGAAGTGAATGTTAAAAATGTTAGGACTTGTTAAGAATGAATGAATGTTAGGAAGTTTTATGAAGTGTTGAATCTATGAGTTTGTTAGGATGTAAAATATTTTCAGTGTTAGATATGTAAATAAGAATGTTAGGAAGTTTTGATAGAAATATGAATGTTAGGAAGTTTAAGAATGGTACTAAGTCTTGATAGATGCAATCTAATGTTTAGGAATTTGCAATCTAAGTTTTTTATAGGAATTTTAAGAATGAATGAATGTTAAGAATGAATGTTAGGTTTTTATAGGAATTTTAAGAATGAATGTTAGGAATTTTATGAAGCTTTGAATGTTAGGAAGTTTAGGAATGTTAGGAAATTTTGATAGAAATAGGAATGTTAGGAAGTTTAAAAATGAATGTTTGGTTCAAATTTTGATAGGAATGTTAGGAAGTTTTGATAGGTGCAATTAGAAATGTTAAGAAAGAATGTTTATCTGATATATAGAATCTTGGTTTCAACATAAAAATTGAATTTCATATAAATGATAAATTGAAATTTGTATAAATGATTCATATTTTCAAATTTTAACTAATGATTCTTATTTTTAACGTTCAGGTACATTTTATGTGGCTGAAATCATGGCAAATGAGGATTTAACGATTTTTTGTTTTTTAATCATAAGTAAAGATTATAGGATTGTGAAGCTTATGCTAAATTAGAGCAATGATTTAGACAACAATTTGATGATTTTTTATGAATTTGTTGTAAATAATCATTGCTCTAATTTAGCATAAGGTTCACAATCCTGGAATCATTGCTTGTGATTAAAAATAAAATGATCGTTATCTCCATTTACCATGATTTTAGTTATGTGAACTTACACAAGTGATATTTAGTCCACCATAAAACTAGTAATGTATCAACCCATCTTATGGATCAATAATAATAATTTCTTATTTATTAAGTATATTAGAGAAGCATGAAATGATCAGATGAAATCTAGCAGGTTTTTCGGTGATTCTTCACTTACATATTTCAGTGAAAAGTAAAGATTCGGGGTGGAGTGTGGGGACATCCACGTCCGTTATCTCATCCCTTAAGTGGTCTAATAGACATATGGGACCCGAATAAAGAACTGTACACAGAATTTAAGATGAAATTACACAAATTAAAGTTTTCATTACCAAATAATTTTCGAATTCATTTCAGCATACTAAAATACGATCATTTACTAGTTCCCATTCAAGATCATAGACATAGTTGAAAGAAAACAATATATTGTACACAACATTTGACATGGACATGGACAAAAACATTGATCGATTAATTTTTGATATATAGTTAAAAACATCGCAATGGAATGTCGTCCTTAATTATCCGTTCATGGTCATATGTGGACAATTTCCATTTTTTAGTTTTTAATTGTTTTTTCGATAGAACTTGTACCAATTTTATTCGAGATGCACATTCTGAACGACTATATTGACAACATATAACATCAGGTTCATAATCCTGAAAGTAGACATAATTTTCAGTCATATGGGTCTGCTGAAAAAAATAGCCCTTTAAAATTATGGATCCTCTCTCATATGTATATCCGTTGTCATTGTAGTCCTCCAATAACTTCATCTTTCCTTCAGTGCATCGCATCAAATAATACTTCACATTTTCGTTGTTGTCTATAGGTGCAATCACAGCGAAAACATCCCCTGTGCAAATTACAATTGGCGTTAGGGTTTTGTAATCAATTAAATTAACTAATATACATGTATAAGGTGATAGACAAGAATGAACAATCGACAAAACAGTTGTAAGATCATTACCTTCTCTAACAAGATCTGAAATTCTGTCGCCATCAGATGATATTGCTATTTCTTTTGATTCTAATTCTTCTACGCTTGCTAGTGGCATTTTTCCTTTAGGATTAATCTCTGCGTGTTTCCAATGTTTTATGTAGTTGTTTGTTATGTTTTCACAAACTTCTGTAGATTCAACATTTTCAGTGCAAATATGACAAAAGCATGATTGCTTTCTACTGTCAAATGCATACACATTTTGGAAGGCTTTTGTTTGAATAGAGTGAAAATATCTAGTCCCATGTATGGTGCTAGCGTCGTATGGTATTGATCTATTTATATCTTGGATCCCAACAAGCCAAAAAAACCTACACAAATGACAACTTTTGATGTTAGTGTACATTTTTTTAAATTGACAATTAATATAAATTAAAAAAATCGTGTACATACCTGCACACATCTTTTGATTGTTGATTATAATCATGGTTTAGATGTGATTTACACCATTGGACGACCTCTGCAGCCGAATGAAATCGTGCAGAAGAATGGTTCATTTTCCATCTTCGAAGTGCTCTTTTACGCATGCTCCTGCACCATCATGTTCACCTTTTCCATGTCCAGTTTCAAAGAAATTCCAGTGATGTTTAATGTTCAATGCTTTATGAAGTTGACATAACCAATAAAATGATCGCGAAGATTTAAATTGTCCCGCACATCCATCCGACCATATCCAATGCTCATTGAATTTAACGTCACGCCCTTTTAGTGAATCATAGAAAATACTTTCAATACAACGCTGAACAAAATGTGTATCGTGTGTACGATCATCGCTGATATAAAAGTGATATTCTGTAATCACATCTCGATTGTCACATGTGCTTTCAATGCCATCAACATCCTGTTGAAAATGTCTATATAAAACATGGACAAATATCGAAACTTGGTCAGAATGATAGTATTTACTCTGTATCTCTTTTTGTGCAGCAAATGTGTAGTTTTCTGCAAAATCAACCACTGAAAAAATTGTTCCAGTGGAAAAATTTTATGAGACTGTTTGAATTAAAGGTCTTGCCATCGTGCTCTATGTTAATGCTTGGTGTATTTATAAATTCCACTTTCATTTTTCTTGAGAAAATCTGTCACACATATTTTATCTTCTCGCAAATCAATTCTTTTGGAATGTGCATCACTAGAACTTGTAGCATAACCGATGTATTCATATCTTCTCCAATCAACGGTTACATTTGACAACGACTGATCATTATCGATAAGATATTTATTGTGGAATAAGACCAAATTTCTACAACGATGACAATGTTTTCCATTGACACAATTCTTATTATAAAATACTTCATCGTGATCTCTCTCACATAGAGTTTGAGATATGAATTCACGTACTGTGGGTGGAGGTGGTGAATTCATCCAAATTTGTTTACCAAATTCAAGAAACGTGTCGTAATATAATTGAAATTTCACATGATAACGACAACAACATGTGTCACGTATAGTAATAGGTCTAACATGCCATAGTTTTTGTTGCACAAATGTAGTGATTGACACATTAATTCCACGATGATCTTCCTTGAATTTATTGAACAATTGTACTTGTGTCATATCCATTATATGTTTTGGACTGCTTTCATATACCCCTCGTGATACTCTTTGTCGTATCACATCCCTTGAATTTGGTGAAACTCGAGAATGTGCCAACCAATATTCCCGTACAATATCTTTAACACCTACTCCCATTCTATCTTTGTAAGGTTGTCTACAAATAATTGCTTAGCAAGCAAGTTCATCATTTTCATCTATTAGCATTCTGAATTTGCTATGTTTGTATAATGTCTTTCTTGAGGTTCCAACTTCTTTTGTTAGTTGTGTTGTCAAACGTTTTTGTTTAGTACTAGCTGAAACAATTGTTGTATGAATTGCTCTTTGTGCAACACTAATATCTTTCTTCCTGGATTTTTCAATTTTTTTTATTACATCACTTATATTTTCTATCACATTATGTTTCAATTTTGACTCTGTTGTCACATTTTGAATACCCAATAATGACGTAGCATCTTCTAACTTCTTAGTCACTAATAAACATCTCAAAATTTGTGCTTGCCCTGTTATTGAATAATTCTTCAGAACATCATCATAAAAAAATTTAGCACGATATCGTGCAGCATGTATGGATATTTTTTTGCCATATTTGTTGCAATTAACGTTTTCTAACATTTCATCATCAATGGTGAAAGTACCTATACATCAAGTTAAATTTAATTTAACATGTATCCAAAAATACAATTCATTATAAAAAATGAATTTGGAAAATACATGATATATACATACCTCGTCCAATTTTCGGATCTTGAACTTGATCGTCAATATTGACTTCATCGACATTAGTATGTAAATCACTATTTACATCTTCAACAATGGTCTCTTCAACTTCAATTTGTTCTTCTTGTACTCTATTTTCAATTTCCATTTCATTAACATTATCATGTAAATCTGTATTTATATTTTCAATAATTCTGTCTTCCGGTTCTGCAACTCTTGTTTTTTTAGCATTATATATGAGTTTTTGTTTTTCTCTATTAGCATCATCATCACGTTTACGATCACCTTTTTTTAAACGGTTTCTTTTACTGCCCATGATTGTTTAATCTATAGATGATAAATTAAAGAATCATTACTTTATAGTAAAAAAAATAAATAAATTTAAAAACAGTTATGAAATTTATAAAAACATGAACTGAAATTTACTTCAACTTATCAAAATCTTGTAAGAGTCTTTTGAAGAAAAACTCATTGGAATTAACTTTTCTTTGAAAAAACCCTTTGAAAAAAAAATTCATTTGAAAAAACCTTCTTGGAAAGAGGTAAGAATTCCTTGACAATAAATCACCTTTGAAAAAACCCATTGGAAAATAATAAGAACACCTTGTAAAGAAATCTTCTTTGTAAAAACCACTGGAAAAAAAATTCTTTGAAAAAATACCTAGGAAAAAAATCTTGTTTGAAAAAACCACTAGGAAAACTACTTTGAAAAAAAACTTCTTTGTAAAAATATATTGGAAAAAAATCCTGTAAAAAAAAACTACTTTGCAAAAATACTTTGGTAAAACAATTTTTTGAAAAAAATCTTTTCAAAGAAATAAGAAGGAAAAATACATCTCTACAAAAATACCTTGAAATAAAAACTTCTTTGCAAAAATACCTTGGAAAAAAACTCTTTAAATGCATCCACTGGGAAAAAATCTTCCTTGAAAATACCACTTGGAGAAATACTTTGTAAAAAAAACTCCTTTGCAAAAAATATCTAAGAAAAGAGTACTTTGAAAAAACCTCTTGCAAATAAATAACTTCTTTGCAAAAATACATTTCAAAAAAACTATTTGAATGAACTATTTGCAAAGAAATAAGAAGTGCGAAAATTCCTTGGAAAAAAACTCTTTGCAAAATACCTTAGCAAAACAACTTTTTGAAAAAACCCCTTTCAAAGAAATAAGAAGTGCAAAAATAACTTGGAAAAAAACTCTTTGTAAATTACCTTAGCAAAACAACTCTTTGAAAAAACCCCTTTCAAATAAATCAGAAGGAAAAATACAACTCCTTTGCAAAATACTTTGGAATAAAAACTCTTTAAATACAACCCTTAGAAAAAACCCCCTTGAAAAGAAACCTTCTTTGCAAAAACCACTTGGAAAAATACTTTGTAAAGAAATTTTTTTTGTGTACAACCCTTGTAAGAACCTCATTGGAAAGATACTATGTAAAAAAAAACTCTTTTGCAGAAATATCTAGGAAAAAAAATACTTTGAAAAAACATCTTGCAAAGAAATAACTTCTTTACAAAAATGCCTTACAAAAAAACTCCTTCAATATGCCATTTGGAAAAAAAATAAGAAGTAACATACATTGTAAAAAAAAATCCTTCAATGAATGTGCTCTTTGAAAAAAAAAAAGAAGAAACATACCTTGTAAAAAATCTCCTTAGAAAAACCCCTTCAAAAATATTTTGACCAGAAATATGCGAAGATAAAATGTGCGAAATTAATGAATCAATTTAGGTTTATTTATACGAATATAGACAACGTAATTTTTTTTCCCTGCCGACGAATGTTTTTTGTGTTTGGTTATTCGGACGAACAACCTTTGCTGTAAATGACGGTGCCGTTACGGAAAACTATTATTCAGCCGAATAATTATTCGGACGAATAATCTCTGAGACCTGAACAATCGACGATTCTACACAGTTTTTCAGGTTTCTCAATTTTCGGAAGGTAAAAACAACCTCTTGGACTACAAAACGACTGTCGGACTTGATACCATTAGATTCATCATTGAATCTAGTTTCCGTAGGTATAGATTTTGTTGTGTATAGGTAAGATATGATATTTTTAAATTTTTTTTCGTAACATTTGACAAGTTTGGATTCATCTCTTTTGAAAAAGTGGTGAAATGAAAAATCCATAACTTTAAAAATACACAACCAAAAAAATTGAAAAAAATATGGTGCACTAAATTGGCGTGTCTACTTCAGAAGGGTGTTCGTAGAATTTTTTAGTTTTAGAGTCAATTGAGATAAACGTGGTGCAACAAAACACATGTTGAAAATTGACTAGGTTTCCCCATTGAACGAATTCAAAAAACTATAATAATTAGTATATAGATCCATTGGTTACAAAATTATAGTCATGCACTAGTACATTGTGTATAGATTGTCGTAGCATATTTTGTTTTTGCAAAAAACAAGTTTAACAATTATTTTACGGGCGCAACAAAACATGACTATTTTGTAGTCCTTTCATTTTATAAGAACACACTGTCAAACATTTGCGAAATCGACATATCAAATCTCAATAAAAAAAATTGAAAAAATTATGAGTAGAAAGTTAACATAATTCTCTAAAAGTTTTCTTTTTATTGCAAAGTGAAATTCTAAACAAAAATATCACTTTTGTTCACCCAAAGTTGAAAAACATGAAAAAATCAAATTTATTTTCTCACAAGACCCTCAAAATAGACACCCATCTTCATGGATTCACTCGCAACCTCATTTTATAAAGATCAATATAAATAACTCGTGGATGCCTTCATTGGCCTCAACATGTATTTATATAGTAAGTTTAAGCTAAACGACTATTACTCCCCATGAATGTAGGATAATATAATATACTCATGGGACAACTTACAAAGCATATGCGTCTAACAACAATATATTAACAAAGTAAAGAGAAGGGTTGACATAGGTTCGTAACATCCCCTCCCCCTTAGAAAAATATTTTTCCTCAAAGCTTTATATATGGAAATTGTTGCTAAATCTGAAGGAGTGGTTTCCATGTAGCATCCTCCGGTTGCATTCCATGCCACTGAATTAATACCTATGTGATGGATCGAGAGCGAAGATGACGAGTACGCCTATTGAGGATGGCCTCCGGCTCCAAAATGATGGATCCTTCATTATCCAGTTCTGGTAAAAAAATTTGTGCTATGATGTTGGTGCCAAGAACTGTCTTTAGACAAGAGACATGAAATACTGGATGAATGTGGGAAGAAGGAGGAAGTTCCAATTTATAAGCAACGAACCCAATCTTCTGAAGAACCTTATATGGCCCATAGAACTTTGGAGCAAGCTTATGATTCCCTTTGCGTTTCAGAGAGGATTGCTTGTAAGGTTGTAGACAAAGAAAAACCATATCACTTGCTTAAAAAGTGTGCTCAGAATGGTGTTGATCGACTTGTTGTTTCATTTGATTTCATGCCATGTGAAGATTGTCCTGCAAAATGCAAAGAATCTGATTGCGGGTTCAAAGAACCGTGTCAAATTCCTTAACTGGTGAACTGCTGGGGGTGTATGCAAGAAGCACTAGCGGTGCCTAACCATAGACTACTTCATATGGAGTCATTTTATATGCAGTGTGGTAGGAGGTATTGTACCACCATTCAACAAGAGGGAGCCACTTTTCCCACTGATGTTGTTGTTTGGAGGTGAAGCAACGAAGATAAGTTTCCAAACATTTGTTGATAATTTCAATCTGACCATCTGTTTGTGGGTAATACCCTGAACTCATATTCATTTTGGTGCCAGTGTGGTGAAACAGGTCTGTCCAAAAATGACTAGTGAAAGTTGCATCGCAATCTAAGACAATGGAAGAAGGGATTCCATGAAGACGGAATATCTGGTCTAGGAAAATTTGTGCGAATGAGGAGGCGGTGTACAGATGGCTGAGGGAACAAAAATGACTATATTTGGATAAGCGATCAACCAAAACCAAAATCAATGTATTCCCTCCATATTTAGGGAGACCTTCAATGAAATCCATAGAAATATTTGTCCAAATCCGTGTAGGGATGGGAAAGGGTTCGAGCAATCCAGGACGAAGTGTTGTTTCACCCTTGTTGCACTGGAAGGTATCACATTCAGCCACCATCTGTTGAATTGTCCTTTTCATTCCCTTCCAAAATAAGTTACGTCGTGCTCACTCATGCGTTTTGAGGAACCCAGAGTGCCCTGCCGATAGAGAAGCATGGAGTTCATAGAAGGCAGCTTGTTGAAGATCTGTGCTATGGGGAAGCACCAGACGACCCTTGTATCTTAGGGAAGTTGCGGTACAACAGAAGGGTTGTTGGCCAACCGTTGGATGATTTGAGATAATTAGGAGTCATTGGCATAGCCATGCTGAACAAATTGCAACCAATTTGGAATATGCATAGAGATAGATGAAATAGAAACTTGGTCATCAAATGTGTGAGAAAGAGCATCTGCCACAAGATTGTCCTTACCCTTCTTGTAAGTGATCTCATAGTCATAACCTTTGAGTTTTCCAACCCATTTCTGTTGTGCTGGGGAGGATACCCGTTGTTCCAGGAAATATTTTAAACTCTGGTGATCAGTCTTGATGCATAAATGATTCCTTAATAGGTATGGCCACCACTTCTGTATTGCATGCAAAATAGCCATCATTTCCTTCTCATATGTAGAGGAGACTAAATTCTTACCAAAAAGGGATTTGCTGGTGAACGCAATGGAATATTCATCTTGAAGGAGAACAACACCAAGTCCATTGTCGCAAGCATCACTCTCAATAGTGAAGGGCTTGGAAAAATCGGGCATAGCTAGAACATGTGTAGTACACATAGCTTGTTTTTGTTTGTCAAATGCACACTCAGTAGCATGTGTCCATGTAAAACCATCATTTTTCAATAGAGCGGTTAATGGAGCTACAATCTTCCCATAATCCTTGACAAACATGTGGTAGTAGGCAATCAATTCCAGAAAACCACGAAGGCTCTTGAGTGTCTGAGGATGCGGCCAATTTTTCATGGCATCTATTTTGGCAGGATCCATGTGAACCCCTTGTGATGAAATAATATTCCCAAGATACTGTACTTCCTCCTGTCCAAAAACACATTTAGACTGTTTGACATGGATATGATGATCAGAGAAAAGTTGCAGTACAAGATCCAGATGTTGGAGATGCTCATCGAATGTTTTATTATAGATGAGGATATCATCAAAAAATACCAAAATGAATTTCTGCAAGTAGGAACAGAATATTTTATTTATCAATGCCTATAATGTGGAAGGAGAATTAGTGAGACCAAAGGGCATGACCAAAGACTCATAGTGGCCATCATGTGTGCGGAAAGATGTTTTAGGGATATCATCCTCATGAGCTCAAATTTGATGATACCCAGAACGAAGATCCAACTTGGAGAAAAAATGAGCACCATATATCTCATCAAGAAGATCATCAACAACAGGAATTCGAAACTTATCCTTGACTGTGAGGTGATTAAGTGCTCGGAATTCAATGTAGAGGTGCCATGACCCATCTTTTTTTCGGACAAGAAGAACTGGTGAAGAAAAGGAATTGGTACTAGGGTGAATAATACCTTTCTCCAGTAAGTCCCAAATGATCATCTCAATTTCTATTTTTTGGTGAGATGGGTAGCGATAGGGCCTGATGTTGGAATAAACACTAATAGGAAGCAGCTGAATACAACGGTCCTTTGCTCTTGAAGGTGGCAATCCCACTAGTTCAAAAAAGACACATGCATATCTATCCAAAATTTGTTGAAGATCCAAAGACCATTGATGGGTGCATCTGAATGGAATGGAGCTGAGCGATGACACCATGTGAATTCTTCTTAAGGATATTTTCCATACGATGTGAATTGATGATGCTGAGAGACACTGGTTGTAAGCCCTTCAATGTGTGTTTTTCCCATTGACTTAAAACTGCATCCAAAGTTCGGCAAAATCCCATAAGATGGGGCCAAGTGTAAGTAACCATTGAGCGCCCAAAACCACATCACATCCACCTAAGCCAAGGAAAACATGTCGGAGCGCTTATAATCTCCAATAGAGATATGCACATTGCAACACTTCCCCTTGCAAGGTAAGGTGCCCCCATTGGCAATCATGACTTCAAAGTTGGAGCAGGGATGGACAAAACAATCAGCCTATTTGGAGATCCGAGGGTCAATGAAGTTATGAGTGCTAGTGGAATCAATGAGTATTGTAAGAGGGAGCTTCTTGAAGTAACCCTTGACCCACATTGTTTTTGGGGTGGTGACTCCGGCCAAAGCATGGAGAGATATCTCTAGGTGGTCATCTTGAGAATGAGGGTCAACAAGAAGCTGTTGAATTTCAACCTGATCATCTATTGTATCTTGAGCTTCTTTACCAATTTGAGTTGCAGACCGAGAATCCACATCCAAGAAATAGAGCTTTTGCTCAACACATCTATGTCCCCGAGTGAATTTCTTATCACAATTATAACAAATCCCTTTTTCTCTATGTGCCTGAATCTCTGCTTCAGACAAATGCTTGATAGGAGTTGCTCTAGGAGCTGGCGTGATTGGAGGTCGTTGGGAAACCATATTTCTCAATGTAACAAAAGTGGATTTGGAGCACTCTTGGTATTTGATCTTGTCCTCTGCCAACTTAGCCAACCATAGAGCTTCCATCATTGTGCTAGGACAGAACATTTTAACCTTAGATCGGATTGCATCCTTCAGACCACTGACAAAACAAATCCTGTAGAATTCATCAGGCAATCCTTATGTGTGATTTGTGAGTTTCTTAAATTCTATCTGATACTCTGTGACAGTGCCAATTTTGCAAAGTTTAGTGATTGCTCTTGTGAAGTCATCAAAATCACTAGGACAAAATGGTTGCAAAAGGAGTTGGCAAAAATCTGTCCATTCTGGCTTTTCATGACCCTTGATGTACCAACGGTACCATTGAAGGGCTTCATGTTCCAAATGAAAGGATGCAAGTGGAACTTTGTTGACATCAAAAGTATTATGCAAACTGAAATATTGTTCTTCCTGGTATATCCATCCAGTCGGATCATCACCATTGAAGCGAGTAAAATCAAGCTTCGCCGCAGGAAAATTGATGGAAGAAGAGAACCCAATGTCTGCAGAAGAATCTGGTTGTCGTCTATTGTTTATGGCTGAATGTTGAAGATGGAGGCCGATAATTTTTTCATCAAGATCTTGGAGTTTGGTTTTGAGGGATGCAAGTTCTTCCTCCATGTTTTTTGCTCCTGCGCGGGTGAAAACCATAACCAATATTTTTATTTTATTTTATTTTTTTAAATGGGTAGAAAAACAAAAACAAAAACATATTTAGTAAAGGAAAATTTGGATTTGGGAAAAAATCTGATGGGTAATTGGGGTTTGACTAGATTTTGGTCACTTTCTAATGGACAGGGAAGCAAAAAATGGAGATTTCAGAAGTAGGGTGAAAGAATGACAAAATTTGTCCAAGAGGAACAAAGAAGAAGAAATAGGAAATGAACACTGTGGAAAAATTTGAAGGCGATTGGGTTAAAATCGAAGAAGTTATGGAAAACCCTAAAAATAGACAGATGTGGGATTTCTGGCTTCGGGAAGTGGAATTTGGGAAAGGGTCCTCAGGAAGGAAATATGCAGAATGGAAGTGCAGGGGTTCTAATGAATTTTCAAGGGAAACAGAGCTAAAACAAAGAAGATATGGCAATTTTTTTTTTTTTTTAACGACTCAAAATTGATCTGCAACGACTCTCGACAGATGTAATCTGCTATTTATCAGCTGGCAATAAATATGGACCTGGGTATGCTCGGATTCCTAAATGTTCAGGGGATTCACTCGGCTACCAATGATGTCTAACGACTTGCGTATTGTGGTAGTACCCCTCACTCCACGGCTAAGGTAAAACTGATAACCGCTTTGCCACAAACAACAACTCTTGGTTTACCTCATGGGTGGGAACTAATCAATCAGGTAGGGGTCATTGCCCTTTTCGCTCAAAGGTCCTCTCAATGGGACAGCTACTTTGGGGTTCATGTGGTACTCCTCACAATGAATTTTAGGGCTATGCCTAAGTACTTTCCACAATTAAGCAGAGAGGGATTATTCCTGGATCTGGACTTGCAATTGAAAGGAAAAAAATAGATGCAAAGAAAAAGAACTACTGCAATAATCACAACGCCTAGAAGCCATTGCGAAAAACCAAATTGGCATAAATTCCACCCACTGAGCCCAAGAAAGTGCTATGATACCAGATGTGGGGAACCTCTAGAAATTAAATGATGAAAATGCACGATATATCAGAAATAGCAAAACACAAAAGAGATTTATTGATCGCAGGCCACTTAGAGGGGGCAACCTCCTTTAAGCAAGCTCATTACAAATAACTCATGGATGCCTTCATTGGACTCAACACATACTTATATACTAAGTCTAAGCTAAACAATTGTTACTCCCCATGAATATGGGATAATACAATATACTCATGGGATGACTTACAAAGCATATGCGTCCAACAATAATATACTAACAAAGTAAAGAGAAGGGTTGACATGGGTTCCTAACAGGAATACCCATAGCAAGAATGGACAAAAAACATTTACAAGAAAACAAGGCACAATGCAGATACTGTGGAGACAACTGATCACCTGGTCATCAATGCAACAAATCTCCATCATATAGTTACGAAGTTGAGAAATATTCTGAAACTTACACCGGATGCTCCGACGATCATACGAAAAAGAAGAAGAATACATGTCATTGATGCAGTGAAGATTGGATTCATGGACATAAATTCCGAAGCAATCACACAACACACTACAAAATTATTAATGGAAAATACGTATAGGTACCTGCGGAAGAAGACACATCAGATTCTGATGCAGATACAAGCTCATCCGAAGCATCAATAATGACCATTACCTGTATTCAACAAACTTGTAAAGAAGAATATGTGGCAAAACCAAGGAATGTTATCACCCAACAAAAAGGAAATCAATTAATCATAGGGGGATATATTCCACCTCAGCTAAGAAGTTTCAACAACATTGAAAACAAACAACTCATATCCCAAGCAACAAAATCAGAACAAATAGGACCAAAGAGGTTACAACTTACAAGGTCTATTAAAAATAAAAATATCACAATTTTAGTCGACTCGGGAAGTACACACAATATAATAGATATCAACACATCCAGGAAACCTAATATTTTTGTGTTTCCCACAAAAGGACTTAGAGCCTCAACTATCGTTGTTCAACACATAGAAGAAGTGGGAAAATGCCATAAAGTGTCATTGCAAATTCAAAACTGAAACTTGCATCTCAACTGTTATTCTTTACCTCTCAAGGAAGTAGAAATGATATTAGGTGCTAACTCGTTAACATCATTGGGAATGTACTCTACCATATTACAAAATCAATACATGGAATTCAGATGGAAAGGAACTAAGCATCGACTGTATGGTTCAGAAGGTTCTAGATTAAAGCAAAAGGAATATCAGCACGAAAAGGATCTAGATCATCGTCAAAATAAATTAGATAAGTCCAGATCGCACATATCACATTAGCATCCACAAAGACCCAGATTAAAAGGCAATGCCAGCAAATTTAGCTTTGAGAACAAATCTTCCCTTAAAGGGGGTGGCAATGTAACGAATGTAAATAATAATAATAAAATATAAATAATAGTTAATAATAATAATAATAATAATAATAATAAATGAATATTAATTATAATGAGAAGTTGTCTCCTTTCCACCATATATACTAGTTGTAGGCATATCCTTCAAGATGCATTGATACATACTTCACTTGTTCTTCATCCATTGTAATGTTATAGATATCGAAGTATTCCTCTACCTTATTTAACCATGCAACACATTGGTCTTCGTTTCCATTGAACTTTGACATCTTTATTTTTGCCTTGGGTGGGTACATTACAAAATGCTGACATCGAGTGCTTCTTGTATTGTTGCGTGGGGTTGATTCCGAGTTGCTGGATGAAGGTAGCCGCATGTTGGGCATGGCCCAAGTAGGCACAATTTTGATAAGGATACATTTTTGGGAGCTGCGTAGCTTTTGCACTGCGAAGTCAGAATACACGGTTTTGAGGAATGCACAGCTCAGAGTACATATGCAGTTTTGACGCAGCAGTGCAGGTGCGCAAGGCCTGTGCAACAACTACTTTTGGTAAAGAAGTATAGAGGAAGGTCGAGCTAAGTAAGCGACCTATTTTGGGCAAGAAGTAGAATGAAGGACGAGGAAAGTGATCGGTAAAAGGGAGTGGTGGCAAGTGATTAAGGAGCTAGGCCACTAACTCGATGATGACAGGAAGGCTAAAGGGATGGAAAGGGACAGGCCATGATGCAGTGCAACCGTTTTGGGGTGACTGCGGCTGTCAGAAGGCCATTAGAGCCATGTGTGGCCCAGTCAGGCGGCCAAAATAGGTGGAGTGACCTGGCGATGACGACAGGCAAGGTGGCGGGTATCCGCACCAATTTTGGGAACCTTAGGGTTTTTTGCCATGCACTGTAAAGACATGACCTACGGGCATGATCTATAAATAAGGCATATTTTGTAAGGGAAAGGGTTGTTGATTCTCTATTGTTGATTATTATTGAGAAATCTCTTGTTAAGAGACAATTTTGTAAAGGCTCTGTAAGCTGTGTGCGCAGAGGCCTATTGAGAGAGAAGAAAGTCTGCAGTTGAGTGCGTAGACTGGAACTGTTGTGCCCTTCCCAAAGACTAATATAACAACAGTTTCTGTGGACGTAGCTCCCATCTTGGGGGTGAACCACATTAAATACTGCATTGTGTGATTGTTTATATATATGTGTGCAATTATCTGTTTGCTTAATATGGATGCGTGAATTCTCATTTAGCAGTTGTTATGTTAATGCTTTTATATGTATTCGCCATAGAAGAAATATGGGAGTAATATGTTAATTATTACATGTATGTATGAATGATGAATGCGCAGTATTCTAAATTTGTGAAAGTATCAATTCATTGAATAATCACATGTGTATGTAGATTTCGTGTTGTGTAACTCTTTGGACGCGCAACACCGAGAGTGCACAATATTGTGTGTTTCATCCATTTACATTTGTTATAAGGCTAATCGTCTAAGGCAGTAGATGGGTGAGTAAAGTAATATGTAAAGTATTAATATCAGTTAAGTCGGCAGAGGAAGCGTATAAGTCAGTTGCGCTGTCCTACGATTTGCATCCTGTCCGAACCACATAGTTCTTGGGGGCGCTGGTTGTGCAAGCATCTTAACTTGTAGAAGCGAGGACCATTACGTAGTCTATTGTCACGCAGTCTTCAGTCTGTAGCGCAAGCCCCGTAGCGTGCTGTGTAGTAGTTTTTTCTAAACAACTCATCACATCACTGTGGAAACCTAATTCCACAGTACCCCCATAGCTACACCTCGGGTGAGACCTCATCCTGTTCGCAGGCTGTTGCCGAAAGGGCCGGTGAGAAGGGGTTTTGTTGGTTCCTTGAAACCGCGAAGAACCTGGGTCTACATTGGAAACCTCTAGATTAGTATTAAATCCAACAAATGGTTCCATTTCCGGGCTAAGAATCCGTGATGAGTTGAAGTCGTGATGTGCGACGAAGAAGAAGCTTTGTTGGGTATTGACTTTTGGCATTCAGACAAGAAAGAAATATGGGCTTGGTGTGACAAGACAAAGAGATACTTTGCAAGAAAGGAGAATAGACACCCGCTTCTCTCTGATATTCAGTGGTTGAACAAATACCTATGGAACGACGTTCACGAATTTTTCTGGGCCGTCTTTTGGAAATGAGCTACACGAGTGGTTGTCAAGGTTCGCAGAGCAAAGAAACTGTACACAACGAGATGTACCCATGTTTAGAGTTAGGAATTTATTGGAGTGGGATATAATATCAACAATGTAGGCTAGTAGAGGAGAGAGACACCCTTCCTGAAAGGAACCTAGTAGTGATAATACAACATAGTAACTCTAATAACATCTTTTGGGGAATTTCAGAGACAATAACAAGTTTAATATATCAACAATCCTCTTCGATCATCAACCAAACTTCTTTTTTGTTGTTGTAATTTACATATTTAATCATGATCACTCAAATTATCCATAATAAGTCACATTGCACTATAAAAAATCCAAATACCCGATGGTTGGTTGATTTGTATTTTGAATTTGTTGGAAGTTGAAGTGGTTTGGTGAATTCAAATTCTTTTGACAATTTATCATGATTTGGAATAGGAATAGCGGTTGGCTTAGTTGGTTTATATTTCTTGGTTATATTAATTAATTTTTCTTCTATTCAAGTTCAGAGTTAGGAATTGATTAGAGTGGGAGATAATCTCAACAACGCAGGAAAAAGAGGAGAGAGATTCACTTCCTTAGAGGCACCTAATAGTGATAATATAGCACATGATCTCTAATATAAACTATTGAAAAATTTCAAAGACAATAATGAGTTGAAAAAAGAAACAATCCTCTCCGGTCATCAGGTAAAATTCTTCTTTGTAGTAATTTCCATTTCAAATTTAGGGTTTTGGTATAAAGAATGTTAATAACCTCATGCAAATGGAAACCTTCTAACAAGTTTCCATATGTCAGACTAGGATAATCACTCACTTAGTCAAGACCTCTCTTGAGTCATCACTCTTTTACCACTAAGATATTGAAGCACACCATCACTACTTTCTCAAAACCATGTCATTCAACTTGTACCTACCACACATAAACTTTTAGTTATAGATGTACCCCCAAAAATGGTCTTTCTCAAAAAAATAAAAAAAGATGGAAAGACAAATTTTGAAAGAAAGAGCAACAATCTATCTTCTTGTAAAAAAACAAAAAAGAAAAAGGTAAAAATGGTGAAAAGAGTGTAACTAGAATTAGTTTTTACAAGAATGTATGAATATTAATGTCACATGCCCCCCCCCCTCCCCGATCTCAGTTTCTATGAAAAAAAAATAATAAAAATAATAGTTTTGGTCTCCATTTACTCTGGAAAGAATTTTTATCAATGTGTATATCTAGATCAACATAAAATGCAACTAGCATGTTGGAACCTCACCAGACATCAACCCTTCATCGGTGCAAGAAAAAATTGGGATTAACATGCCTTGACATGGTTGAGAGAGGAAACCAAAGTGTTCATCCCTAAAGAAATATGTTAGGTATCTAGGTCCAAACATGACACCTAAAACCATCATGCATGATCTCCTCAAGTTATTATTCACCTACAAATATGAATATTAGTGCCATTATGATGGTTCATAACTAGGTATGGGTCTCAAGTATCTCAATATGGTTGGGGTATTAAATTCATGGAATCCAAGGTTGTGAATGATGACTCAAAGCACCACACATAATCCATTGATAGTACCCATGTGTTGTGAATGATGATTCAAAGCACCACACATAATCCATTGATAGTACCCATGTTCTTTGAGTGGGAATTGATAGTACCCATGCTCTTTGAGTGGGGATACCAATGTGTTGCACTTGCATAGTACACATAATCCATTGATAGTACCCATGATCTTTGAGTGGGAATTGATAGTACTCATGTTCTTTGAGTGGGGATACTAATGTGTTGCACTTGCAACTACCCCCATCATTTTTCTAATCCCTAGTAAAATATGGGTCGCCCTTTTTTATTTTCACATACCAAACATAGGGCAGTTTTGCACTTATGGAGGGTCAAGTGTCAGTTGAGCATAAGTGTATCTTCGGGAGGAAGGACAAATGGAAAAAAGGCTAAGTATCAAGGTCTTGAGTAAGTCTAGAGTTTCTTCATTACGGCCCATCTCAATGAGTTACACCGCAACGGTGGCTCAAATTGCTTAAGAACACCGCAATGGCAGACCATCTCATAGAGATCTGCCGCAACGACGACCTAACAAAGATACGACGGTAGTGCAACTTTCGAAGACGGCTGCAACAGTGGTGAAATTCGTCATCGCTCATCACAACGATGGGGATACTTGATTAATCTTGCCAGAACATTCAGGTGAATCATCCCTTCTCATCACAATGAGTGTTGGCATGTAGCATCATTCGTAGAGGGACGCAGGCAGCATGTGGCATAACTCATGAGGAAAGCCCACAACAAGTGAAGGAAATTGGGAAGAGAGACCGTAAACGTGGGGGAAACTCATGTTGGAAGGCCACTAAAGGAGTTAAGGATATAAACAGAGTTTACAATGGTAAGGCTCATAAAGATAAGCCACAAGGGTTGGAGAATCTTTCACAAAAGAACCTCATACAAATTTTAACCCTTGATCTTGAGGTCATTTGGTAAAAGGGACTAGACACGGAGGGGAGAGGGCCCTCAATTCCTTGTATATATATATTCCCACCGTTTCTTTTTCATTGTTACTGTTGTTGCTTCCCATCACATTCAAACCTTTCGTGAGCCATTTGAGAGCCCTGCATCCACCGAAGAAGGGTACCGTCCACCCGACACCTGTCATGAGAGGAGAGGGTACTAGCATAGGTAGGTACAACACAACTCCATGTGCCTCTTTGCAATATTGTTTCAAATCCATTTATGTGGATCATGGGGGGGTTAGCCTTAGGGTTTTTAAAGTCATTCTAAGCATCGATAGTGAAAGACAACCCTTGTGTGTCCTAGTGGTTGAGGTTTTTGTTCTTCTTAGAAAACCTTTGTTCCCTTAGGCCTACGCACCAACTCTGGATTGACAGTTGGCGGGGGTTCAAGGGAAACACTCTTGTAGAGAAAATTTCAGAAAACATGCCTTGTAAAATGTTGTATTTTAATAGTCATGACTTGGTCAATAATGGGTAATTTACGAGCCCATGGTATTGGGTATCCCGTGGCATTTTCCCATGATAATCCCTTTCTAAAAGAAAGGTATTGTAATACGGTTGCGTATGTGGTAGTATTTTATTGTAAATATCTCTATGATTGTTTGAGAGAGTGAAGATGAAATTGCAGTGGATGTGTTGTGGGTTGTATCCCTTCATTTGTTTGATGGTATAATACAATGACTGGCAATTTGTTTGTGGATGTAGCCCATATTGGGTGAACCACGTATATCGATGTCCCTCTTGTATTGTGTTTATGTGTTTTATTTATGCATATTATTTTATGCTATTGTTCCGTGATCTTGTTTTTCTAACAAATGGCAATTAAGCAACTCCCTTGTAGCCAAGAAAAGAGGACTATGAACCTCATATTGAAACCCTCCAACCATAGTGGCCTCGCCAAACTTGATCAAACAAGTGAAGCTTTACATATTGTCTCTATTCCTCGCCCATAGAATGTACTATTAGCCAAGAGCTTGGTTCGAGATGGGATATGAGTTACCATTCCTATGGTTTTGTCTCAACCATGGATTTTATGTGGTGTTTAAATGTGCAGCTATTTCAGTAAGGTTGGAGTATTTTTCCCAAGTTCAACATAGAATCTCTCCATATCATTATGGCTGACATGGAAGAGACCATGAAGATATAAAGATGATTAAAATGATCATTTTGTTGCATTAATATTTGTTTCACTCTTATATTAGTCTAATAGCTTATATTTCATGGACAATAATTTTTCTTCCTATGATTTGTAGGAACAAACCATGTCTAAGTGAAAGAAGAGGATACAATGGAAAAGACTATCCAAGAATTGTCATATGGTGACGAAATGATAGAAGAAGCACATACACATACTCTCCTATTGTAGTTTGGGAACATGAAGAGCACCACCAGAGCAGATCCTGAGTTTCAATGGGGATATATGTACCAATTATTCTAGACAAAAGAATACCAATTGGCAAGTATAGATGAGATATCACTATTCCAAAATATTAGATATCCCAGGATTCATAAGGAAATAAAAAGATTACAATTGTTCCAATGTGTGGAAATAGTGGAATGGATCCTCCCTCACACTAATGCAAAGAGGCATATTATCAATAACTTTGTAGGGATTCCCATAGCCTCCTTCGATCTGACTACCATGGGAAAGTACTAAAGGTTCCCAGTACCAAAGATAAACATGACCGATGAATGTACACAGTCAATCTAGCTAAAATATGCAACCTTCATCAAGCAAGCTTGGCTCACAGACAGGCAATTTCGTCAAAATGAGAATGGAACACACAACACCAAGTCAATAAAGCAACCCTACAAGATGACCCCTGCCCTGTTATGTCAGTTGTATGGAGAAGTAGACATGACACACTTCAAGGTTGAATGGTCACCCCTACTATATTACGCCATTGTTCGTGGTGCAAGATTTAACTGGTGTGACATCCTATAAGAGAACATGGAAGAGGTAGTGCTAAAAGCACAAGATGGATTTTTTAGGAAACAATCAAACTTCTATAGGTTCTCCTATCTCATAAATGCAATCTACACATCAAATTAGTTTCCAACTATGGGATGGCATTGGGTTCCTAAGGAGATTCCTATTCATGTATACTGCCAAGTTCTATGGGCCCAGAAACACATTAGTAAACATAAACAAATATGTGAGGAATTCATTAGGCATTTATATAGAATCGTACATGGGAAACTAGCAAAGTGTATGTCAGATAATGCCATTTCCATGGTAACACAACTGGGTGACTGGTATTTAACTTAATACAACACTTGTTTGAGGATATATGGAGCATCGAAGGCACCGAACATCATGCTCGAGTACGTTACCGAAAGTGCCTCATTTAGCAAACAAGCCACCCAGGAAACCATCTAGGATGAAATATCAGGAAAGAATCAATAGAGCCCAGAAGGGAAGGCCACTGAAATTATGCACAAGAAGAAAGATGGGACTGAGATACAGAGGCTAAAAGTACAAAATAAATCCGAGGAAGTGGCCCATGCAGAAGCCTTGGCTAGAAAAGAGAAAGAAGAGAAGGGGAAACAAGAAGAGCTACATAAAAGGCTAAAGAATAGAGGGATCACGTGGAGATCCAAAAGAAGACAGAAGAAGAAAAAGAACATGAAGAATGAATGCTAGAAGGTGAGCTACAACATATGGATACTTATGCAACCACTACTAGCTCTGAAATTCCACTCATTGGGGGGCACTTCCCTTTAAAGGAAATTGGAATTTTTATGTACACTAATTCTAGAGTAGGATCAATAGCTAAAATGAGTTCTTATGCATTCAACCCAAGCAAGAAGCAAATTGTACAAAAGACAAAAAAAAGGATTAAGATCATGCAACGACGGGAAATGGTCATCACTCAAGACATCCTTGTAATTGAAAACACCGATAAAGTGTATAAAGGTGGCCATGTCCATGGAGAATAGCATAAATAAACTATTAAGAGAGGTGGAGGAGGCCAAGCGAAAAATTGGGTTACTAGAATATCTCCTCTTAGAGGCAAGGAGAGAAGGTGTGGAGTTGAGACATGATAATGACGCGTTGCAAGTGGTTAAAAGGACACTAGATATATTAACTCAAGACTTGCAAAATGATAAATACAAAATGGAATCTAAAGTGAACGAGCTTGAAGCAATAACGAAAAGTGCAACCACTCCAACATAAAGTTTGTAGAGAGAGAGAGAGAGAGAGAGAGAGAGAGAGAGAGAGAGAGAGAGAGACGTTGGTCATGGATGCATGAGATTCCAGAGAAGGTAAACAAATCCTATTGGGATTTCATGAGTACGCCATTTCGTTACTAGAATAGTATTTGAGAATAGAGGAACACATTTTTTGAAGTTCAAAAGGAATCAATTAAGCTCCAAGCTACAGGGGCCAAGACTTGTGAAAGTAATCAGAAGGTTGCAGAGGTTAAATCCAAATTGAAGGAAATTGCAACATGGAAGCAAGGAAATGCAGTTGTCCCCCCTAATATGTCTAAGAAAGTTGTGGAAGAAATTCAAATAGACTATGCTTCTCTGGAAATTTCCAAAAGGTATGAGAAAACCTAGAGAAGGACATCGTTTCCTCATTCAAGAAATGTCAAAACCTGTATGCTGCGATTGAGAAGGTTTTTGTAAGATGGACACTGCCTCCTCTAGGGACTCTTGAACAAACCATTCCCAAGGAGCAATGATTTTTCAAGTTTAGGACCATCAAAACTAAGGATGTATAAACAATTAAAAATGTATCTTAGGTTACTGCACATGCATTGCAAGATCAGATCAAGACACCCACCAAGAAATATCAACTCATGACAACCTGCCACAACACAGTCACCAAAGGATTGAATACACTCTTAAGGGAGGTAATCAATCATTAAGTTGCTTTATGACTACTTGAATCGGAGAAATTAAATGTTATCATTTATGAATGTGACACATGGGACCAATATATTAAGTCTCAGGTGGGTCTATGAAATGTAATTTTATTTTTATTTTCCCCTCAAAGACAATGTAATGTTTTAAATTTCAAATATTTTGGGAGTTGAAAAGTCTCAACTAGCCCAAGGCATATGAAAAGACATTTTTCAGTTAATTTGTAAAATTATAAATTAAGGGGAAGAGAAAGAGAAAGGGCTTTTGGCACATGAGCCTTTGCTGCTCTTTCTTTATAAGAGATATTTATGGAGGGATGAATACAAAGGCTAATGGGATTAATTGTTTTTTGGCATGGAGACTCTAACTTTGTTTGAGGATGGACTTCCATGGAACTATTTTCTTCTCCATTTTCACTTATATGCAATAAGAATGTTTAATTTCATGTTTGACTATTCTTACAGCCATCAAATCCTCTTGATGTATATTGCACTCCCATGGTGTCTTTGCTTTCTACAAGTTATAAATGAAAAATGTTTTAATGCTATGGCTATTTCTATGGTGTATTTCATTGTGATTGCTATACATGTCTGGTATCACAACTATCTGTCTTTGCATGTGTATTTTAGTTTTATTTGTAGCTTATTATTTAAGGTTCGCTCCTAGATAAGATAGAGTAGGATAGCATAGGACTGGATTGTAGGTTAAGCATACTGCATCTCATACTTAAACAATAAAAATACTAAATAGTGGATTGAGACACATATGGTGAAATCCAAAACTAGTTAACAATAGATGGGATAGAATCTAGATTGGTTCCCTATTCAAATAGTTGAAATTCTAATTGGGTATTACACCCAAGAGAATCCCTACTCTCGGTGATAGGAATTTTTCGAACGTCAACTCGATGCCATGAACTGTTACACCATATTTTGCCACCTTGTGAGCATTAGCACTCATTGGCCTCCATTATCCATTTATGGACTCAGAACCACATTTTTGGTCCTCCTGGAAACCTTTTTTCCCTATTGATACTCCTATATGCGAGTTGCTTCAATGCAACTCATGTATATGCAGGTTTCACCATTATATCCTGCATACATCAAGTTAATTGGTAAAAGAGAGTAAAATCTCCCTTTTTCACTCCAAAAAGTGGCCATTGTGACCTTTGGCCTTCCATGTATCTTGAAATGACTCGATACGACCTTTCACTTTCCTTTGGAGGGTTATATATTGATCCATTATGCATGGAAGGAAAAAAAAGGGGGGGAAAGAGAAGAGCATCGAAACTCTATTGGAATTTTGCCATAGCTTGAGTCTACATCCATTAATCCTAGTTGTTGTGAACCTTTTATGTTCACCTACCAAACTCTTCCATATCTTGTGAGGGATTTTCTCCTTTACTCACGAGTTTTCCATTGCATGGGGGATTTAAGTGGTGGAGGAACAAGTGGAGGGACCTAATTCTTGGTTCATATGAGTTTCCGATAGGAGGTTGTATCTTGTACTTCTTGTTCATATTAATAGAAATACTCATTTTCTCATCCAATTGATATTGTGAATGGTTGCTTATTATCATTGGGTACATTTACTTATATATATCATGGATCATGCTATTGGATATGATAACATCTTTCATATATCATATGCAGTTGCTTGTGTTTATTGTTGAGACTAAGTTGCAGGTCCAAGTGTGATGAGTCGAAAGCTCAATGGAATTCTTCATCGAACATCTGGATTGAGGTAGTCTCTCTATGTTGTTTATTCGCATTTACATTCATATAGCATATGTTGGGAATTGAGTTGGTTTCTTGGTGTCAGCTATCTGTTGTGGTTTACCCCAAGCCATAGGAATTTTTTCTCTGTAACAAAATTGGCGACTCCGCTAGGGAGAAGCATCCATTTGGGGTTTTTGGGCATTTTCCTTATTTTGAGTCTTTGTTCTTTCGAGTTTCTGTGTCATTGGTAGGTCATCAGGTTCTAATATAAAAATATTGAGTTTTTTGGGCCTTTCCACTCATTTTTTGGTCACCTATCTTTCCTTGTACACTCGCTAGCTGCGTTTTGCCCCTATCTATACGTGAGTTTTCCTTCTACATCCCGCGTACATACGCAACTGTTTACTGAATAGTCACGTACAACTCTAGTTTAATCTTATTCTTGGTGTTTGGTTGATGATGGGTGAGTTCTGGGTGTTCCGGAGTCTTTCTGGGCCTATGTCCTGACTGTTCCTTGCCTCTTTTCGTGACTGGAAGCTCATCTTTATTTGATTTTGAGAATTTGTTTTTTCAACCATTTTTTCTTTTTATATCTCATTAGCTTAGCTGAGTCTTGATTTTTGGGGTTTGTTGGGTTATCTGCACTGCATTATCTTCATTCTTTTCTAAATTGTTTTATTCTATTTGCATTTTCATTCATTTATATTGAAAATACAAAAAAAGTTGTTGCATTTCATTCATTTATAGTGAAAATACAAAAAAAATTGCTTTATGTATTTCCATTTTGCATTAGAGTGCTTGTGCTTTCATTAGGGCTTGTTTGTGCATGAAAAACTAAAGAGATTGCATTTTTATTTCTGAAAAGAAGCTTTGATTTGACTGTCATTTAGTGGCATATTTTTTCCATTGATAGAAGAGTCTAGTGCTTTTTTGGGTATGCATATCATTGAGCCTTTTCACATCACTAGTTTCACGACCATATCCCTTTGAGTAATCACAACCAATAAAATTAACGCTTAATTTAAAATTGATTAGAACGATTTCTTTTCTAGGGTGCACCAACTAGTATAGGTTTAGAGTCTTGGAATAGATCATGTTGAGTTAACAATACAAGACTATTAGACAAACATTATGTGTCTAACCAAGGAGTGGTGAAACCCATTGTATACATCGGTGTTCTTAGGGCGCTCTACTTAAACTAGAGTTAAGAACAAGGTCACAGGAGGTTGGTTGCGGAGATAGCCCTCCAATACTTGTTGAACGTGGGAGATATATCTAGGATTTTTTCGTATCTGGGGATTCTTGGGGGATTTGACCCTCTTGATTTTTGGGCTTAGCTACCCTACCCATACGACGGATCCCACCTGCGAATGTTCTCCTAAGCATTGGTTATACTTGGTGGCCATAGTTTCTTTACCTAGGTATCACATAGGGTACTTGCAATGGTTATTCTGTGAGTGTCCTGAGTTAGATAGGGGTCGGAAAGCATAGTTGTGTTCGCACAGTGAAGACCGAGGGCCCTTATAATTGATTTTGTTACCTCCGGTTATAGTTTGGGAGTCTCAAGCCTCTCCTATGAGAGACATACCGACTATAGTGTCGGAAGGTCCCTTGAGCCAGTCCCCTGTTGTGTGCATTTTGGTTATAGTTTCCTTTAGGTGTGTTCTCTGTGACGTTTTAGTGGGTCGTTAGGAGATGCTTATTTGCTAACTCTTTGAATTCATCGTGGATCAAGATCTGCCTCTCCACCAATCTCGTCGGTTGGCTGGTTTACCAGCTAGTGATCTATCACAGTCTCTTCACTGTTCGGGTTCACAGGGTACTCCCAAAAGACCGAATACTTAGAGCAACCACTTCACACAAACAGATCACAGATCGATACACCGATGTTTTGACGTGGTTTAAATCCTCGAGAGGGAAACACTCCACTGCCCCTGCCAAATAGCTTCTACGGAGCAATTTATTATGCAAAGAAATAAAGTTACAAATAAGCTTCTCATAATCGATCAACTTTCCAATGACCCTCCATGCTCTTTAAATAGAGATCATGGACCAATCGGGTGTTAAGTCACGGATCAAGGGTAGGTATTATCTAAGAGAAGTTGAGCTGTCGGATCACTCTATGTCTAGAACATATCGTGACCGTCGAATTAAATATTTACAAATGCATACTAATGCATACTAAAGAAACACACTTTTCCTAACGAGTATATTACACAAGTTGATCTTAAATAACTCCTAAGCGTCTAAATATCCTAACATCCCCCCTTAAGAACAACTTGGGATAGGATTGAAGGATTTACAAAAGTGACACTATTAGGAGAAGGAAGGAGGCATTAGAGCCTATCCCCCCTTAATGACAAATTCCTGAACTCCTAACATAGATAGAAGTTTAGAAAACTTCACTTCTATAAGAAACTTGGTGAAGATGTCTACAACTTGATCATCTGTAGGACAAAAGAGCACTTCAAGAACACGATCATGAACAAGATTTCTGATGAAGTGCATATGTAACTCAATGTGTTTGCTGCGTTGATGTAGGACTGATCTTTGGCGAGCTTGATGGCACTTTGATTGTCACACCAAAGTGGAGTAGGTTGCTACTGCTCGAATCCAAACTCTGAAAAGATCCGTCTAAGCCATAAAGCTTCCTAACTAGCATTAACTGCAGCTCGATATTTTGCCTCTGCTGAAGAAAGAGAAAGAGCTTGTTGTTTCTTACAAGCCCAAGTGATAGGTCCAGATCCCAGGCTGAAAACATAACCTGCAGTAGACTTTCGATCAGCAGGATCGCCAGCCCAATCTGAATTAGTGAAACAAACCAACAAAGGTTCCCCCTATACTGTAATGAATCCCAAACTGAATTGTACCTAGAATATATCGAAGTATTCTTTTAGCTGCTTTCCAGTGACTTTAATGAGGTGTTTGCATATAACGGGCAACACGACCAACGACAAAGGAAAGGTCAGGACGAGAATGAGTCAAGTATAAAAGACTACCAACAAGATAACGATACAAGGTGGCATCTACTTCACGTGAAGTGCAAGTGGCAGAAATTTTGACTCCATACTGGAAGGGAGAAGGGGCTGGTGTACAATCTTCCATGTGAAAGTGACGAAGAAGGTCACAAGCATACTTAGACTGAGAAAGAAATATTCCTTCTTTGGTTTGTAGGACTTGGAGACCAAGAAAATAATGCAAATGTCCTAAGTCTGACAATTCAAAATTTTGCTTAAGACTGGATTTCACATGGGTTAAAAGCTTAATGTCACTACTAGTAAGAATAAGGTCATCAACATATAGAACAAGTATGATGAGATGGTTTCCTAATTTCTTGGTATAGACATTGGGGTCAGAATGGCATCTAGAAAAACCAGTGTCAAGGAGAAAGCTATCCATTTTGGCATACCAAGCTATAGGAGCTTGCTTAAGGCCATATAAGGATTTCTTAAGGCGACAAACAAGGCTAGAGTTATTCTGAACATATCCAGGAGGTTGTTCCATGTAAATTTTCTCCTGTAAATCACCATGTAAGAAGGCAGACTTGACATCCATTTGATGGACTTCCCAGTTATGTAAGGCTGCAAGGGAAAGAACAAGGCGAATGGAGTTCATTTTTGCGACAGGAGCAAAGGTTTCATTGTAGTCAATCCCCTCAACTTGTGAAAAACCTTTGGCAACTAGCCTTGCCTTAAGTTGTTCAACACTTCCATCTGATGCATACTTAGTTCTATAGACCCATTTACATTTGATAATTTTTCTTCCTTTTGTAAGAGGTACAAGATCCCAAGTATCGTTCGCCATTAAGGAACGATATTCTTCATCCATAGTTGCATCCCAATATGGATTTCCTGAAGCTTCTGCAAAAGTTTATGGATCATGATTCTCAGAATCCTAATCCAAAAGAGAAGAGGCTCGTTGAAACTAAGAGTGTGTTCGACGTTGATCTCTAGGATCACCAACAAGATCACCAGCTACTTCACATGTTGAACGGACCCATCGAGGAAGCACTTGTGCTGGTGCAACTGGAGGCACATGAGAAGGCGGAGGTGGATTTTCATCCTCATTGTCATCATCAGAAACTGGAGTTGGAAACCTCTCAAGGAAGTTGGAAGAAGAAGAAGGCACAATCGCCGAATCAGGCTCGCAGGCCAAAGATGGCACAATTGCCGAGTTAGGATCGCAGGCCAAGAGATTTTCATCAAATTTAACATCTCTTCTAATGATTATATCATGAGAATGTGGTTGAAGAAGTCTATAACCTTTTACATCTTCAGAATATCCAACAAATATGCACTTTTCACTTTTAGGTTGCAATGCTTTTCGTTTTTCATCCGGAATGTGAGCCCATGCTTCACTACCAAACACACGGAAGTGACTTACATCAGGTTTAGTTTTACTCCATGCTTCTTTCGGTGTGATACCTTGTAAAGCCTTAATGGGGGTGCGATTAACTATGTAATTTGCACAATTTATGGCTTCAGCCCAAAATTGAAGACTTAGTCCCTTAGATTGGATCATACAATTAGCCATTTCTTTTAGAGTGCGGTTCTTCCGTTCAGCTACACCATTTTGTTGTGGTGTATAAGGAACAATGTGTTGTTGTTGGATTCCTTGTTCAGTGCAGAAAGTAGTGAAATTTTTGTTAACATATTCTCCTCCATTGTTGGATCTTAACTTAATAATTTGATGACCAGATTGTTTTTCAACAAGGTCCTTGTAGGCCAAAAACATGTTAAATACTTCGCTCTTAAGTTTTAGGAAATAAACCCAAGTGCGTCTGGTGTAATCATCAATGAAAGTTAAGAAATATTTTAAACCAAAAAAGGAAGCAGATGGAAGAGGACCACACAAGTCACTATGCACAAGCTCCAAGGGAACCAAGGTGTGCCAAGAGGCACGTTTGTCAAAACTGTCCCGATGATGTTTTCCGAGTACACAACCGGAACAAACACCATCCTTGTAAGATACCATTGGAAGACTTATCACCATATTGTCTTTACATAGTTGTTGCAATGAGCAATAATTTAAGTGACCAAATCTCTCATGCCAAAGTTTGCTCAAGTTATCACTATGAGCAACAAAAAATGAAGGAAAAGGTGATGACCCAAAGTTGTTAAACTTGTACAACCTGGTAATATCATCAACAATTCTGGTAGCTAGGACATGTTGAGGATCTTTAAAATTCTTGATTACAACTTGGTGAGGTGTAAATGTCACAATTTTACCTTCACCAGAATAAGTGATTTGATAGACTGATAACAAATTGCAGGAAATTCTAGGAACACATAGTACATCACTAAAATGACCATTATCTACTGGAACTGTTCTAGATCCTACAACACTTAGATATCTATCATCACCAACAAATATTTGTTTGGTGTTACATTCATGCAAAGTAGAAAAGATGGCTTGATCCTTAGCCATATGATAAGATGCTCCAGAATGAATGAACCATTCATTTAAAGTAGAAGAAGAAGATGCATTATAAGAATAACCAGAAGCACAAAGTGCATGGCCATGAGAGGTAGATTCTGAAGGCGAATCTAGGATGATGTGGTGCTTTTTCATTGCTGCTTCCAAGGTTGCCATCTTCTTGAAACACTTAGATTCATCATGATTATCTTTCCCGCAATAGTTGCAATGACGATCGGTCTTCTTTCCTTTTGGCTTGGATCCTTTGTTATTTTTTAAAGAAAGAGCTGACTGAGAGGGTTTGAGACCCATGTTTGACTTATTATTGTGAAATTTTTGTTTCTTGGGAGGCTTGGACTTTTCTTTCTGTTGGGACAATAAGGCTTTCCCAGATGTATCTACATTGTTAATTATTCCAAGATGGATGAGCTTATCTTTCTCTCTAATCAAGGAATCACAAAAGTATTCAAGACTAGGCTCTTGATAGCTAGTTGCATTCAAGGATTCTTTCATGGAGTAAGATGTAGATACAAAAACAGAATATGTTTGGAAAGAATATGATAAATGCATTGTTTGTCTTCCCTCTTAATCTTGCATTCTTCACATAAGAGTTTAAAAGTTTTGTACTTAGGTAAATAATCTTGAATGCATGAAAAATCAATTGGATTTTGTGATGCACCTGCAACAATTAATTAATAAGAATATGCGAAATAGCAGAAATGACATCACTCAGAATCACTTTTATATTGATCACAGGCCACTTCAAGGGGGCAACCTCCTATGAGCAAGCTCAATACAAATAACTTCACGGTCCTTCATAGGTCTCAGCACACACTTATATACTAAGTCTAGGCGCCAATACTATGGGTCAAAACCATGGGCCACTACAAACTATGGATCAACAATACTACGGGCGACTTACAAAGCATATGCGCCAACAACAATAACATAAACTATTGATCAACAAATACTACGGGACGACTTACAAAACATATGCGTCCAACAACAATATACTAACAAAGTAAAGACATGGGTTCCTAACATCCTCTCCCCCTTAAAAAAAAGCTTTGTCCTCAAAGCTTTAGATGTGGAAATTGTTGTTGAATCTGAAGGAGTGGTTCCCATGTAGCATCCTTTGGTTGCATGCCATGCTACTGAATTAAGACCTCTGTGATAGAGCGAGAGCAAAGCTGACGAGTGCGCCGATTGAGGATGGCCTCCGGCTCCAAAAGGATGGATCCTTCATTATCCAGTTCGGGTAAAATCGTTTGTCCACTGATGTTGGTGCCAAGAACTTTCTTCAGACAAGAGACATGAAAGACTGGATGAATGCGGGAAGAAGGAGGAAGTTCCAATTTATAACCAACGGACCTAATCTTCTGAAGAATCCGATATGGCCCATAGAACTTTGGAGCGAGCTTATGACGCCCTTTGAGTTTCAGGGAGGATTGCTTGTACGGCTGGAGACGAAGAAAAACCATATCACCTACTTGAAAAGTGCGCTCAGAACGGTGTTGATCAGCTTGTTGCTTCACGCGATTTCTTGCCATGTGAAGATTGTTCTGCAAAATGCGAAGAATCTTATCGCGGTTTCGAAGGACCGTGTCAACTTCCTAAACTGGTGAACTGGTGGGGGTGTATGGAAGAAGAACTGGAGGTGCCTGACCATAGACTGCTTCATATGGGGTCATTTTAGAGGCAGTGTGGTAAGAGGTATTGTACCACCATTCAGCGAGAGGGAGCCACTTTTCCCACTGATGTTGTTGTTCAGAGGTGAAGCAATGAAGATAAGTTTCCAAGCATTTATTGATAATTTCAGTCTGACCATCTGTTTGTGGGTGATACCCTGAACTCATCTTCAGTTTGGTGCTAGTGTGGTGAAATAGTTCTATCCAAAAATGACTGGTGAAAGTCGCATCACGATCCGAGACAATGGAAGAAGGGATGCCATGAAGACGAAAGATCTGGTCCAGGAAAATTTGAGCAACTGAGGAGGCTGTATAGGGATGGTTGAGAGCACAAAAATGACTATATTTGGAGAGGCGATCAACCACAACGAGAATCACTGTCTTCCCAGTAGATTTAGGGAGCCCTTCAATGAAATCCATAGAAATATCTGTCAAAATCCGTGTAGGTATGGGCAAGGGTTTGAGCAATCCTGTGAGGAGTGTTGTTTCACCCTTATTGCGTTGGCAGGTATCACATTCGGCCACCATCTGTTGAATTGTCCTTTTCATGCCCTGCCAAAAGAAGTTACGCCGTGCCCGTTCATATGTTTTGAGGAACCCAGAGTGCCCTGCTGATGGAGAAGCATGGAGTTCATAGAAGACAGCCTGTTGAAGATCTGTGCTCTGGGGAAGCACCAGACGACCCTTGTATCTCAGAGAAGCACCATCCCAAGAGTAATGTGGTACAACAGAAGGGTTGTTGGTCAAGCGTTGGATGATTTGAGATAAGGAAGAGTCATTGACATAACCCTGTTGAACAGATTGCAACCAATTTGGAACAGGCATAGAAATAGCTGAAAGAGAACCTTGGGCATCAAATGTGCGAGAAAGAGCATCTGCCAAAATATTGTCTTTACCCTTCTTGTAAGTGATCTCATAGTCATAACCCATGAGTTTGCTAACCCATTTCTGTTGTGCCGGGGAGGAGACACGCTATTCCAAGAAATATTTTAGACTCTGGTGATCAATCTTGATGCAGAAATGTTTCCCTAATAGGTATGGGCACGACTTCTGTACTGCATGCAAAATAGCCATCATTTCCTTCTCATAGGTAGAGGCAGCTAAATTCTTACCTGAAAGGGATTTGCTGGTGAACGCAATGGGGTGTTCATCTTGAAGGAGAACTGCACCAAGTCCATTGCCGCAAGCATCACTCTCAATAGTGAAGGGCTTGGAAAAATCGGGCATAGCTAGAACAGGTGTGGTACACATAGCTTGTTTTAGTTTGTCAAATGCACACTGAGCAGCATGTGTCCATGTAAAAGCATCCTTTTTCAATAGAGCAGTTAATGGAGCTGCAATCTTCCCATAATCCTTGACAAACTTGCGGTAGTAGCCAGTCAACCCCAAAAAACCACGAAGGCTCTTGAGTGTCTGAGGATGCGGCCAATTGTTCATGGCATCGATTTTGGCAGGATCCACGCGAACCCCTTGTGCTGAGATAATGTGCCCGAGATACTCAACTTCCTTCTGTCCAAAAACACATTTAGACTGCTTGGCATGGAGATGATGGTCAGAGAAAAGTTGCATGACAAGATCCAGATGCTGGAGATGTTCATCCCAGGTTTTACTGTAGATGAGGATATCATCAAAGAATACCAGAATGAATTTCCGCAAGTAGGGTCGAAATATTTTATTCATTAAGGCCTGGAATGTGGAAGGAGCATTAGTGAGGCCAAAGGGTATGACCAAAAACTAATAATGGCCATCATGTGTGCGGAAAGCTGTTTTAGGGATATCATCCTCATGAACCCGAATTTGATGATACCCAGAACGAAGATCCAACTTGGAGAAAAAGTGAGCCCCATGAAGCTCATCAACAACATGAATTGGAAACTTATCCTTGATGGTGAGGTGATTAAGTGCTCGGAAGTCAATGAAGAGGCGCCATGACCCATCTTTTTTGTGGACAAGAATAACTGGAGAAGAAAAGGAACTAGTGCTTGGGCGAATAATACCTTGCTTCAATAAGTCTCGAACAAGCATTTCAATCTCCATTTTTTGGTGAAATGGGTAGCGATAGGGCCTGATGTTGGGAGGAACGCTGCCAGGAAGTAGCTGAATACGATGGTCTTCTGGCCTGGAAGGTAGCAATCCCACTGGTTCAGCAAAGACACCTGTATATCGATCCAGAATTTGTTGTAGATCCAAAGGAGTAGTGGAGACCGCTGAAGGTTGCATCTGAATGGAATGGAGTTGAGCGATGACACCATGTGAATTCTTCTTGAGGAGTTTTTCCATGCGATGTGAACTAATGATGCTGAGAGAACCTGGTTGTAATCTTGTCAATGTGTGTTTTTGTCCATTGAGGGAAAACTGCATCCAAAGTTCAGCAAAATCCCATAAGATAGGGCCAAGTGTGCGTAGCCATTGAGTGCCCAAAACCACATCACATCCGCCTAAGGTTAGGGAAAACATGTCAGAGCGCAAGGTATAATATCCCATAGAGATACGCACATTTCGACACTTCCCTTTGCAGGGTAAGGTGCCCCCATTGGAAACCATGAATTCAAAGTTGGAGCAAGGATGGATAAAACAATCAGCTTGTTTGGCGATTCGAGGGTCAATGAAATTATGAGTGCTACCAGAATCAATGAGTATTGTAAGAGGAAGCTTCTTGAAGTAACCCCTAACCCGCATTGTTTGGGGGGTGGTGATTCCAGCTAAAGCATGGAGAGATATATCTGGCTGGTCATCCTGAGACGGAGGGTCAATAGGCAGTTCTTGAATGTCGACCGGAGCATCCAGTGTTTATGGATCTTCGTCACCAATTTCAGAGGCAGGCGGAGAATCCACATCCAAGAGATAGAGCTTTTGTTGAACACATCTATGTCCCCGAGTGAATTTCTCATCACAATTATAGCAAAGCCCCTTTTCTCTGCGTGCTTGCATCTCTGTTTCAGACAAACGCTTGATAGGAGTTGGTCGAGGAGCCTTGCGGTATAGGTGGTCGTTGAGAACCCATATTTCGGAAGGGAACAAAAGTGGGCTTGGGGCGTTGTTGGACTGCAATCTTGTCTTCTGCCAACTTAGCCAACCTTAGGGCTTCCATCATTGTGTTGGGACAGAAAATTTTGACCTCAGAGCGGATGGCATCCTTTAGACCACTGATAAAACAACTCCGGTAAAAGTCATCAGACAATCCTGCGGTGTGGTTGGCTAGTTTCTCAAATTCGGTTTGATACTCTCTCACAGTTCCAATTTGGCGAAGTTTAGTGAGGGCTCCTGTGAAGTCATCAAAAGCACTAGGTCCAAATCGTTGCAAAAGGTGCTGGCAAAAGTCTGGCCATTTTGGCTTTGCATGCGCCTTGATGTACCAACGGTACCATTCAAGAGATTCCTGTTCCAAATGAAAGGATGCCAGCGGAACTTTGTTGACATCAAAAGTATTATGCAGACTGAAATATTGTTCTGCACGATAGATCCATCCAGTTGGATCGGTACCATTGAAGTGAGGAAAATCAAGCTTCGGACCACGGAAATTACTGGAAGAAGAGAACCCATTGTCTGATGAAGACTCGTACTATCGTTTATTGTTCATAGCTGAATAAACAAGATGGAGGCCGAGAAATTTTTCATCCAGATCCTGGAGTTTGGCTTGGATGGCTGCAAGTGCTTCCTCCATGGTTTTTGCTCCTGCACGGGTGACAACCATAACCAGGAGTTTTTTTTTTTTTTTGGTTGACTGGGTAGGAAAACAAAAACAGAAACTACTTCAGTAAAGGAAAATCTGGACTTGGAAAAAAATATGAAGGGTAATTGGGGTTTGACTAGGTTTTGGACACTGTCGAATAGACAGGGAAGCGAAAATGAGGATTTCAGAAGCGGGGTGAAAGAATGGGAAAATTTGGCAGAGAGGAACAAAGAAGCAGAATTCAGAAAGGAACTCTGTGGTAAAATTTGAAAGTGATTGGGTGAAATCTGAGGAATTTATGGCAAACCCTAAAAATAGACAAATGTGGGATTTCGAGCTTTGGGAAGGGGAATTGGGGATAGGGTCCTCAGGAATGAAATATGCAGAATGGGATGACAAGGGTTCCCCGAAAATTTTAAGGAAAACAGAGTGAAAACAAGGGAGATATGGAAAAAAACTAATTTTTTTTTTCCAGACTGGAGCGGCTACGGCTCGGAAGGGATCTGAAACGGCACCGAATGGATTGAAAATGGCTGGATCTGGAACGACGAACGATTGGATCTACAACGGTGTAGCGATGATCGACAACAGTTCAGCTGAAAATAGATATGGACACCAGGTATGTGCAGCTTCCTAACAGTTCAGGGGTTTCACTCGACCACCAATGTTGTCTGACGGCTTGCGTATTGGGGCAGTACCCCTCACTCCACGGCTTAGGTAAAACTGTTAACCACTTTGCCACAAACGACAGCTCTTGGTTTACCTCACGGGTGGGAACTAGTTAATCAGGTAGGGATCGTTGCCCTTTTCGCTGGCAGGTCCTCTCAATGGGCCAGCTACTTCGGGGTTCCTGTGGTACTCCTCACAATGATTTTTAGGGCTTATGCCCAAATACTTCCCACAGTTAAGCGGATAGGGATTATTCCCAAATCCGAACCTGCAACAGATGCGAAAAAAAAATTTGGCATAAATTTCACCCAGCGAGCCCAAGAAAGTGCTCTGATACCAGATGTGATGCACCTGCAACAATTAATTAATAAGAATATGCGAAATAACATAAATGACAGAAATCAGAATCACTTTTATATTGATCACATACCACTTCGAGGGGGCAACCTCCTATGAGCAAGCTCAATACAAATAACTTCACGGTCCTTCATAGGTCTCAACACACACTTATATACTAAGTATAGACGCCAATACTATGGGTCAAAACCATGGGCCACTACAAACTATGGATCAACAATACTAAGGGCGACTTACAAAGCATATGCGCCAACAACAATAACATAAACTATTGATCAACAAATACTACGGGACGACTTACAAAGCATATGCGTCCAACAACAATATACTAACAAAGTAAAGACATGGCTTCCTAACAGATTTAATGAAATCAACTCATTTTCGAGTTGGTGACCTCGAATTTCATTGTGTTTACCAAACATGGATTCCAACTTGTCCCAAGCAGCATCAGGTTCATCAATTATAGAAATGTGGAATTGCAAATCAGTAGAGATTGGCATCCCAATCAATCCACGAGCTTCGTCACATCTATTTGCCCATTTTATTTTCTTATCATCATCAGTGGGTTATGTTTCTTTCCCTGAGGTACTTCTGAAAAGTCCCCTACCTCGTAGAACATCCTCCATATGAGATTTCCATGAGAAATAGTTGGAACTAGTAAGTAGAATATCACAAGGGGCATCCATTTTGTAAAAATAATGGCTTTAAAAACAGAAACCAATAGTCTGGATGCGAAGAGCTCGAAAAAATAGACGGTTTAAAAAATAACGACACTGAAAAATGACTCCGTATGATGAAGTTATGCTTGAACAAAGAAAATGTTGAAGAAGTCCCCAATAGTGACATGGCATATAGAGAATGTCCAACTAAAAAAAAAGGAACCCCCCTCTTCCCAAGATGAACCTTTGAAGATCACTTTACAAGAAAGTTGCTTTTAAGTGAATCACTTTTGTAAAATAAGTGATTTTCACTTTTACAATGATGTTACTTTAAATAGTGTAACAAAAAAGAACTTAAGTGACTCACTTTTTTATTTATTTATTATTATTTAAGTGAGATGCACTTTTACAATAAAATAACTTAAAAATAGAAATTGCATGCACCTTGTTTAAAAGTAACTTAATAAGACTTGAACTCAAGACCTATTAAGGAATAAAACAACTTTGAACCAAGTGAGTTAATGTTAAAAGGTACATAAAAGAAGAGAAGGAGGAAGGGGGCTGCAATTATGGGGTTAGATCTCGTTAGCTTACCCGGAAAGTCTACGTTTTCTCTCTGTTTCTGATTTGCTGAGATTGCACAAGGTGCACAACAAAGAGCATACGCAGCTGAGAAAAACTCTTTCCCTTTCTTTTTCTGATTTGCCGAGATCGCACAAGGTGCACGGAAAAGAGCATACACAGACAGAGAAAGCAACAATCCGAAACTAAAAAAAAACTAATAATAAAAACTAATAGAGATATGAGAATTTTTTTTTTAAACATAAATAAAAAAACGTCACTGTAACATTATACCTTTAGATCTGATGAAATATGCGTTTCTGAAGCAACCAGAAACCATTTTCGATTAAACGAAAACTATTTTCCAATGGAAACGGCGCTCTGGATGCAATGGAACAACTCCCATATCCCAGCAATGAACAGAAACTCCAGAACCAGAAACCCTTTCAAGTTTCAGCAACAACAGTTCAAGATCTAGATCATAACCGGAAGCAACTCTTCATAAAAGCTCTGATACCTTGTTTGGGTTCACAGGGTACTCCCAAAAGACTGAACACCTAGAGAAACCACTTCACACAAATAGATCATAGATCGGTACACCAATGTTTTGACGTGGTTTAAACCCTCGAGAGGGAAACACTCCACGGCCCTAGCCAAATAGCTTCTACGGAGCAATTTATTATGCAAAGAAAGAAAGTTACAAATGAGCTTCTCATAATTGATCAAATTTTCAATGACCCTCCATGATATTTAAATAGATATCATGGACCAATCGGGTGTTAAGCCATGGATCAGAGGTAGGTATGATCTAAGAGGTATGTCTAGAACATATCGTGACCGTCGGATTAAATATTTACAAATGCATACTAATGCATACTAAAGAAACACACTTTTCCTAACGGATATATTACACAAGTTGATCTTAACTAACTCCTAAGTGTCTAAATATCCTAACATTCACAAGAGACGCTAGAGGACTATCGTTGGTCCTTTATTCACATCTCACAAGTTTCAGAGATCTCCCATTATGAGTTCCACATCTGGCACGTTGGGAGTCCCCTCGAATCCGTCCGCTAGTCCAAAGAGAACTTCCCCTCCTCACATTTACTCTCTGAGGACTGATTGGGAAGGAGGTTCATCACACACCACTCGTCATGGGTTTGGGACATCCCATCCCAATAGTACAAACTCGTTCGATGATACATGGTCATCGGGCATTCCATATATTTCATCTAAGGGTGTGTCAGGTTTTGATTCTACATCCGTCCCTACGACCTCAGATCCTTTTTCATTGGGTATGCCCAGTTTTATGTTGAGTATTAATCCCACCATGTCTGGTAGTCATGCTAGATCTAGCATTGGGATTGGGGGCACTATACCCCCTTATACTGCTTATAAGTTTGGGAGTGGTCACATCCCTCCATCTTCTCCGAATGTTGGAGGAGGGCCTCCTCCTTCATCAACCCCTAGTGTTAGTGTGAACCCTTTCTTGAGTGGAGGTTTCACGATAGGTATCGGATCTACGACTTATATTCCATCCGTTAACCCGAATGCCTCTACATATATGCCTCCACCGATGAATGCTTATATGATCCCACAGCATCCTCCTCCTTCTATCTTACTCGACTAGTTTTCCTACGTTGAGTAGTTATATGGGACCCCATTATTATGGGGGTAATTTTCATGGTTATTTGGATGGTCCTTGCCATTATCCCATTCCCTCCTATGGAATCCCTTCCATGCACATACCTGCATATCCTTATATGCGTTAGTTTGCAGGAGGATACCATCCTTCTGGTCATTGTCACGGTTTCTATCAGATTTCATCGGCACCTCAAGTGTCAACTTCAATGAACACAGTCTCACCTTTAGTTTCACAAATTCAATCTCTTTTGGGAGCTTATAATTAAGCTTTGCAGCCTCAGCTCCCGTTCCTTGCTAGGTTAAATTTTCCAGACCTTTCTAAGCTCATGAATGATCTGGTGTGTCATGACGCTACATGGACCCCAGTCCCCACCAAGCTCCCTTCCCATGTCCCAAAGTTTGAAGAGAAGAAGGGTGAGGATCCAGGTGATCACATCACCACATTCCATTTATGGTGCTCCTCGAATTCCTTGAACCATGATTCTATTCGTTTGAGGCTATTTCAATGCACCCTTACGGGGGCTACCGCGAAATGGTATGTCGCGTTGCCTGGGGGCACATATAGGAGTTTAAACGATTTGGATTTGGTTTTTCTATATCACTTTCAGTTGCCGGATCGTTACGATACTGGCACTGAAATATTATCCACCTTCCTTCAGGATAAGGCCACACATATTTCTGATCATATTCAAGAGTGGCGCCGATGGTAGAGGTTAGTGAAAGCCAACATTCCTCCAGAATTTCTCCTGGAATGGTTCCTCAAGTATTTTCTCCCTTATATCTTGAAGGACATTTCATTGTCCGAGATTATGACTGAGGAACAAGCCATCTTCAAATCCTAGCAGTTGGACCTAGTCTATGCTCGATTTGGGATTTTGTATGACATTATACCTGATGCACCGCGATCAAGACATGAGCCCAAGCCCATTCCTGGACTGCATGCCGATGGAATTTTTGGTTCCGCAAACGCTCGTTCCGTGGACATGGTTACGAATCAGATGCATAATCTGTCTATTAACCAGTCTACTTCTGGACAGGTTCCTGTCTCATCCGTTTCCACCCAATCGTCCGATGTACATTTTGGGCACTCAACGAACCGATCCGGTAACCAGCAACCTGGTGGAAAAATTAAGGGGAAGAATAACCGTACGGGTGGGAACAATAGAAATAAGAAAGAAAACGCTAATCCTCCTCACGATGGCGGAAATGCTGGTGCAGATCGAAAGCCTAGACGTAAAGTGAAATTTCCTTGTAAGCTTTTCTCGGAACATCACCTTACACATTTGTGTCCTCATATGGAGGAAGCATCGAAGCACATCGTACAGAGCCCAACTGTATTGAAAAATCCCCTTCCTCATCATCAGAATATGGCTTCTGGTGCTTCCACCACTAGTCATGGGACTAATGAAACTTTGACTTATTCTACCCATGAAGGAACTTTTGGATGCGTAAACATGGTTAAGTCCAAGGTTTGTGTTGCTACTCGCTCGCGTGATTATGGAGCTCCACAACCTTCTTTGGGGAATGAGCTTCCTCCACCCGAGACTCAATTGCATATCGAGAAGCCCAATTTTATGCCATGGGTACCGAAAGGTGTCCTTAAGCACTCGGGACACAATCCTAATGCCCGAGCTGCCCAGAACTACTCAATTGTAGAAGATTTGGGTCAAACCTCATGTGCTATGTCGGCACTTGAATTACCTCAGGATTTTCCTTCTCAAAGGAATGCCCTTTTATCTGCTTTAGGAGCCCTCAATTTTGATAGCCTAAATGTTGTCAAGTTTGACACTACTGACGTTCAGCCTTGGTTGCCCTATCATGTGGATTTCCAAGTTCATGTTAGGTTCCTAGAGATGATCGTTAAGCATACCATCGTTGATGAAGGTGCATATACTTCAGTAATGTCTCTATCTTATTGGAAGGATCTCGGCTCACCCTCGTTGTCGAAGTCTACAACCTTGCTTACAACATTTGACTGTAGGTCTTTCAAGCCCCATGGTATTATACCCTCGCTTGAGGTCCAATTGGGTGGGAAATCCATGCCTATAGAGGTCGAGGTGGTTGATGCGGCCATCGACTATAACCTTTACTGGGTCGGAATTGGATTTACGCTATGAAAGTGATTGTATCCTCTATTTTCAGAGTTATTTGCTTTCCCTATGAAGGAAAGATTGTAACGATTGATCAACTATCCTTTAATTTTGTAGCATCGCAGGGATCTGTGGTCCTTAAAATTGAAAATTCTCATCTGGAAACTGGGAATGTTGGTGTAGGATTATATCCCTCCTCCATGGGATCTTTCAATTTTTTTGCACCAATCTCCTTTATAGGAACCATTTTTGATGATAACCCTTCGTTGTTGAGTCCTGTACCATTTCAAACATCGTATTTTGTTGATTCGTGGACCTTACCTTCTACGAGTCCCACGTCAGGAGATACTTCGCACATTGGAATGGTTATTCCTTTGTCTGTAGTTGAACTTGCTTATCGTGATATTCAACAAGTCACTGCATAGCCTTATCTCTCTTCTTAAGGGATAGAGGAAGAAGATCCCGTTACGCTGCTCGCATGGGTAGTCGACTCGTCTTGTTCACATGACTTCCTTGATGATACTTTACCGCCAGATGAGGCCATTATCGAGGCCATGAACGACAATGAAAAGCCTTGGGAGGACCTTCTTCATAGATCTTATCTCCTTCCCAACCTTGATCTTATTGAGCAAGATGAAAGTATTTCTACCACAATGACTTGTATCGGATATTTCTTTACATATGTTTTAGATATGATCTTTGTACTAATATTTATTGGAGACAGGATTCTTAGCTGGACTTATGCTTGCTTACTGGTCCTTTTTGACACTTTGTTCGATCATGTCGAGTATATTCGGAACCTTGCATATAGGTTTAGGCTTCGCCGCTGTTATGATGCATTTGAACCTTTTTCCATCTGAATTCGCCATAGGGTCTAACCTGTTGGCCATTGGTGTGTTATCCATATTTATATGCAGTGTGCACCAGTCCAACAACAGAGCCTACCTAACATGGGTCACCCTAGTCAACACCCATATGCCATTTTGGTGCCCATGCTGAGTTTTTGTCATAGGCTCGGGAGCCTTTTTAGATTTACCATGACTTTGAGAAGAAGCCTCATATCTTTCTTTCTCATATATTTTTGGCCATCCCTGATAAGGCTCCCATTTTTTTTTTAAGTCGCATGTGCATTTATTTTGATCCCACTTGCGCTAATGAGCCTGATGTCGACTTCTACGCTTTCAGCTCATTATATAAGCCTCCATCTCTGATCTCATTTCTTTTAAGCTATGTATCACTTTGCCTTTGTGATTTCACATCCTTTACCCAAAGGAGACACACCTTGAGTGTCCTTATATTGCTCATGTTCCTTGCATTATGCATAGCTTTGTTCCATGCGCTTGGAGCTAGTCTCGCATGTACCTAACACTTGTATGCTCCCATTATGAGCATTCTTCCACCTTTACTTCGAGCTCGTTAAAAACAGTAAGGAGGTTACGAGCATTATTCCATTTCTCCTTTGAGCTTGTTAAAAACAGTAAGGAGGTCATGAGTTTACTTTTTCGGGCTCGTTAAACCTTTACGGAAAATATTTTTATAAAGTCTTTTTTAAGCCCTTGTTAGAATTTTTCAAATCAAACAAGATTTCCGAGTATACTTGTCATTTCAAACTCATTAAAGGATTTGAAGCGACATTCACTTAGGTATAAGTTTACTCATTTTCCGGACCTTTGTGGATTAATTACGAAAAAGGTATAATCTAGTTATATGTGACTAGAAGAGTTCTTCTCTCAATTGTTTTACACTTTTTCGGGTGATGAGACTAACTTTATGAAAAAGGACTCCCCGTTTATGTCGATTTGTGAATGTATTGTATTATCTTTCTTTCCTTTGAGCCTTATGTCGGCTCCCGCTTTCTCATTTATTAGCCATTTTCCTGAGTACTTTGCCTTCCGAGCCAAGCAGAGCCATAATTTATCCTTCGCATCTTGATGACCTTTACCTTGAGGGAACACCCCCCTGAGTGTCCACATCTTGCACATGATTCCTTGCATTGAGCATAGGTATGTTCCACTGCTTGGAACTAGTTTTCTTTCCCATGACACTCATTTCCTCATTTTTGTATCATAAGCAATTTTATTCTTTTTCAAGCTTTATAATATGAAAAAGACCAAAAAAATCATATAACTGAAAAAGCCGGATGGAAAATTTTACCACCTTCTATTGGAAGCTGTCGTGTCTCCTTTGAATAGAGCATTCATTTCCACTCCATCTATCATGAGTCAAGACATTAGTATGACCTTAGGAAGCTGTACTAGTTTCTCAAATTGTACTCCACCAGCTGGTTAAGCTTCCAGTCATTATGGAGCCTTTGTTAATGCCTCCTACGTCACAAAGTATTATCAATATCTAGTGCTTGAGTCTATGCTGCTTGAGTCTTTTCATCTGCTCATGCTCTTGTTCAAAGGAAGTATTGAAACCAGAGTCGGCCACTCCTCATATCTCTTGACTATTGCATGTCGGCCATCCCTTATGAGTCTAGTTCGATCACATTCTTCCAACTCTCTTAGCCTAGCTGCTACCTCATACTCGTTGATGGGGGATCCATTAATTCCCTCCTTCGAGCAAATAACATTCCATCGACTCCAACTCATTTATTCTGGAATCGAGATTTAGAGTCCTAGGGAGTACCTTGAGACTTGCATTCATTAGTGGCAGGTCCTCTCGCCATCGACAGTTGCAAATTCATAAATTTCCCTTGATCGATGGATTCGTCAGAGTGTTCGACCTCAACACCTTTATTCACACTTTGATGAATGTACTCAGTGCCTTGATTCCCATTTTCATTATTGGTGGGTTATCTCGCATCTGTTAACGGTATACATCAATGACCGGTAATCAAACGTTGTCACATCAGGTTTGACATCAGTACCCTTATTCACTTGATGGGGCATGCACAGTAGATGGTTTGTGTAGAAGACCCCATACTTCAGTGGCATTCAATATACTACTTGTGATCCTGATTGCACTTATGGGAGATTATTCTCATACATCAGCAATTTGTACCATCAGTTATTTCCTCTTCAGCAGGAGACCATATCTTACTGTATTTAGGCCATGGCTGTGACCATTCATGACATGTATTCATGTATACTACCTATTCATGGCCATTGTATCATATTTCTATGTATTGTACCAATATGTATACAGAGACATCATTGTATTGTGACGAGTGGGATACTACTGCCATTTGTGTCTCCATCACTCCACTTCTGAGATTTATAATGTATTTCGGCCATTGTAGCACCTTCTCTAACCTGACACATTAGGGGGCATTTGTTACACCATATTTTGCCACCTTGTGAGCATTAGCACTCCTTGGAATCCATTATCCATTTATGGGCTCATAACCACATTTTTGGTCCTCCTTGAACCCTTTTTTCCCTATTTTTACTCCTATACGCGAGCTGCTTCAATGCAACTCGCATATACCCAAGTTTCACCATTATAGCCCGCGTACATCGAGTTAATTGGTAAACGAGAGTAAAATATCCCTTTTTCACTCCAAAAAGCGGCCATTGTGACCTTTGGCCCTCCATGTATCTTGAAACGACTCGATTCAACCTTTCACTTTCCTTAGGAGGGTTATATATTGAGACATTATGCATGGAAGGAAAAAAATAAAGGGGCAAAAGAAAAGCATCGAAACTCTATTGGAATTTTTCCATAGCTTGAGTCTATATCCCTTGATCCTAATTGTTGTGAACCTTTTATGTTCACCTACCAAACTCTTCCATATCTTGTGAGGGATTTTATCCTTTACTCGTGAGTTTTCCATTGCATGGGGGATTGAAGTGGTGGAGGGACCTAGTTCTTGGTTCAGATGAGTTGCCAACACGAGGTTGTATCTTGTACTTCTTGTTCATATTAATAGAAATACTCATTTTCTCATCCAATTGATATTGTGAATGGTTGTTTATTATCATTGGGTACATTTACTTATATATATCATGGATCATGCTATTGTATATGCTAACATCTTTCATATATCATATGCACTTGCTTGTGTTTATTGTTGAGACTAAGCTGCAGGTCCAAGTGTGATGATTTGAAAGCTCAATGGAATTCTTCATCGAACATCCGGATTGAGGTAGGCTCTCTATGTTGTTTATTCACATTTACATTCATATAGAATATGTTGTGAATTGAGTTGGTTTCTTGGTTTCATTTGTCTGTTGTGGTCTACCCCAAGCTATAGGAAATTTTTCTCCGTAACATGAACATATTGTCATCATTATGTACGGGTCTCAAGGATATGCACATGGTTTAGGAAAGAATATAGTTGTAAGAATATCCTAGGATCATAACACAAGGAAAATCCAAAATCATCCAATTTAAGTAGAGATCCTTTAAATTTTCTTTTAAGATTAAATTATAGGAAATGTAATAATTTATTCTAAGATAATATTTTAAATGGAAATCTCCATCTATAATCTGATGAATTTGTGACCAGAGAGTTCTATTAGACAATCCCAATAGTATAATAACTAGAAGAATAACATTCAAAATGGAAATATGAAGCAATTTAAGGTAAGGTCAGCATAGAGTCTATAAAGATTTGGAAATATTGTTTTCGTTGTTCATGGTGGTTGTAGAGGAGGAGGAAACATCAAATATTTAGATCGCCATTCTTTCAGCACAAGTTATCTTACCTAGATACTCCATGCAACTCATTTGACAAACTAAAAAAGAGGTTATTCTCTTTATTTGATTTTAATGATGCCTTCTTTAATAATTCAAGGTTGAATTTCATGGAGGTCTTCCATTCTATTATAATTAAAAGTGCATTGAACTTGTATTTCATGCTCATGAGACTATTTAGACGCATCTTTAGGAAACACACTTCACCCCATACTATTATCTTACATAAACATGTTTGGAATACACACTTGGAATTACCAATGGATCATTTCCATGGTGGTACAAATTTATGATAAGAGTAAGCAACCACTCATTTAGGGTTGGATCTCTATTTGCATAGACACTCATGTGTGCAACCTCTTTACTCCTATACACTATGGTTAGTAAAAAATTGTGATCATGAACAGAAGAAAAGAACATCTATGATTACCACATAACTACTTGAGTACACAAAGAAAATCTTGTAACAATATGTGGTTATGTATATTAGGATAAAAAAATGGTACCTTATGTGCATCATATCTACCATGTATCCACACATAGATTTCATTTGAAGTTCCACTTACCATATGGTAATGAAATAAACCAGTATAGCTCCCTCTCAAAGTTTATATTTGAAGCAATGATAGATTTGTACCTTAGTTTTGTATTGATCCCTCTAGGTGCTTAATATATGTGAAATTTTAAAAAACAAAATAGATTCATCTTAACTCTGGATCTATTATGCATCGAGTGATCAAATCATCTTAGGTGCAAACATTTTTTTAATTGTAAAAACTGGAGGACATGGTTGCACCTCAAGAGATTTGATCCCTTATGAAGTGTGAAATATCCACAATGAAGATGATTTTGTGCTTGTTATTTTAAATTCTAAACAAAAATTGAATTAAAATAAAAACACACATAAAAAATGTTATAATTAAAATAACTAAATTAATTTCTAAAATAAAAAAAATGTTAGATCAATTGTTGAGATCTTATCTATTTTTATTAAAATTATTTTTTCCTTATTTTATTTTTATTTTCAAAATCAACCTCAATATTTTATATTTTGAATTTTTTAATAAATAATTATGATATTTACCTATTTGGAGAACACAAGATTGTCCATTTTATATTTAAGTTCTTTTTCTCCATGATTTAAAAAATGATATGTTTCCTTTATCTAGTATGGAGAGTATAGAAAATATATGCCATAATTTTACTATAGGCTTGTTGTAGTCCATTAGTAAGTTCTCTATTGAAGTCTCAGTTAAAAAGAGAGATAGTAGAGCCAACCCTTGGTATGATCAAGAGTGCAAGAATGCGAGAAAAAAAAGCAAGCTACTGCAGAATCGATAAAAATGGACAAGATAAATCACTACAAAACCCTAATTAAAAGAAAAAAATGCACTATCTTAGTAAGTGACAGGAAAATCTCTTACACTTCTCCAACTTGGCTCCTAATAAATTTTGGAGGCAAATTCTAACTCGCAAAACAAAATAAAATAATAAGATTGCTTTAAAAGATTGGAATTCCTATCTTAAAAAGCTTTATGAATCCCCATATATCAGAGATAACATTCATACCCTTCTTACAACGAAAGAATTTTTCTCGTTAGAAGACATATATTTTGGGGTTAAGCGCTTAGCAAACGGAAAATCCAAAGACATTGAAGGATACCAAACATAAATATTAAAAATTGGGGCGTCTATCCTCATCCTGCACATCCACAAACTCTTTAATCTAGTGGTCAAGCAAGGGTTCCCTACACCTTGGAATCAGAGCCTCATTATTCCTATTTTCAAAAGTGGAGATAAAAATAACCCCTCTAATTATTGGACCATTATGATTAGCCCTCTCCTAGACAAGTTATACGGTATTATCTTAGAAAAGAAGATTAATGAATGGCTAGAAATGGAAGGTAAGTAGGATAAAGGACAAACATGTTTTAGAAGGAATCATTCAATGGCAGACCACCTCATTACGCTTAGGATCATTGCATAGGAATGTCATAATAATAATTCTAACATTTTTTGTTGCTTTGTGGACTTTAGGAAAGATTTTGATACATTGCCTAGAAATAACCTGTGGAATAGGTTAGAGAAGCTTAATGTTCCTTTTGAGTTGAGAGTTGTCGCGATAAGGTTATACGAAAAGGTCATTGCCAAATTTAAGAATAATGAGGGATGGTCAATGGATATAAACTGTAACATTGGAGTTAAGAAAGGTTTCCCCCTCTCCCCTACCCTTTTTGGAATTTACATCGATAAACTAGAAATATGTTTAGAAGAAACAGGTTGTGCCGACACGTTCTTAGCTAGGATAGTTATGATCCTCCTTCTTTGTGCTGATGATATTGTTCTTATGGAAAGGTGTTCCTTTGATCTCGATAAACAATTAAGAATTCTCAAATATTTCTGCTCTAACACGGGTATGACTACTAACACCGACAAGAAAAAAGTTATGATTATAAAATCTAAGAAAGACACCTACGAAAATTTTATTTATGATAACAGTAAAATGGAGGAAGTGACTTCTTACAAATATCTTGGAATTGATATTCATCACAAGCTCAATTGGAACCATAGCATTGAGAAAAGGATTAACGGAAGATGAAAAGCTTATTTTGGTCTTGAAAATAATTGTAAATCAACCAACTTGGTCATGTGGGATAACAAAAAGTTCCTATTTGAAACTCTTGTCCATGTTATCTTATACGATTGTGAAGTATGGGGGTAAAACATTTCTAGAGAATCTTGGAGAAACATTGAGCAAATCTAGAAGCAGTTTATAACTTATGACCTCGAAATTAAAAGCAATAATCCTTATCATATTCTCCTCATAGAAGTGGGTCTTTCCCCCGTCAAGAGCATGTCTATGACTAGGTACCTGATATACAAGCACAAGATAAATAACATGGGAAATGAGAGACTTCCTAAAATTGCTTTACATTCAAGTTAAAACCAATTACACCTCAGGCAGAGTTGGTGTAAAGATACGATGGCTTGGTTAGACCATTGGGGCATTGATGAAAATGACACTTTATAGAATGTCGATAATGTCAAAAATATAATTACCTTTAAGTTTAAAGAGAAATTGCAGTGTGAGGGAACTTTCTCGGTTAAGAGAAAACCAAGATACTATAAGGAGGTCATTAACCCTAATTTGGAAGATTAGAAATATCTCTCGATAGTAACTAGTTCAAAGAAGAAAATTAATATAGCCAAGATTAGAACGAACTCCCATGAGCTTCATAGCAAAGTAGGGTGTTCGTCTAGTCCCAAAACTCCGTGGGAAGAAAGGGTTTTCCATCTTTGTGATTCTATGAGCATTGAGAATGGAAATCACTTTCTCTTAGAGTGCCTTGCTTACACCCACATTAGATATGAGTTTCATAGTATTTGCTACAATACAAACCTTGCTAACCTCCTAACTTGCCAAAAATGTAGAGATCTTGGAAAGCTTCTTACGAAGATTTTTGAGCATAGGAACTTTGGTCTCAGTGGACGTTAATCATCATCATCAAAAAAGAAAAAACTATTTTAAATCAATTTTATTTTCATTGCTTATAAACTTTCCATTTAAGCAATTTTTTGTTTTTTAATTTTAAAAAATGAAAAATATTTTAAATAAATTTGATTTTTTATTATCTTAATCATTATCTAATTTTTTATTATTATTATAATTTTTTAATATATATATATATTTTTAACAGAAACGGTTGAAGAGCTTTTGATTATATAAAAAAAAGAGAGTACAGAGAATTTAGATAGGATTGTTCCCAAAGTAGAACAACATCCATCACACCTTGTTCATCCCTCTCTAACTTGTAACTATCATGGAATTTACCTAGTATATGGAAGCTATAGCTCCTTACATATTGTTCGAGTAGAAAAATGCAGAAACAAAACATAGCAGAGAACTTTCTGTTTGTCCAAAATGGAGCTACTAAAAAGAAATTTCAAACTGACAAAACCCTATTCTAGACTTACAGGAGGCTAAAGCATTTGTCCATAATACCAGATTATATAGATAAGTAAGAGACCAAAAAAAAGAAATCATATCTTTTCAAAAACAGAGTGCAACCAAAAACTAGGATTCTAGTGTCGGAGGTAGGTGTCTAGTTAGGCATCTTCAACATTCATTGCGCTCCTATCCTTCGCTAAGAATGCTCCAACTTGCAGTCCAATGTTGACCATCTCGTTCTTTACCATTTCCATCTTCCTACCAACTTCAAGAATTTTACTGTTCGCAACCTCCAAATGTGCTTCCTTTCTGCTCTCATGAGGATGAATTGCGCCCATGGCTTCTTCGAGTTTACTAACCCTCTCAGCAATCTTGCTGTTGTGATGCTTAACCTCTGTATGAGTTGCTTGAGCAAGGGAAAAAAGACGGGTTAGGGCCCGCTTCATCTCTAAATTCTCATTTCTAGCCAACCTAATTTGGTTTTCCAGATCATTTATATGATTCATAACTTCCCCAAAGTCGTAATTTCTGCCATTTCCCTGTCCAAAACCAAGATTATCGAAATTTTCTTTTTCTAGGGTGGTATTCGGTCGCTCCTCCTTCCCCACTAAGCCAAAATGATAGATACCATGGATAGGGGAGCTAACCAGCACATATCCGTGCACAACACCATGTACACCTTCAGAAATCGTATGTACCCAACTTTGAGCACCATAAGCACTTCTAATAGGTCTTTTGCAGCGGAGACAATTCGCAAGAACCTCTGAGCCACTCAGGTTTGGAGAATCAGAAATGATGTGCTCCATGTCAATGCAGTTCCTCCAGCACCAAGCAGATTGAGTGCAATTGAGGTAAAAAACAAAGCTCCATGAACCAGCTTGCAGACACCAAACAGAAACGCGAATGAAGGTAGAAACATTCCCTCCTGTGATTAAAGACAAGCCTCGATTCTGACAATTCTTAGTTGTACCACACATGTAAGCCATCTGGCTGGGGCATGGAGTAGTCCTGGAGCATTTAAGAGGGGACTGTGTGAGGATCCAAAGGAGATCCAGAGAGCGGGATTGAAGAGTATGAATGTCTTTCAAAAGATCCATGATTTTGAGGATAAGAGGAAGGGTGCTAGATTCAACCTTTAGGTTTCCTTTAACTATGATCCAAGGAGGTTCCAAGGCCAAGGAATGACCAGCTATTCTAGGGGGTGGAAAATCAAGGTTAAGGAATCCAAATGTTTTCAAGTGTAAGATTATCACTCTCTAGAACACCACAACTCAAACCAGCTCCTTTGTTAGCCATAACATCTGCCTGTCGATTGTGACCTCTCAGAACATGAAGAAAATTAATTATTTTAAATTCTTTGGCAATACAACTTAGAAGATATTGCATCTTGGAGGAGGGGCTCTTCGAATTCTTTGTGATGTTTCTGTCATCTCTTGTGACAATTAATGAATCACCTATAGCAACCATTTCCTCAATTCCCATATCTCTAGCAAGTTCCAATCCTTTAATTAAGGCGAGCCATTCCACTCCATTATTCGTCTTTCTCCCAATGCCTCAGGCGTATTCTCTTTGCTTTAACCCTTGGAGTCAAAGATAACTCCACCCGCACCTACAAGCCATGATAATTTTTTAATATATTAATATAATAAATAAATATTTTTTTTTAAAAATAAATTATATGTTATAAATTATATTTGATTTATAAACTCAATCTTTATTTGATTTTATTAGATATTGGATATGATCTAAATAACCGTATTTTACAATACATTATATGTTTGAGGCTCTTCTTATACATGGATTATATTTTTTATTTTTTTTACATACTACAATGTTAATGTTTTTACCATAAAATTATGTAATGAATTTTATTTTTTAAAATAAATTAAAATTTTATTTCTTTTATATACTCATTTTTTATTTTTGTTTTATAGGTTTAGAAAGGTTCTACCTCTTTCTAAAATGGATAATGAATTCTTTAGAATGACTGTTTTTCTAGTACACTTAAACTAATGCCAGTGACTTAATTAAATTTAATATATATGTAGTTTTTTCTCGGTAGTGATTGATGTTAGTGAAGGTCAAACATAGTTTACTGTGTAATGTAAACTATGTAATGTAGTAATTTAAGGAAGGCAAATTAAATTGCTCGAGGTAAGAGCTTCTTTTTGTTTAAATGAAATTGTGAAATTTTTCTATATAGAAAAACTGAGAAAAATCTAATCATTCATGTATTATATTGATTTATATGTCACATCCAAAGACTAAAATTTATAAAATAAAAATAAAACTGAGAAAAATCTAATCATTCATGTATTATATTGATTTATATGTCACATCCAAAGACTAAAATTTATAAAATAAAAATAAAAACATTGCTTATCCGGTTTCAATATTTTTATAATAGATATGTGCCTGTTTAAGAATAAAATTGATTAGGGTATAAAAAATATGATAACCGATTGATTTGAAACATTTAATGTTTGACGGAAAATGGAGGATTAGTTCTCAGATTTACTTGAGTTAAGATTCGACAGTGTGTCATATTTAAAATTTCTAACCATGTTTAATTATGGACAACAATGAAGTCCATTATTGTGTTTATTTTCAACAATTTGCTTTATTTTTTCATATATATATAATCAAAATTAGACTTGGTGTCCTTAATTTTCTATGAAAACCCTTAAAATAAAATAAAATGTACTCCAATATGAATTTAATGTTGGCTATTGAATTTTCCTAGGTATAGACGTGTTCCGCATTGAGAAGGATTCATGATTCGACTTAACTTGGAAGTGGTTTTTGTAAGGAAATGAGATTTCAATCTTAATTTCTTTTCAATATACAAGGAGTGTAATAAAATAATTTAAATAATATGATGTGAGTGGTTAAATTTTTATCAATAATACTTTATATTGGAATTAAGTTTTTAATTAATAATATTTTATTATTATGATTAGGATTTTATCGATGCTATTATTTTTTATAATTTGGATAATTATAATTGAATTAAAAAATAAACAATTATAATATAATATATATTATATTAAAGTTTGGTGGGTTAGTTCAAGTGGTTGAGTGTTGTAAGTTGTGAGCAGAAAGTTTTGGGGTCAAATTCGCAGATAACTATACATTGCTTAATATATACATTGCTTATAAGAGTTTACCTTGAGTACCATCTTCAAAATGTGAGAGTTTGATCATAACATAGTCCAATAAAAAATAAATAACATATAACAATTATGAAATTACTCATCCTTACTTCATGTATGTATTCACCTACTTCATGCATGTATTCACCTATAAATTAAGTGGATGTACTAGTTGTTGATATATTAAATGAAATTTCAAGTAAATTTGGGCACTGCTAATTTGCTATCACAAGATTTGCTCTGTCTAAGAAATTGTATACATTCCGCTAAATAATCCTCAAAATTTATCAATAAATTAGTCTGAAAAACACATACATATGCATTAGACATTTATCCAGTGAGACACTAGTTGTAACAGTTCAACTATTTAGAGTTTCCAGAGTTTTCATTTACGCTGGAGGACTATAACCAGATGTCCTCCCTTCTTTCCATATTCCATGCGTTCACTCAATCTTTTTCCCATTATTTCTCCGAATCTCTCAAACAAGACATCCATTATTTCTTCTCCAAAGTGGTGTTTTATGAGGCTTTCAGTCACCGCTCTCAATAGCATTGCAATTTTTATTCCATACGAAGCCTTTAGAGAGTCTGAGAGCCCTGTCATGGCTTCCATCTCCTCCTCAGTAAATGTGTCTGATTGTCTGAGGAGGTCCAATCTTAGTATTTCAAATGAACCCTCTCTGGCTACTTCGTTGCTCACTTCCTCTGGACATGGAGCATACAAGGGCATGTTGAATGAGTCGACCTCCTCCTCTTCGATCAACCCCTGCACACGTATTATTAAATTTTAATAATTAACCTTTTGAATTCAAGAAGAAACCCATTCCAAGTGAAGGCAAAAGCAGTAATATGTAAGTACCATACCTGAGATACCAAGTCATTCAAACTGCTTCCTAATGACTCCCAGGCGAAGGCAATGAAACCCTGCTCGCTTGGATCCCGAGATGTTCGACCAGTTAAGGCCAAAAGCATGCGGCCTCCAGGAACCAGCTCCTCTGCCCGGGCTTTAAGAAACGCGTTGAAATCCTTCTGATATTGACGAAAATAAGCTTCTCCAACAGCTCTAGAGCCACAGCAGAAGATTTTTCCCTGATTCCACGCCAATGAAGTTTTCTCTAAAATCTCAGCAGGAACCTGGCCATGATCATCACATGTAAACTGACTTACGACCAAATTACTGAGCGGAACAGTCTCTGTCCCCTAAACTAGGGTTTCATACATATGATTATTCTGTGAACTTCAATTGTAATTTACATGTTTTCCGAAAACATACTTGGGAAAGCCAGTGAAGACCGAACGATGAATGGACGAAATGAAGAGTCTCGTTCGGAAATAGCCTGCCGTAGAACGAACCAGGTACGCCTGCTGCAAAATATGCTCTGTCTGCTACTCCCTCTTCATTCTGAAGATCAGTAGTTACAGAAAAGGAAGGCAAAATTCTAAAGAGTGAATTAAAATCAGAACCTGGAAGATCGTTGAAGAATACTTGGGACTGCGGAACAGTTATGCCCGCAGATAAATATTTGACTTTGAGGGTCTTTGTGATATTTTCCGCGGCGAAGAGAGCATTGGGGCCAGACGAACAACCAAGGTCTGCAATGCAAAATGTCTTGCAATCCACCGGTATCTTCATGGATAAAATGGATTCCTCCAACACAGGCTCTACAATTTCTAAGACGCTCTTCTGCAAGTAATGCGTCGCCGTACAATATACTTAAATCGAATGCATAAGTAACAAGAAAATGATATCAATTGAAATTCAAAAGCAGACCTGGAAGAAAGAATTTTGAGCATAGCTGGAGTCTCCAAGGCCGGCGTTCATATGTAGCACTTTCTCCATCTTCATGTCGCCTCCTTGCAATCAGAGAACAACCAAGGAAAGCAGTAGGGCTGGTACCTAAACCGCAATGCTCGAGTAAAGTACAGGGGATTATACGCGACTTTAAAGCAACAGCTCGTGCGTGGAAAATTGGAAATATAAAATATTCAGGCTTCTAAATGACTGCCAGGCAACGGCTTCTAGATGAGTGCCAGGCATTGGCTTAAGAATATTTTTTTAACCTCTATTTTAATCAGACATATGGTTACTACAACTCGGTTATGGTTACTTCAAAGCTTATGTATTATCATCATATATTATTTTAAGTTTTGTTTATTTAATAAAATTAGCTTGAATTTGATTTGTCATTAAACTGCAGAAATTGTCGATATTTTGGAAAATTGGAGTGAAAATGCACGTGGAAAATCCTTTCTTTTTTATAGTGCTGTACTTTTACATGCATTGAATTTATTTTTTGAAAATTTACTCTTCAGGTTTGACATTTCAAAGAAATTTATATGTTTTAATTTTGTATAATGAACCGGCGGTGCTGGAAGGTCTTTTTTGTTTTCTTATTACCAAAAATTATCCTAACTTGCAAAAATTCTTTAAAACACAAAATTATTATATTAGTAAGCCAATTATAGCCTTAGATTTAAAAATGGTTAATTTGCTAGTTGACTCAGATATTTAATAAATTATTATTAAATGGTTAATTTGCTAGTTGACTCAGATATTTAATAAATTATTATTAAATGGTTAATTTGCTAGTTGACTCAGATATTTAATAAATTATTATTATTATTATTATAAGTAAAATATTTATTTATAAAAAATATAATTAAAAAAATTGATGATAATGATGATGATGCACCCGAAGGTCTTTTTTGTTTTCTTATTACCAAAAATTATCTTAACTTGAAAAAAATCTTTAAAACACAAAATTATTATATTAGTAAGCCAATTATAGCCTTAGATTTAAAAATGGTTAATTTGCACTCAGATATTTAATAAATTATTATTAAATGGTTAATTTGCTAGTTGACTCAGATATTTAATAAATTATTATTATTATTATTATAAGTAAAATATTTATTTATAAAAAATATAATTAAAAAAATTGATGATGATGATGATGATGATATTTATTTATAAAAAATATAATTAAAAAAATTGATGATGATGATGATGATGATATTTATTTATAAAAAATATAATTAAAAAAATTGATGATGATGATGATGATGATGATGACGACGATGACGACGATGACGATGACGATGACGATGACGCCGACAACGACGCCGACAACGACGATGAGGATGACGACGACGACGACATACTCGTCTATCGGATCTTAAGAAGAATAATAATAATAAATAAATAAATAAAATAATAAAAGATCTTACGACGATGGCGTACTGGTCTATCGGATCTTAAGTAGAATAATAATAATAAATAAATAAAAATAATAATAAAAGATCTTACGACGACGAGGATGATGACGAGGACGAGGACGACGATGACGATGTACTGGTCTATGGATCTTAAGAATAATAATAATAATAAATAAATAAAATAATAAAAGATCTTATTAAATATTATTAATTTATTTCGTTATTTGTTTTAAATAAGGTTGACTTTAATTAGTGGTTAACTTCAATCCATAATTGGCTTTCAAGCAAGGTTGACTTCAATCCATGGTTCACTTTAATCCATGGTTGACCTCAAATCCTGGTTGGCTTCAATCCAAAGTTGACTTTTAAGCAAGGTTGACTTCAATCCATGGTTGACTACAATGCAAGGTTGACTTCAATCCATAATTGACTTTTAAGCAAAGGTTGAATTCAATCCAAGATTGACTTCAATCCATGGTTGACTTTAGTCCAAGGGTGACTTCAATGCAAGGTTGACTTCAAATTAAGGTTGGCTACAAACAAAGGTTGACTTTGAACCATGGTTGACTTCATTCCACAACCACATTTTAAGAAGTAGTTGATTGACTTTGAACCATGGTTGACTTCAAGCCATAGTTGACTTTTGAGAAAGGTTGGCTTAATCCATAGTTGACTTTTAACCAAGGCTGACATCAATCCATAGTTGACTTCAAGCAATGTTTACTTTAGTCCAATGTTGACTTCAATCGATGGTTCATTTCAATCTAAGGTTGACGTCAATCCAAGGATCTGACCATACTAATAATAATACGGTTGAGATACGTCGATCTACGACATTATTTATGGTGGGAAAAGGAATAATAATGCCATGATCGACCAAGAAAAATATATAAAACATTATTAAATTATTATTATTATGTTTTAATAATAAAAACATTAATATAATCTTATAATTTTTATATTATTACTTATATTAAATATTAAGGATAGTTATAATTATTTATATATTAATTTTGAAAAATAATATATAAGTAAAATAAAATAATTTTAATATGATTAATAATATAATATTTTTTAAGGAAAACACAATAATTTTATTTATATAGAAACAAAATTATATATATATTTTTTTCCTTGGAAAAAAGTGTAATTTCATTATAGAATAATCAAACTACATATTGTGTAAGAGCTTCTATGAGCTCTTTCAGATATAAATCCTTTCAGCTTCGAGTATAAAAAATAATGCTATAAAAAAGTGCAAAAATAAAGATTGACAACGTAGGGTCCATAGTGCCTCAGTATCATGCTATATAAAATAGTCCAAAATTATAAACAAAAATAGTATGTGATGTTCAAATAGGATGAGGGATATTCAGAATTGGCCCTTTGAAGAAGGGTCTGTGATAATATTCATTATAAGTGTCATTGAGGTATTCTGCAATCTGCCATTGACCAAGCGAAAGAGTCAATCCTTGTTTGGATAAGAGATTCGCATCCACGTTCCTTTCCCTGTAGACATGTTTTCAAGTGAAAGAAGTCAAATAATGCAACAATTCTTAATGTGTCATCAAGAATTGTGTGAAGGACCAGATGATGGTAGTAGTGTAGTTTATTGATCTAGTTGATGATGATCATGGAATCTCCAAAGAATTGGAGCTGGGTGCAACGTTTTTCCAAAGCAAAAAGGAGCAGAAGTTTGAGTGCATGGAGCTGAGCGTAGTTGTTTGTGCCACTACCCAGTCCCATGTGTATCTTAAAAGAATGTGTGGCCGAGAGGTGAAGTATGGCACCCCCCGCAGATGTTGTTTTGTGATGCCGCATCGAAAAATGCCTAGGGGATATTTTGGATGATGTTCACAGCTAAGGGGACACGGTGGTGGGGAGTGGAGATGACTTGGGGATAGTGAGATAGTATGGAGTGTGTTTGGCTGATTAAAATGATGGGATGGGGTTTTTTCCATAGAAAATTGATTGATTTCGGGTGAGCCAGATACCCCAAATGATGATCAAGGGAAGGGCCCTCATGGAAGTAGTGTTTGGGGAGTCATACCAAAGTTTCCAAGCCTCTTCAATAGTATTTCCCTCCACATCCTAGCAGCTGGATGATAAGGTTTTAGTGCCGACCAAATGTTGACATAGAAATTACAGTCCAGAAAGAGATGTGAAATAGTTTCGTCGGCCAGTTTGCATAGGATGCACCAACCCGGGTGTCATGTCCCAAATTTGGAATTGGGTCACAATGGCCTAATCACATTAGCCATATTCATTAGAGTTTGTAAAATTGATGTTAAGGGTCAAATAATTGCCAAGGAGGAAAATTACTAGTTTCCTAGATTTGGGGTGGAAGCTTTGGGATTTGGAATAAGGGGGATAATAAATGATGTTTAGACATTAGAAGGGTTCAAGTATTTAATAAATAGAGTGAATAAAGAAATTCAAGAGAAATCCTAAGTGACAAATGGTTTTGGAGACATATGGAGGATGTGGGACCCACACTAGCTTGATTTTTCATAATACATGGTATCTCTCTTTTGCAAATTCGAATTAATGGGAATGTGAACACTCTTGGGTGAGTTGGTAAGTCATAACACATGTCATTGAGCATATTAGGTCGAATTTGGAAGAATTGGTAACCTCCATGGAAGATAAAGAGTCAAAGTGGAAGTTTGTGGACACTTGGGCTAGATTCCCTAGCCCCTATGACACCAATGATGGAGAATCTATGACAACTATGACAAATTGCAGACCTGACCTCTGACATCTAACCACTATGACATGTCAGCCCCAAAAATAGGCTCAAATAAGGCGAATTTGGGAGTTGGAGAAGCCAAAGAGACTCAAAATCGAATTTGGGAGAAGATGGAAGGTTGGAACTAGGAGACAAGTGGCAAATGTGGAATATTTCCTAAATGAAAATCTATTGAGAGGATTTCGACCCTTATAAGGCTAATGTTGGTTATAAAATGTAGAAATGAAGTATGAGAATGGCTTTTGATCATTTGTAGAATTTGCAATTGCATTTGTGAAGAGGGAGAGCTAGTGGATGACTAGTTTCTTGCCTTAGCCAATTTCGAGGGTGAAAGATTCCCATCCAAGTTGGCAATTGGAAAGGCCATTCAGACCTTTCATTCGGAGCTTTAATGGAGTCTTTATTTGCAGGTGTAAGCTACAGGGAAGCTCATGGTTTCTTCTATTGCAGCTCGCTCCTTCAACCATTTCCAGTTTTGATGGCATATTCTTGATCCTTGAGGGAGGGCGTTTTTGGTGAGCTATTGTACTCTTTGGGGGAGCTTCTAATGCCCCATTTCTTTTGTAATATGAAGTAAATACTCTGTTCTTCATCTCCAGAAAGTTTCAGGTCGAAATTCCAAGTAGAAATGTATAAATCTCATTTTTAATGGAAGAACAATGCCATTTCCCCACTACCTTGTTGTGAACCAATGTATTGATGATGATTTCGAATGAATGGATGATTCTATGATATATTTGTGATAAATATACTGCCATGGATGTATTATACAAGTTTCATGTACTGTACTTGAGCATTTGAAGCATTTTTACTCAGTTTAGTTGTATTGGGAGGTGAAATAGTGCCATTTCCCCAAGGGTCGAATTGGGGATTTTTGCAGTTGAATGGGAGAGGGTGAGAACAGTTGTAATAAACCATTAATGGTGCATATGAGACCTTAATAACATACTTAACACATTACATACCTCTGTTCATAAATTTGAGTGGGTTTGGAGGCATTTGGGAAGCCATTTTCAGTACTTACCTCAGGGGGATTTGAACCCCAAATTACTAGTAAAATTGTATACTTGGTCCAGAATCTTAAGAGAGTGTACAGAGGTCTTTTGGTGGCCATATGTTATCCCTGAACATCATATTCAATTCCTAATATCATTCATAAACCTTCCTTGAATATTTGAAGGCATTTGGAGTCAATTTGAGACCTAGAGACCAATACTAGTCAAAGGAGAATCACTAGTAAAGTTACCTACATTGACCAGAATTGAAAGAGTATTTGCAGAAGTGTTTTAAAGGTACAAAGGCATCCCTGAAACACATATTTATGTTCTAATATCATTCATATACCTTCTCAGAAGATTTGGGATCATTTGGGGCAAATTTGGGACCTAGAGATCGAAACTAGTCCAAGGTCGAACCAAGGAAAAAAGTGGAAAATTGCAATTTTAATAAAATTCCTAACAAGGGACATTACAGTGGTATCAGAGCATGGTCCTTGCACCTGTGTATTAGGTACATACATTCAAGAATAATTGGCAGCCATGTCTTACTATTATGATGAATCCTATGAGTACAATTCTTATGATGAATATGCAGATGCTTATGAGCAATATGAAGCAGAATGTGAATGGTATGAGGAAAAGGTGCCATCATGCAACACTTCTTACAATTTCAAGAGAAATGAAGATTATTCTTATGACTTTAAATCTGATGAATATGAATGTGTCACACCAACCAAGGATAATTCTATGAGTGAGTTCCAAATATGGAGAGCAAATTATAAAACCTTGCCCCAACAATATAAAAAATATCAAGAATATCTTGCTTCGAGCAAAAATACACAAAATGCCATGTCTTTTGAGTACTATGCTGAACATGTTTTTGAAAATAGGCCCAAAAATGAAGATGTGGAGTTAGTGAAGAAAGGTTTATGCCCTTCTTGTAAGAACCCTTGGAGCGAGTATCATATATGTGTGCATGAAATGATGTCCTCTTTGATGAGAGCTTTTGAGATTTATTCAAGAAGGGATTCCAAATATACCGATCCTAAGGAAAACAAGGGGAAAAATGAATCAGCTTGCTTGAAGGAGAAAAATGAAGAGACATCACAAGAGCATGAAGAAGATTCTATTGAAAATATGGAAGATCATTTCGAGACACCTTCTAGCTTAGACATGAACCAAAGAGCATCTACTGATGGATGCTTAAACTATGAAGGAGTACCTACTGATGGGTGCTCACACCTCTATGTTGGTGACATAGAGATCACTTTTAAAAGTGTTGCTGCAAGCCCAAGTTACATTAAGCATGATAATGAAGACCTTGTAGCAGTTGAAGAAGAACCAAGATCAACTTCCCCATCACCACTTGAGCTTCATGAAGTTGGTCCAAGCAAAAATGAAGAAGATGAGGAGGTTCATTTGCAAGAACCTCATTTTCTTGAAGGGTCCTTAAAGATGAATGAAAAGAAAATGCAAGAGTCCCTCAGCATTCTCCATGAGACTCAATCATTGGTGTCAAATTCTTGTTGGAGAGCTACTTCATTGGAGGAAACATCCTTCCTTGAAGATATGGAGAAGATTCAAAGAGCAATGTGCCACATCAAAGGTAATTTCATGTCTTTGCTTTTTGATAGAAACCATTTGTTTGAGCTTAATGAATTGTTACATGATGCATACTTGAAAAATAATGAGGATATTCATAAGCTCACAATTCAAAAAGAGCAACTTCTTGAAAAGTTGCAAGATACTTGTTTTTCCTCCCATGTTTCAGATTGTCAAATGGTAGATTGTTTGGAGGATTCTCATGACATGGTGGATCATGAGAAATGTGAAAATTTGAATGTTCTCGATGTGTTTGGAGATGAACTTGAAGAGATCCAAACACTTGATGTGGTGGAAGAAGAATTTGAATTGCCTCTTGATGAAGGTTGTGCAATTTTTAAAGAAGAGCATGATTCATTTACATTGGAACCAAACTATGACAAAGAGTTCACACTTTTGAAGGAGCTGCATGATACTACCCATATGGATCCTCCCCATGATGAAACTTCTGTACTTTTTGATCATTTGGGTGATTTGGTTCATTCTCCTACATCCTACAATTCCATGTTTTGCAACATTAGTCTCAATGAAGTATGGGTGAAAGGGTTCTTTTTTATGGTGCCACATGAGGAGTATGATATGGTTGGAGCACATTCTTATTCACATTTGCAGCAGCATACTTTATTACTTTATGATGATGCACATCTACATGGATGCACCTATGATATGCATTTGAGTCACTTGAAGACTCATGGTTTTTCTTGCTCAACACTTGATTCATTTGATGTTGGAGGAACTTCATCCAACACTTGGGTGAATAGATTTATGATTGGAGAACATTTTTGTTGGAAGCCACATACTTTGTTATATCTTTATGATGATCACATTCAGGGATGTATGGGTGAGACTTCTTTGAGTCATTTGAAGTCTCCTTGTTTTTTTTGCTCATTATTTGGTTCAGATTCTAGTGGAGATTCTTTATTCACTTCTTGGATGAAAGAATACATGGCTGAATATTTTGATGCATATCACATCCTTTTGGAGCAGAATTATAGGACATGGGATCCTTACCTATGTCATTGGAGCAGATTTGATTGGTCACTTGAAGCTTGTATGCACTTGGAAAATGGTGGTCTACTTGCTTGGAGGTATAAGCACTTTCATGACTATTTGATGAAGCATATCCTTGATGTACATTTTCATTATGTTGCTATGTACTTTGATGATATATATTTGGTACTCATGATGTGTGGAAGAATGCATACAAGAAAATGGGATCCAGGAATCCTCTTATCTAATGGTGTAGGTTGGAGAGCACTCTTAATTGTTGGGGTGCAATACAAGCAATGGGACCCTGGAATAATTTTTATCTCATTGGTTTCATTTTTTTGGGGGAAGCAAGCAGTATGGGAGATGGATTCCCCACATAATAAAGTGATTTTAATCAGAGTAGTGTAGCAACAAGCATGGTAATTCCTCTCTAAAATATTCATGGAAACTCAAAGACTCAAGGTTTGGCAATTCAATGGCAACTTCAAAGAATTATACAGAAAGCAGGTTCTTCAACACCCATGTTTGAAATTGCTTGAGGACAAGCAATATTGGGAAGGGAGGATTTGTCATGTCCCAAATTTGGAATTGGGTCACAATGGCCTAATCACATTAGCCATATTCATTAGAGTTTGTAAAATTGATGTTAAGGGTCAAATAATTGCCAAGGAGGAAAATTACTAGTTTCCTAGATTTGGGGTGGAAGCTTTGGGATTTGGAATAAGGGGGATAATAAATGATGTTTAGACATTAGAAGGGTTCAAGTATTTAATAAATAGAGTGAATAAAGAAATTCAAGAGAAATCCTAAGTGACAAATGGTTTTGGAGACATATGGAGGATGTGGGACCCACACTAGCTTGATTTTTCATAATACATGGTATCTCTCTTTTGCAAATTCGAATTAATGGGAATGTGAACACTCTTGGGTGAGTTGGTAAGTCATAACACATGTCATTGAGCATATTAGGTCGAATTTGGAAGAATTGGTAACCTCCATGGAAGATAAAGAGTCAAAGTGGAAGTTTGTGGACACTTGGGCTAGATTCCCTAGCCCCTATGACACCAATGATGGAGAATCTATGACAACTATGACAAATTGCAGACCTGACCTCTGACATCTAACCACTATGACATGTCAGCCCCCAAAATAGGCTCAAATAAGGCGAATTTGGGAGTTGGAGAAGCCAAAGAGACTCAAAATCGAATTTGGGAGAAGATGGAAGGTTGGAACTAGGAGACAAGTGGCAAATGTGGAATATTTCCTAAATGAAAATCTATTGAGAGGATTTCGACCCTTATAAGGCTAATGTTGGTTATAAAATGTAGAAATGAAGTATGAGAATGGCTTTTGATCATTTGTAGAATTTGCAATTGCATTTGTGAAGAGGGAGAGCTAGTGGATGACTAGTTTCTTGCCTTAGCCAATTTCGAGGGTGAAAGATTCCCATCCAAGTTGGCAATTGGAAAGGCCATTCAGACCTTTCATTCGGAGCTTTAATGGAGTCTTTATTTGCAGGTGTAAGCTACAGGGAAGCTCATGGTTTCTTCTATTGCAGCTCGCTCCTTCAACCATTTCCAGTTTTGATGGCATATTCTTGATCCTTGAGGGAGGGCGTTTTTGGTGAGCTATTGTACTCTTTGGGGGAGCTTCTAATGCCCCATTTCTTTTGTAATATGAAGTAAATACTCTGTTCTTCATCTCCAGAAAGTTTCAGGTCGAAATTCCAAGTAGAAATGTATAAATCTCATTTTTAATGGAAGAACAATGCCATTTCCCCACTACCTTGTTGTGAACCAATGTATTGATGATGATTTCGAATGAATGGATGATTCTCTGATATATTTGTGATAAATATACTACCATGGATGTATTATACAAGTTTCATGTACTGTACTTGAGCATTTGAAGCATTTTTACTCAGTTTAGTTGTATTGGGAGGTGAAATAGTGCCATTTCCCCAAGGGTCGAATTGGGGATTTTTGCAGTTGAATGGGAGAGGGTGAGAACAGTTGTAATAAACCATTAATGGTGCATATGAGACCTTAATAACATACTTAACACATTACATACCTCTGTTCATAAATTTGAGTGGGTTTGGAGGCATTTGGGAAGCCATTTTCAGTACTTACCTCAGGGGGATTTGAACCCCAAATTACTAGTAAAATTGTATACTTGGTCCAGAATCTTAAGAGAGTGTACAGAGGTCTTTTGGTGGCCATATGTTATCCCTGAACATCATATTCAATTCCTAATATCATTCATAAACCTTCCTTGAATATTTGAAGGCATTTGGAGTCAATTTGAGACCTAGAGACCAATACTAGTCAAAGGAGAATCACTAGTAAAGTTACCTACATTGACCAGAATTGAAAGAGTATTTGCAGAAGTGTTTTAAAGGTACAAAGGCATCCCTGAAACACATATTTATGTTCTAATATCATTCATATACCTTCTCAGAAGATTTGGGATCATTTGGGGCAAATTTGGGACCTAGAGATCGAAACTAGTCCAAGGTCGAACCAAGGAAAAAAGTGGAAAATTGCAATTTTAATAAAATTCCTAACAAGGGACATTACACCGGGCCTTCTATACATTTGTTCTTGATGAGATCCTGGGTGGGGATACGATTTGCAAATGAACACCACATAAATAATTTGGATTTTGCAAGGCAATGTGATTTCCAAACCGTTTTCCACCACCACTTCGGTTCGGCCAGAGGGTGATTTTGTTCCATTAAGAGATTATACCCCAATTTTGGGGCATATTTCCCGTTTGAGGCTAGCATCCACAATAGTTCGTCTGCATTATCAGAGATACGGGCATGTGAGAGTCATAATGCTAAGAGGTAATGTTCCCAATGGTTATGTAGTTCTGTCGGAATATGAAGTTCCGCCGCAGAAACCCAACCCTGATGCTAGATGCTAGTAGTTACAGGATCCTCAATCTGGGATAGATGGAAGAAATCATTATGTTAAAGAAAAAGAATAAGATGAGTCAACAGGAGGTGACGATTTTTACAAACAATCCAAGGATATGATCCGATACAGATCTGTGTTCCTTGACCCACTTTCCAAGCGAGTCTCTAAGTGATAAGTGGGAGAGATGCCAACACCACGGGGGCTTCACTCAATAAACTGCTATCATAGCACGTTCATTCGTGGCATATGAAACAATACCCCTAATTTCACTAAATATTGGAAAATACCTTCCAAAATCATTTTTTTTAACCCCCTCCCAATATGCCTTCTCAATTTAAAAAAAAAAACTATTTTCAGTAGATACTGTATGTATCAATTTTTTCATTAACATTTTTTATACCCCTTTATATTTCTACCTAGTATATTGATATGATACCCCTCTGATTACCCCACATGCATTCTACAATGCACCTTGCTTCTTTCGATGTATATTGTGGATGCACATTACTTCACCTACAATGCAATTACTCAACCACATATCATTATGATTGCAACATCTAATGGTATAATGAAGAGATAGGATATCACTTCTTGTATGTCACTAGAGCCAATGCACATAGTAGAACATTTAGATTGCATGTTGCAATTCCCCAATCGCTGACTAATCCTGTTGTGGGCTAGGTATCCAAGTCTCTAGGGACTGTAACAAGCTCTAGGAGGTTGACTAAAACTCCCAAGGTCTATAATAGGCACGAGTGGTTGGGTATTCAAGCCCCCAAGGCCTATCGAGGGCCTATAACAGGCCCTGGAGGCTTAGAGCCTCCCAAGGCTAATGGTAACAACTGGCTATCAATGACCACTATCTCTTGACTATAATTGTATGGAAACCCTCTTCACCAAGAAACCCTTGGCCTCAAGCATGCCTCAAGACGTGATTTCCCTGCGTACTGGTAATCCCAATCCCTGCCTCAACCTGATTTTTGATCCAGCAGTGATCACGCCATCTCCATTTGCGGATATTTGTCAACCCGCCCATATAAAAAAGACCCCAAAGTATTTTTGTATTGTTACATTAAATAAAAAACACTTTGCCCCTTAATATATAAGAAATATAATTTTTAGGTCTTCATGATTATTTAATACCCCAATATGAATGAACGTGATATTATATTGCCTTCTAGTGAAGCCCCAATGGCCAACACCACTTTCCAAATGACAGATATCCTAGTTCTGGGCTTGGTTGGATTTCGGATCCAATTTAGGATTGTCATAGGAGAAATATATTGTTGAGTTACAACCTCGGTCCACAAACTTGTAGTATTAATGAGATGCCAACCAGCCTTTGCAGATAAGGAGGTGGCGAAGGTATGAATGTGTTTGAGGCCCCATCCTCCCAAGGATTTCGGTAGAGCAATGCGTTCCCACTTGACCCAAGGAGTTGTTGTATTTTCCGAATGTACAGACCAGAGGAACCTGAAGCATAGTTTCCTAGCTTTTTCCTTTATGCCCTTTGGGATCCAAGCCAGCGACATCCAGTAAACATGTATAGCTTCAAGTATGGATTTGACAAGGATAATTCTTTTGGCTCTAGAGAGCCATCTGTGAATCCAAGTCAAAAGCTGCTTTTCCAGTTTGGAAATGAGCCAATGCTAGTCACTCTTCTTATAACCGTTTGGCTTTAAATGAAAACCCAAGTATTTGAGTCCTTCGCTAAGCAAAAGAATTTCAAAAGGGAAGAGTGTTGTATACCTGATATTCTTCTGCAGACAAGCCATAGAGTGTAATGGTGGATTTTTGTACATTTATGACCATCCCCGTAGCATCTTGAAATAGAGTGAGTATCTGGTTTAATTCTTCCGCATCCCCAAGAGTGCCATCACAAAAAATAAGTATATCATCTACGAATAGTAGATGTGAAATTTGAAAATTATTTGTGATGTGTAAACAATGGAAAGAGCCCTGTCGAATAGCATAAGAGATGGAGCAGCTGAGTCCTTCTGCCACTAGAAGGAAAAGAAGGGGGGATAAGGGGCATCCCTGTTGGATACCTCGTTCAGCACAGAAGAAATGTGAAGGAGATCCATTAATGAGTACCACGAAGGATGTAGTGGTGATGCAACTCATAGTCCATTTGATAAATGCATAGTCGAAGCCAAGATGTGTCATAAGCATATGGAGATAGAGCCAACTGACTCTGTCAAAATCCTTTGAGAGGTTAATTTTGATGTTAGCACCCTTGATGCCCTTTAGCTTCTGAGAATGTAGTCTTTCCTGTGCAACCCCAATAGCTTCATGGATCTGTCGGCCTTCCAGGAAGCCAAACTGTTCATTAGAAATGAATCTGGAGAGAATGGGCTTGAGTCTCTTAGCCATAATATTTTCCACGATATTATAAGTAATGTTGCAGAGGGAAATGGGACGAAATTCATCCAGAGTGGAAGGATTATCAGATTTAGGGATAAGGGAAATGAATGTGGTATTCAGTGGGGGATGGATGTGCTCTCCGTGTCTGGATTCTTCAGCAAGTAGAAGTAGATCAGAACCAATAGTGTCAAAATATTCAATAAAGAATTCAATGGTCCATCCATTCAGTCCAGGGCTCTTATCCTTTTGAAAACTTTGAAGCATAGCCTTGAGTTCCCCCTCAGTGATCTCTTCCATGAGATACAGGTTGTCCTCTTCAGTGACGGCTCCAGGGAAGTATTGAGAGAGTCTGATTACTTCAGCAATAGTGGCTCTGTTGTCGGTCGAGAAGAGAGTTTTGAAGTGTGAGGATCCCATTGAAGCAAGGTCTTCAAAGGAGGATAAGGACTCTCTTAGTTCATTCTTCAAGTCCCATATAGTGTTTTGTGCCTTTCGACCTTTGGAATAAGCATGAAAGAATTTTGTATTTTCATCATCGCTTTTTAGCCAAATGGCTCTGCTTTTTAGTCTCCACGCTTCTTCCTGCTTAAAAAGGATTTTTTTCCTCGAGTTCCAGTGATTTGAGGAGAGAGGTGGATTCCTGGGAGGCATAACTATCCCCAATTTGTCCCTGGATAGATTCCATCTCCAGTTTGACCCTGGTTAATTCCTGGGCGTCTCATTCACGTTTTAAGTGTGCCCAGTCTTTCAGTAATTTTTTGACCAAAGAGAGATTTTTTATCAAGTGTGGTGTAGCATGTAAACCCGGTCCATGTTGGAAGGGGATCCAAGCGTTTTTGATGATTTTTTCAACCTCCTCCTCCTTAAGCCAAGCAGCACAGAGTTTGTAGGGACTGGGCAGTTTGATGATGTTTCCCAGAATCTCAAAGAAGATAGGGTGATGATCTGAGATACTCCTAGAGTCGACCCATTGTCGCATCTTGTAGGGTTGATTCACTAGTGTTTCTGCAATAAGAAAATGGTCCAGCCACTTAGAGATGCATCCCACCCCAGTTTGATGATTATTCAAGGTAGGTTTCAGTGTGGGGGGATAGTAATCAATGAGGTGGGTGTCAATTAGCAGTTGTTCAAAAACACCTAAGAGAGCATCCCTGCGTGCCTGTTGTCCCCAGATCTCATGGGAGCCGAGAGTGAAATTTAAATCTTCGCCAATGATAGTGTCGTTTCCGGTGAGCATGATGTTCCGCCAAAAGGAGTTCTAGTAAGTCTCACGATCAACATATGGACCATAAATGTTGATAATCTTGAAAGTCCTATTGAGGCCTGAATGGAAAAGTTCCACACCCAAACCCAAGGAGAAGCCCCAGGTGTTGAGTAATTTGTTTAAATATTTCTTCTAGCCTGTAGCTAGTCCCCCGGATAGTCCACGAGCACTAATGGGAGAAAATTCGTAAGTAGGGAAGGTAGCAGAGAGAAGTGTCAGAACGTTAGTTTATGACCCCATAGTTTCTTGAAGCAAAAAAATGTCAGGTTGTTGTAGTGTGATCAGCCGTAGTAGGGCAAGTTTTTTTTGGTTTACTTGCGAAACCCTTGCAATTTAGTGATAGGATTTTCATGGTGGAACCCCTGAATGGGCATGCACCGCTCTCAGTTCCCTGATAATGGATTTTTGTTTGCCATCCTCTAGGTCCATGATGGCCTGTTGTTGTGCAGAAACAAAAAGAGTGGGTTGACCAGGGCCACAGGGGAGTTTGCGGGGAAGTGGGTTTGAACCCAGTCTAGTACCCAGGGGAAGGGAAGTCAGGATAGAGATGTCTCGAGTGCGTAGATGAAAATGAATATGTGGGCGCACCAGATTTGTAGTGGGGAGGGAATCCACAAAGTAGTCCATGGAAGGGGTAATAATTGTAGAAGAGATAGTAGGGTTATGAGTTGGGGAGAGAACAGAGGTGGGGGAGCTAGTAGTATTAAATGATTCCAGATAAATAGAGCATAAAGTAGAAGTAATATTGGTGTAAACAGATTCAATATTTTCAGTCATACTAGGTAGTGTTGATGCCGCTACGTCCATGGAGCCTTCCATGGTCGGCGCCGGTGTGAAGCCCTCAGGGGCCCTTGGAGGCAAATGCAAGGTAGACTGAGGAACGACCATAGTTTCCGGATGTGCCGTGACAGATGCCACGCAATGAGGGTTTTTTAGATGAATATCCGAAGAATTTCCAAGTCGGCCCTCTTTCAAATTTTCAAACCCCGTACCAGGGTTTGTATCCTCCATTTGTTTGCGGGTGTTGTCCTGTTTCGGCTGAAATGAGAGATGGAAATGTTTTGTAAGATGCCCAATGCCATGGAATCTATGGTAGTGGAAAGGTATGCCCTCATAATCCAACCTCTAGGTCCGCTGAGCGAGATGCTTAACAAAATTTATATGTGGATGAATACCCTCGCGAACATTGATATCAACAAGAATACAGGCCACTGAGAAAATCCGAATGTGTTGGTAGGACATATCTGCATCAATGTATGCACCCAGTGCATTATCAATATCCCTGAAGGAGTTCGCGTTCCAGAATTCCCAAGGTAAGCTCGGGAGACGGACCCAAATAGGGATAACATTGAATTTTTCCGTGTCCGCATCAAACATGGGGGTCCAGCTCTTGAAAAGAATGGGTGTATTTCCCAATCTCTAGTGTGAGGTAAGTATGCGCTGAGCATCTTCATAAGAATTGAACTTGAAAACAAACCATCCACAAGACAAGACCATGATATCAGGTTTGTAAGCAAGAATATGGTGCCAATGTGTTGATGCCCATCTGTCCAGATCCTCGGTGCGCGGATATTTCCCACGAGCATGACCAACCAGGGATGTCTCCTCCATGTGAAGTGAGCCAACCACAGACACGTTCTTCCCACAGATCAGATTAATGGATTCCCAAGCACATTTTAAAAAGTTCACTTTCTGTTTACGCGGAGGTGATATCTCCTTTCGATGCTTAGTGTTTTGTACGGCTGGTCCAGTGCCATCGGTGGAAGGGGGAGAAGGAGTAGTTCCAGTGTGTGGGGAGGAGCAGAAGAGGGAGTTGAGGAAATCATCCAGGATCTGTGCGAGTGGGTTTTCTACAGGGGTAGGGAAGGAGTGCGACATAGGGAGATCGCAGAAGGACGAGTCACAAACCCCAAGCTCTGAGAAAGCTGTGTTTTTCGGTGGCCAAGCGTCTGAAAAAGGTTCAGTGTGGATGATGGTGGAAGTGTAAGGAAGGGGGTCACCCAAAGCACAGTCAGTGGGATAGTCCAAGAAGGTGTGGGGAAAACCCCGGAACCCCGGTTCAAGAAGACCAGCGGAGACGAAACCGCCAGCTGTGAGACCTCCCTCCAAAAGAGACAGGTGTTCAAATGATGGAGTTGCCATCGAAAATGCCCCAACAATTGTCAGATAATCGTCGATGGGAATTCCGGTATGCTGCAGTGAGGGTGAGATCGAAGAGGAAACCGCTATAGGATGGCTATGGGTCTGCAGTAAAACGAAGTCGATATATGAATAAAAAATGTTTTTACTTTCCAACGGATCTGATGAATAATCGACTTTTTCCACTGTGTGGTATTCCATAATGGCATCAATGTTGTCGTAATCCGTGCCGTTTCCTTCAAGTGTACGCATCAAGGATATCCAGGGTGCAGCCCCTATGGGCTGTAGAACCCTAGAAAAAACTTTCACCAAGCATGGAGCCCTCCCAGGGAAAATAATCCATCAAACAAAATTATATTGTTGCATATATGCCAATGGAATATTGGTTCATGTAATCAATGTTGTCACCATCAGAAATGTCAGATGCCTTCTCCTACAACTGCTAAAAAGAAATGTTTTCAAATATACAAAACATATACAATACATATGGTCACTTGCATGAAGATGATACCCAAAAGTGTTGCAATAGGAGCACACGAGCATTAAAAAATAGAAGTGTGTGCGATCCTAAGACCACATGCATGCTTTGGTTTGGTGAATCCTGAACTGCTAGTTAGGCACCCACGTAGGCATTAGAAGAACACACATAGTAGGAGCATGCATGCTTTTAACATGTACACACTTTTAGTGCGTGTGCGTTAATAACGTGTATGTGCATTACTATGTATATTAAAAATTGGGTCGAGACCCATTTCTATCCCATTCTACTCAACTTTGTCGGTGTCCGAGCATCCAAAACTACCATTTGCGTGCATTGAATCCACCACCAACACCTCCAAATCATCATCTAGGTAGCATTTTTATCCATGGTTTGTAATTTTGTTTCCAATGATTTAAAACAAATTACATTCTAAACATTCAAAAAAATTCAACCAAAATTGAAACAAGTTCATTTTTTTAAATTGTAGTTCATCTCTTCTCCATTAAAATGGATGAAAACCAAGAATCAAACCTCCAAACAAACAACCTAGGGGATAACCCAACCACACAAATTGCCAAAGTAACATTAACCCCGAGGAGAACCCAACCATAAAATCCAAAATTAACTAACATTTACACCAGTTAAGAACCTTGGTTCAAGAGATTGGAACCACTAGGGAACCATCGAGACTTTCCTTAGTCACATCCCTTGACAACATCATTTCCTCAATTTACAATGCTCACGGTCAATTGGTGAGAATAATCGAGTATAGGGCTAGGATGAGAGCGTATTATTCCACAGACCTCAATAGAGACCAAATCAGAGACTTGGATATCTCAAAACATACTCTAGTTAATTATTTCATTGTCCCTAGGACCAAATGACCCCTTGATCCATGCAAAAGGCACCCTTGCATGGATTGGTCCACATATGAGCCATGGAGACAAAAACGGATGAGTCAATGGTTTATGGTTTTTGACAAACCTCCTTGCAACAATAAGGAGGTCCCACTTTATTTTCTTCGGAAACTATATGCAGAGTTCGTGTTGGGTCTACATGTTAACTACTTTGACATTAGTGAGTTTCAGGGGATTGGTCTTAGATATTCCCAGTATGGACCCACCGCTAGGCGTAACCCAATGAGAGGGATACCTCCACCGAGGTGTACGCCTAAACCCTCCCACATACACCACAGTTACTAGATCGCCTAGTCGAGACTTCCATTGCCATATCACAACTTACTCATAGTGTATTATAGCATAGTACATTCGTGGAATCATCTAGGCACGACACATTAGAGCAACATGGAGAACCATCAGGTGTAGGTCCTTCAAGACCCATTGGTCATGGACCATCCATGGTAGTTAGTGGGGAAAATAATCCTTTTGATAGCCAAGATTACCCCATCGATGCACTCACTATGGCCATACTTTCAATGGCCCTATGGAGGATTCTACATGAGATACTTTTATATCAGAGGTTAGTACATGATTTTCAAATGGTTGTTTACATTTTTAACTGTACATTTTACAATTGTTAGATGAACATGGATTAGTGTATTTAATGTGTAATTGATGTTTTTGGAATGTGCAATTGTTTTGAGATGAAACAAAACAATCAAGGTGGGAGGACATTACTACTCTCAACCTTGATAGCACCATGGAGGCAGCGGCACATATTGCAACACCTCACATACATGTATCTAAAAGAGTGTATGGTTGTAGGATTTAAAAATTGAGTTATTTGAAATTGTTAGATTTTATATGAGAAATCAATATTAATGGTGTTGTTTTTCCATAGGTGCATGCAGAAGAGATTGAGCACATGTCTCCACCTAGGCCGAGTGTCACATCTCCATGACCTTCAAAGTTCATGGAAGACCCTGATCTTACACATGATCTTCCTATCAATCAAATTCATATAAACATACATTCTATAATTGAACATAAGCAACCATATTATAGCAATGGAACATCATCATTCAACACAACAAAGAAGTACTTATCTTTTATCTTTCTGATGCTTCCAAGCAGCTGACTAAGTGAGAGCAATGTTCCACCAAACCTTAGATCTTTGTCCAACCTGTACTCTTTCAGTTGAGAGATCACCCTTGAGCTTGGCTATGTATCCACTAAGGAGGGCTATTAGGCTCTCTCATAGTCAAGGTTCCATCCCAATGTAAGCCAATCTATAGTTGGGTTTATCAAGCATTCTAGGGCATCTACCCATGCTAAGCCATCCTATAGTGGGTTTATCAAGCATATAGGGACATATTGGTCATGCTAAGCCAACTTCTAGTTGGGTTTACCAAGCATGCCAAACAACACAATCATGCCAAGCCATCCTACAATTGGGTTTATCAAGCATACCAGACAAGATGATCATGCTAAGCCAACCTACAGTGGGTTTATCGGGAACACCAAGCAATACAATCATGCCAAGCCAACCTACAGTTGGGTTTATCAAGCATGCGAAACAAGCTGATCATGCTAAGCCAACCCGCAATGGGTTTATTACGGATACAAGGATAATAAGGAAGGTATTGCTAAGCTAGTGAGTTGAACCATAGAGCTACAGGCATCTCAACACTCAATAGACATGGCACCCACATTACCTACCTCACTCAACACAAGGAAGACCCTCTTTTCTGTTGCATAGTCCCTCAAGGCCTCTTCCCTTCCAGTGTTATTTAGGGCGGGCATAGAAAGGTCCATTCGCTAGTTCTATGAGATTACAACCTTCACTGGGTTTATCAAGCAACCCAAACTTCTACCACAGTTCAACAAGATGATCCCTTTCATACTTGAGGATAGGGCTCTATTCCTTAATCTACTCTCTACGACTCAATCCCGGGTTCTCACGGTTTCTCTGCACTGTTCAAGCTTTGTAATTCCTCTCAAGGTTCTTACCACTCCTGTCACAAGTAAACATGGTTCGCGCACACACTTCTCATGGTTATCGACTCTATGGTATTTTCTATTACATAGGAAAACACGATTAGGTTCAAGCTTCCTTACGGCTGACTACGTGGGTCTACATATGCAGTAATGTCTGGAAAATGAGTTCTCTCTCAATTTTCCCCCAAGGAATGATGAATGGTGAGTGGAATAAAAATGAATCCCCTGTTCCCTTCCCCAATGGGTAGTCAAAATAGGTTCTATGAGTTCCCGAGCGTTTGAGTATCTTCCAGGACACGAAATTAGAGTCATGCCCTCCCATACGAAATCGCAGGCATGCTCCATACTCCATCGGTTCAACAAAATGGTTCTCAACCACCCTATGCAACCGGAATTAATGTCAGCAGGGATGTCAAAAGGGTTGACAGTTGGACATGTGGAAACATGGGTAACAATCCCATAACCCCCTCACCTCTCCCTAGTGGATACGCATGGCCCTTTCTCATTAGTTGCTTCCTTAGCCAGCTTCTTGGTTATTTTATTCATTAATAATAATTACATCATTTACATTTCTTCATGGCTTAACATCCCATGAATAATCAAACTATCAAGTACTTTCCTACGCAATAACCTTAGACATCCACTAGTGGGGCCTTGGCCTTGAGCTCCACACTAGGGAGAATACACACACTACATATACACAGTATTTACATTGAAGCCAATAATCATCAAGCGCAAAATGGGGTATTTCAACTCCCTCTCCCTTAAAATAACAGTGTCCTCGGTTTTCTCAAAATTGAAAAAAAATGGGAATGCCTCTTTCATGGAATCCTACGGCTCCCACATGGCCTCTTCTGGACTAAGGTTCCTCCATTGCACCTTTACCTTCCCAATGGCTCTGTTCTAGAGCAAGGTGACCTTTCTGTTGAGGATGCATATAGGATCCACCTGGAACTATCCCTCTGGTTCCACCTGTATCACATGCCAATCAATGATATGATTAGGATCATGTATATATTTCTTAAGCAAAGAGACATGGAAAACATTATGAGCTTTCATGTTAGTAGGAAATGCAATCCTATATGCAACTGGCCCTATCCCATCAAGGACTTCGAATGGCCCACAATATCTTGGTTCCAACTTGGCACAACTTCCCAACTTCATGGAACTCTTCCTTGGTTTCACTCTCAAGTAGGCATGATCCCCAATCTCAAATTCCTTATGCATTATTTTCAGATTTGCATAAATTTTCTTCTTGTCCTATGTTTCCTTCAAATTCTACATGATCTTCACAATCTCTTGCTCCATCTCTTCAATCATTTCTGGTCCAAGCACTACTTTGTTCACTGGGATGTCCCACTTCATTGTAGTTTTGCATCCTCTGCAATACAAAACTTCAAAAAGGCTCATTTTTTATGATTCTTGGTACCCATTGTTGTAGGAAAATTCTACCAAGTGTAGGTAGTCTTCCCACTTGGATGGCTTGTCCATCACATACATCCTTAACATGTCTTCTAGAATATGATTTACTCTCTCATTCTAACCATCTGTTTGAGGATGATAGGTTGTGCTAAACTTCAACTAAGTTCCTAACTCCTGGAACAATCCTTTCCAAAAATTAGATGTGGACTTTGTGTCACGGTTTGAAATTATTACCTTGGGAAATCCATGCAACCTGAATATCTCTCTCATGAAGATATTTGCAATGTTATTGGCTTTTTGGCTGGACTTGACTAGAATAAAATGAGCTACTTTTGATAGCTTTTCCACCACCACCGTGATTGAATCATGTTTCTTCACTATCATTGGCAAGCTTGTTATAAATTCCATATAGATCACTTCCCACTTCCATTCTGGGATGGGAAATGGCTGCAACAATCCTATTGGATGTTGATGCTCTTCCTTGAACTATTAACACTTTTAACACCTAGAAATGTACTCAGCTATGTATTTCTTCATGCCATGCCAAAAGTATTGCTTCCTTGCTACTGTTATAGTCTTTTGATATCCTGGATGTCCTGAGTATGGTCTTTGGTGTATCTCATCCATCACCAATTTCTTTAAATCTACACTGTTTGGAATGCACAGTCTGGTGTTTTGATAAATGAGAACATTACGCTCACCCAACTGATATCTTGCATACTTTTCATTCACAATACCCTGTTGTCATTTCTCTCTGATCTAAAGGTAGACTTCATCACTATTTCGAGCCTCTAAAATCCTTGCCTTCAAGTCTGACTCACGCCTACTTACTGCTGCAATATGGAATTTTCTGCTGAGTGCGTCAACAACTTTATTCACCTTATCCTTAACATGCTTAATTTCCAAATCAAACTCACAAATAAACTCCATCCATCTATTTTGTCTAGCACTCAGATTCGACTAGTCAAACAAGTACTTTAAACTCATATGATCAGTTATGAGCTCAAATATTCTTCCCAATAGATAATTCCTCCATCTCTTGAGAGCATGTACTATGGATGCTAGCTCTAAGTGATGGGTGGCATAGTTCCTTTCATGCTCTTTTATCTTCCTTGACGAATAAAAAATTACAAACCCTTCTTGCATTAGCATTCCATCAAGTCCTTCCATGCAAGCATCAGTGCATACAAAAAAATCCTTACTTGGATCTGCAATCCTTAAAATGGGTGCACTAGTAATTAATTCCTTTAACTGCTGGAAGCTTCTTTCACATTTTTCAGACCATGTGAATTTGATGTCCTTCCTCTGCAATGAAGTGATTGGGTGAGATATCTTGGAGAAGCCTTCGATGAACCTTCTATAGTAACCAACAAGGCCCATTAAATATCTAACATCCGCTACATTCCTTGGAGTAGGCCAATCCATGATGGCTTCAATCTTCTCTGGATCCACTATAGTGCCTTCTGTTGAAATAATATGACCCAAATACTGTACCTTCTGCTGATAGAAGTTACATTTACTTAGCTTAGCATATAGCTGGTGCTCCCTAAGGACTTGCAATACCATTCTCAAATGCTCATTATGTTCTTCTTCATTCTTTGAATACACAAGGATGTCATCCAAGAACACAATCACAAACTTATCCAAATATTTGTTGAAGACACTATTCATGAGACACATGAATGTAGCAGGTGCATTGGTAAGAGCAAATGGCACCACGGTCAATTCATAATGGCCACACCTAGTTTTGAAGGATATCCTATGAATGTCTTCTTCCTTTATCCTCACTTGATGGTACCCAGACCTCAAGTCAATCTTTGAACACACTCTATCTTCCTTCATATGGTCAAACAAGTCATCAATTCTTGGCAAGGGATACTTGTTCTTAACTATCACTTTATTGAGATGCATGTAATCAATACACAACCTCAATGTTCCATCCTTCTTCTTAACAAATAACATAGGTGCACCCCAAGGGGATACACTCGGTCTGACATATTCCTTGTCCATTATCCTGTAGCTGCATATTCAATTCTACCAGTTCAGGTGTGCTCATTCTATAAGGAGCTTTGGATATGGGTGCTACTCCCAGAATAAGATAAATGGAAAAGTCAATGTCTCTCTCAGGTGGCATCCCTGGAACTTCATTCGAAAATACGTCCTGAAACTCTTGCAATATATGGAAGTATTCTAACCTGGTTCCTTTATCTTCTGTTGAATCGGATATATGCACAACATATAACTGACAACCCTTTTTATAAAATTTCCTCAGCTGTAAGGCTAAAATCTGCCTTACTGAAACATGCTTCATAATTCCTTTTACCAACCTTGACCTTCCTTCATCATTAAGGTATTCTAGTGCTTTCTCATAACAGTGCACCTTGGCTCTATGTTTTTCCAACAAATCCATGCCAATTAGGGAATCATATGATCCCAATGGTAAGACATTCAATTCTGCATGCGTGAGGAGTCCATTCAATTCTATAGGACACTCATTCACCACTTCACTTACCTTTCTCTTGGTATTGGTGGCTAAATGAACTAGCCAAGCCTTATCATGTTTTACTTTACCAAGATAACAAATTTCAACTACCTTATTAGATACATAACTATGATTAGACCCTGGATCAATCAAAACAGAAATAGATCTCTCAACAATCTTACTTGCAACCTCCACCACTGCTAATTGATGGTATGCTTGGTGATCATCCAATGCTGCATAAATCCTAGGTGTTTCTCTTGCCATATCCCCTACTGTAGTTACCCCTTTTTTGTTGTGCAAGCTCTTGGGGTTCTTCTTTTCAGTCGGGAAATCTGTAAGCATGTGGTTTCCTCCACAACCCCAACACTGAAGTGGCCCCTTTGATGTTCTCTCTGGTGCCATAGCTGGCTTGAATTCTCTTCTAGCTTGCTGGCCCTATGGAAATCTTCTGGGATGATTTATGAATGGTGGTTTGAATTCATCTTTCCTCTACTCAAACCTTCCCTTGGGCTTACCTTTCCATGTTGGTTGTGTCTCTGTTTTACCTTTACCATTCTCATAGCAATGCTATGCCATTCTAATGGCTTCATTCAAGCTTGGTGGATTCACAAACTCTATTCTATCTCTATAGCTGCGAGGTAGAATACCAAGGAAGCATTGGATCTTCACTCTTTCATCCTTGATGTAGTCTACATACCTCAACAACTCCAGAAACTTGTGGATATGCTCATCCATGGTATTATATCCTAATATGAGTTCGTTGAACTCTTTTCTTTTGCTATCATAATACCTAGCTGATAGGTACTTCTCCTAGAAGTATCTTTTAAACCTTTCCCAGTTGACTCTTCTTTCACTGATTCCCTTCACTTGCATGAGGTGTCCCCACCAAATTGAAGCTCTTCCGGTAAGGTTATAAATGGAAACCATAGCCTTTTAATTCTCTAAATACTCATGCATTTTGAAGTACTTCTTTATTCCAAGAAGCCATGCCTCTGCTTCTTGACCTTCTATGCTTTCACCATCAAAAGTGGGAGGCCTTGCCTTCCTAAATTCACCCTATGGAATACCTTTGTGCTTCTTTCTATCCTTACTCTTATTGGAAGTGTGTCTTGGGCTCCCTTGAGAAGCCTTAGAATCATCTGACTTGCTAGAAGAAAATCTAGGAGAGGGTGTCCTGTGCCTTACACTTACGGAACCTCTTCTAGGGCTTGGATTTATTCCCTTGGAATGACCTCTAGACCGAATTTCGACATTTATTTCCTCTCAAACTTCATTTCTTGGGTTAGATCCACCATTTATTATTTGTTGTATGTCTGTGAGACTCTGCAAAATGGTCGCGTTGAGTTGATGTTGTTCTTCTTTCTCTTTCATCATTTGCTCATTAAAGCTTACCATAGTCTCAGCCAAGTTTGGGGGTATTACTTTCTCCCTTCTTCCATCAGACTCGGCCTATGTATGTGCTCCTTGCACATTCTCACCCGGAACATCATCCTCTAGTCCAAACAGGTCTTGCGCATTGTTTAAGGTGACCATTCTTACGCCTTTCTGTGCGTTGTCCTGTTATACAATTCGTCTTACAACTGTTGCTATCACTCTGCATATTAGAGACATCTGTTAGAAATCACAAGCATGCAATTAAACTCTATTATACCTATTCAAACCTGGAATTATTCATTTGAACAGTTAATTAATCAAATAAGTTCATCAAAACCATGCCATGGGCACATCTCTTGACCAAATTTCATGCAGGGTTAAGCCCAAACAGCTTCTAGTGTTGCAACTGAAGATCTGATACCACTTTGTCACGTCCCCATGACCTTCAAAGGTCATGGAAGACCCTGATACCTTTTTTTTTCTTCCAACTCGAATGAATACACACACAGTCGAAGTAGCTCAGATACGCAATCCACAACTACAAAATCAGCAATCCGTAATCCGCAATCCGCAATTGCAGATGCAGAAGTACGGAACTTCCCATTAGAGAAATTACCTTTCCGCAATCCGCAATCCGTGACTCCGAATGCGCAATCCGTAACTGCGGATGCGAAAGTGCGAAACGTCCCATCGAAGAACTTACCTTTTTGCAATCCGCAATCCTCAACTACGAATCCACATTCCGCAATCCGCAACTGCGGATGCAAAAGTGCGAAAATTCCCATTAGAGAACTTACCTTTCCTCAATCCGCAACTGTGAATCCACAATCCACAATTGTGTCTTTTTGCAATCTGCAATCCTCAATCTGCAATCCACAACTGTGGATGCGAAAGTGTGAAACTTCCCATTGGAGAACTTACCTTTCTATAATCCGCAATCTGCAATTGCGTCTTTCCGCAATCCGCAATCGCAGAATTCGGAATTGCGGAAATCCAACTTCAACCTTCAAGAAGACTTCCCCTTCTGCAATCCACAATCCGTAATTGTGGAAGTTGGAATTGCGGAATCCCACTTCAACTTTCTGACCACTCCACACCCATACATATGGGGGCTCAATCTTCCTCCAGCTCAAAGAGGAGGAAGATTTATTTTGGAGATGAGCATTGGGGTGTCGATGGTGGCCAAGGTGATTGAGACACCCACTATGCACATTAGCCGCGATGTGACATTTTTTGGAGGAGATGTTTATTTGTGTATAGGCCATGAACCGCCCTTATTCCATTTTTGGACATGAGCATCCATTATTGGGAACAATGTTCCATTTTGTATAAACATGTAATTTGGGCATATTTCCAATACAAATTTACGACTTTCATCTAGTGTTTATGATAGAGTGTTTATGTATTTTTACTTTATTTATGTGGATTTGATGTTAGATATTACGATTGTTACATGGTTCATGGTGAATGTGATTGGTTCATGGTTCATGGTGAATGGTGAATGTCACATTGTGATGTTACATGTATTATGGCTATTGCATGTAATATATTTTATATCACATACATATTCCATTCAATATGGGAGCATGGTATGATGAATACAATCTTCCCCAAAAGAAATCAATCAAATAACTTGATCACCATATATGGCATGCATGCATTTATTATCCCTCTTCCAATCCACATCATAACATCTTATTAAAAAGAGTTAGGATTGAAAATTATGATATCTTAGGGCCTAATACATTTGTTTTCATCGTTGGACCATATCACGACCTTGAAATTATTTCCTTGTGTGCACAACCCCAATTTATTCCTCTTGTAGGACAAACATTCACTTTATAGGATTGTCAATGGTTCAAGGTCTACTCTTACCTAAACCATTGATGCATCCTTACCTTTCCCAATCCCAAGAACATACTTAAATCAACCTTAACCTATAGACTAAACCACTCCACTATCTAACATACCCTACCAAAACTACCAAAACCTAGATCATATTTAGCTTATCCATCCATAGATTAACCTACCATAACCGAACCTACAATACCCTCCACCCCCCACTATCTAACATGCCCTAGCATGCCTATACTAACCACATAACCTACTTCAACCAACCATACCTTGGCCTAAACCAATCTAATATAATACTTGCTTACACTAAACTTAAACTACAATAAACTAGCCTATCCTACCTTAACCATAATCTAGCCTATACACCACAATATACTACCTTAAAGACCTCCATAATCCCTAGAGTCACCTTAAAGATTTCAAATGTAATGTCACCATTGATCAAAATCTAGTAGCAAACATTCATACCTTTATAACTTAATATAGCCCTAGAAATCTAACTTATAAACCTAACCTAGCCCCAGACACCTAATTTAGAAACCTAATATAGGCCTACAGCCCTAATATATAAACCTTGAAACCAAATTTACAAATATAAAAACCTAATCTAGCCCTAGAAACCCTAGAAACCCTAGAAACCTTATATAGCCCTAGAAACACTAATATAATCCTAGACCTCCATTGATAATAATACCCTGGGAGATTTAAAGTCTACCATAGTTCCATTAGATGGTGACATTTTTAACCATGTACTTTGTTCTTGGGATTTGCTACAATCTTCCCTAGATTTGTCAAAAATTCATTATGGGGCAAGTAAAACTAGTTTTCCCCTCACATTGTTGTAAAAAAAATCTCAAGGAAATCTCAAGGACATTCAATGTGTAATAAAACCAAGGAATTTCAATGATTATTTTCAACGTGTACAAGATTGACTACTTTTGGTCATTGTGACTCTTATATTTCGGTCTTCGCATGGATGATTTTAGTAGACCCCAACACAAGCAATTTAGAAACTTACAATGTCTCTCACTTCAACAATTATGAAAGCACACGGTGATGCTCAACCTTCCTCTCATTCTTTGCTAACATGGCATTTATCTAAAGGGTATTCTCAAAAATCACCATCAGGATATTTTGCAAAGGTTCCTCTTTCTATGCAACACCACCTTTGCAGCATGTGTATGGTGATCTATGTGGTCATCAACCCACCAATTCATTTATGGTGACAAGTGTTTCCTAATTGTTATTGATGATCTTGAAGAGGAATTTGGTTAATCTCTTTCTTTCGATCCAATGATAAAGTGAGAGCATCCAACCCTTTTCTATGCAAAAGGTCAAGCTATACGATACATGTAGAACAATGGGGAAGCAAACACTAACAAAAGGGAAGATTCTATTTTGTGCATAGGTAAGTTACAAATATATACAAATTTAGAGGACTACGCCCTCTAATTAATTTCATAAAGATCTTGCATTGAAAATCTTCATCCGTATTGCCTCATAATGGGATGTACTTTTTAGCTTAAAACGAGCTAGATGTTGAGAACATAGATAACACTACTCCACTACTAGTGAGTATAGGATGGAACTTAGATGCTCCTACTTGTAGGACCCTCTATGTGGTTGAACATTGCATATTTAGATAATAGCAGGTTTGCAAAAATAAAATGATTTTTTTTTGGAGTTATCAATGAAAAGGATACACTAGTGTTCCCTAGAAAAAGGTATTTGTTGGACCTTAATGGGAGAGAAGGAGACATTGATCGACATGTAATTTGTTGAAATTCGTTATACATTGTGTGCATCAATTTCTGTTGTGTTGAATCAATAACAAACCCAATATTGGTATGATTTTAGGAACCCATGTCAACCCTTCTATTTACTTTATTAGTATATTGTTGTTGGATGCATATGCTTTGTAAGTCGTCCCGTAGTATTTGTTGATCCATAGTTTGTATTATTGTTGTTGGACACATATGCTTTGTAAGTCGTCCCGTAGTAATTGTTGATCCATATTTTGTATTGGCCCATGGTTTGTATTGACGCATGGTATTGGCGCCTAGACTTAGTATATAAGTTTGTGTTGAGACCAATGAAGGTACCATGAAGTTATTTGTATTGGGCTTGCTAAAAGGAGGTTGCCCCCTCGAAGTGGCATGCGATCAATATAAAAGTGATTCTAAGTTCTGTTATTTCTGCTATTTCGTGTGTTTTCATTAATTAATTATTGTAGGTTCTTCTCATCTGGTATCAAAGCACTTTCTTGGGCTCGTTGGGTGGAATTTCTGCCAAATTTCTTTTTCGCATATGTTGCAAGTTTCGATCTGAGAATAATCCCTATCTGCTTAACTGTGGGAAGTACTTGGGAATAATCCCTAAAACTCATTGTGAGGAGTACCACAGGAACCCCAAAGTAGTTGGCCCATTGAGAGGACCTACCAGTGAAAAGGGCAACGACCCCTACCTGATTGACTAGTTCCTACCCGTGAGGTAAACCAAGAGCTGTCGTTTGTGGAAAAGCGGTTATCAGTTTTACCTAAGCCGTGGAGTGAGGGGTACTGCCCCAATACATAAGTCGTCAGACAGCATTGGTGGCTGAGTGAAACCCTTGAACTGTTAGGAAGCTGAACATACCTGGGGTCCATATCTATTTTCAGATGAACTGTTGCCGATCACTTCCGCACTGTTTCATATTCACTCCAAGCCGTTCCAGATCCAGCCGTTTCAGATCTATTCTGAAAGCAATTTAGAATATCTTTTGAAATCCGTTTCAGATCTATTCTGAAGACAAAAAAAAAAAAAAAAAAAAAAAAAAAAATTTCCGTTTTTTCGCCATAAATCCCTTGTTTTCACTTTGTTTCCCTTGAAACTTTTTGGACACCCCTGCAATCTCATTCTGCATATTTCATTCCTGAGGACCCTATCCCAAATTCTACTTCCCAAAGAAATAAATCTCACATTTGTCTACTTTTAGGGTTTGTCATAACTTCTTCAATTTTCACCCACTCATCTCCAAATTTCGCCACCATGTTCATTCCCTATTTCTGCTTCTTTGTCCCTCTTTGACAAATTTTCTCATTCTTTCACCTCGCTTCTGAAATCCCCATTTTTTGCTTCCCTATCCATTAGAAGGTGTCCAGAACCTAGTCAAACCCCAATTACACATCCGAGTTTTTTATCAAATCCAAATTTCCCTTTACTAAATAGGCTTTGTTTGTGTTTTTCTATCCATCGCCCCTCCCCCCCCCCAAAACAAAACTCTTGGATATGGTTGTCACCCATGCAAGAGAAAAAACCATGGAGGAAGCACTTGCAACCATCCAAACCAAACTCCAAGATCTAGATGACAAATTTCTCATCCTCCATCTTCAACATTCAACCATGAACAATAACCGACAACAAGAATCCGAATCTGCAGCCAATGGGTTCTCTTCTTCCACCAATTTCTGTGGTTCGAAGCTTGAATTTCCTCGCTTCAATGGTACTGATCCGCCTGGATGGATCTATCGTGCAGAACAGTATTTCAGTCTGCATAATACTTTTGATGTCCAAAAAGTTCCACTTGCATCCTTCCATTTGGAACAGGAATCCCTTCAATGGTATCGTTGGTACATCAAGGCTCATCACGAGCCAAAATGGATAGATTTTTGCCAACTCCTTTTGCAACGATTTGGTCCTAGTGCTTTTGATGACTTAACCGGAGCACTCACTAAACTTCGCCAAATTGTATCAGACAAAATTTGAGAAATTAGCCAATCACACAGAAGGCTTGTCTGATGAATTCTACAAGAGTTGTTTTATCAGTGGTCTTAAGGATGAAATCCAGTCAGAGTTTAAAATGTTCTGTCCCAACACAATGATGGAAGTCCTAGGGTTGGCTAAGTTGGCAGAAGATAAGATTGCAGCCCAAGAACGCTCCAAACCCACTTTTGTTCCCTTCTGAAATATGGGTTCTCAACAACCTCCCATACCGCCAGGTCCTCAACCAAATTCTATCAAGCATTTGTCTGAAACAGAGATGTAGGCACCCAGAGAAGAAGGGCTTTGTTATAACTGTGATGAGAAATTCACTTAAGGACATAGATGTGTTCAACAAAAGCTATATCTCTTGGATATGGATTCTCCGCTTACCTCTAAAATTGGTGAAGAAGCTCCAGATACAATGGATGATCAGGTCGACATTCAGGAGTCGCCTATTGAAACCCCATCTCAGGATGAACAACCAGAGATATCTCTCCATGATTTATCCAGCATCACCACCCCCCAAACAATGCGGGTCAGGGGTTACTTCTAAAAGATTCCTCTTACAATACTCATTGATTCTGGTAGCACTCATAACTTCATTGAACCTCAGATTCCTAAACATGCTAATTGTTTTGTCCATCCTTTCTCCAACTTTGAAGTCATGGTTGCCAATGGGGGAACCTTACCTTGCAAGGGGAAGTGTCATAATGTGCGTATCTCTATGGAAGATTATAACTTGCGCTCTGACATGTTTTCCTTGTCCCTAGGTGGATGTGATGTGGTTTTGGGCGTTCAATGGTTATGTACACTTGGCCCCATCTTATGGTATTTTGCTGAACTTTGGATGCAGTTTTTAGTTAATGGGAAACAACAAAAATTTAAGGGCTTACAATAAGGGTCTCTCCACATCATTAGTTCACATCGCTTGGAAAATATCCTTAATAAGAATTCACATGGTGTCATCACTCACCTCCATTCCATTCAGATGCACTCATCAATAGTCTCCCTTACTTCCTTGGATAGATATGCAAGTGTCTTTGTTGAACCAGTGGGATTGTCTCCTTTAAGAGACCTTTTCGGTAAGAATTTAGCCACATCGACATCTCAGCAGGACATGATGGCTATTTTGCATGCAGTACAGAAGTGGAAGCCATCCCTACTAGGAAATTATTTATGCATCAAGACTGATCTCCAGAGTTTGGAACATTTTCTGGAACAACGGGTCTCCTCACCAGCACACCGGAAATGGGTTATCCAACTCATGGGTTATGACTTTGCGATCACTTATAAGAAGGGTAAGGATAATATGGTGGCAGATGCTCCTTCTCGCCAATTTGATGACCCAGTTTCTCTTACAACTTTCTCTGCTTGTTCCAAATTGGTTGCAATATTTTCAACAGGGATATCTCTTCTATGAACTCCATGCTTCTTCATCGGTAGGGCACTCTGGGTTCCTCAAAACCTATGACCGGGAACAATGTAACTTCTTTTGGAAGGAACTGAAAATGAAAATTCACCAGATGGTGGTTGAGTGTGATACTTTCCAGGTCAATAAGGGTGAAATGACACTCCTTTCGGGACTGCTCGAACCCTTTCCCATCTCTACACAGATGTGGACAACTATTTATATGGATTTACTAGAAGAATTCTAGTGGTACAATACCACATCTAAAATGACACCATATGAAGCAGTTTATGGATAGGAACTGCTAATTCTTCTTCCATACATGCTCAGCAACTCCCCAGTTCAGGAAATTGACTCGGTTCTTCAAAACCGGGATCAGGTTCTTCTCATTTTGTAGGACAATCTTCACATGGCAAGAATTCAACTGAAACAACAAGCCGATCAAAACCATTCTGAGCACACTTTTCACGTAGCTGATATGGTCCTTCTTCGTCTATATCCTTCCAAGCAATCCTCCCTGAAACTTAAAAGGGGTGAGTGGGCCAGAATGCAACTCGATGATACTACAAGGGAACCACTCCTTCAGATTTTGCATCAATTTCCACATCTAAAGGTTTGAGGACAAAGCTTTTTCTAAGGGAGAGGGGATGTTAGGAACCCATGTCAACCCTTCTATTTACTTTGTTAGTATATTGTTGTTGGACGCATATTCTTTGTAAGTCGTCCCGTAGTATTTGTTGATCCATAGTTTGTATTATTGTTGTTGGACGCATATGCTTTGTAAGTCGTCCCGTAGTAATTGTTGATCCATATTTTGTATTGGCCCATGGTTTGTATTGACACATGGTATTGATCCATTGTATTGGCGCCTAGAATTAGCATATAAGTTTGTGTTGAGACCAATGAAGGTACCGTGAAGTTATTTGTATTGAGCTTGCTCAAAGGAGGTTGCCCCCTTGAAGTGGCCCGTGATCAATATAAAAGTGATTCTGAGTTCTGTGATTTCTGCTATTTCGTGTCTTTTCATTAATTAATTATTGCAGGTTCTTCTCATCATAACCCATGAGGTGGATAACCCATTTCAAGTGTACTGGGGAGGAGACCCATTGTTCCAGGAAATTTTTCAGACTTTGGAGATCAGTCTTGATGCAGAAATAACTCCCTAATAGGGATGGCTGCCACGTCGGTACTGCATATAAATTAGCCATCATTTCCCGCTGATATGTAGACACATCTAGATGCTTACCGGAAAGGTCTCTTGAAGGAAAAAATCCCATTGGTTCAGCAAAGACGCCTGCATATCTATCCTAGGAAGTAGTGGAGACCGCTGATGGGTGCATCTGAATGGAAGGGAGCTGAGAAATGACACCATGTGAATTCTTCTTAAGTATATTTTCCAGGCGATGTGAACTGATGATGCAGAGAGACCCTGGTTGTAAGCATGTAAATTTGTGTTGTGTCCCATTGATTGAAAACTGTATCCAAAGTTTATCAAAATCCCATAAGATGGGGCTAAGTGTGCATAACCATTGAACGCCCAAAACCACATCACATCCGCCTAAGGACAAGGAAAAAATGTCAGAGCATAGGTTATAATCTTCTAGAGAGATGCACACATTGTGACACTTTCCCTTGCAAGGTAAGGTGCCTCCATTAGCAACCATGAATTCAAAGTTGGAGCAAGGATGGATAAAACAATCAGCCTGTTTGGGGATCCGAGGGTCAATGAATTTATGAGTGCTACCAGAATCAATGAGTATTGTAAGATGAAGCTTCTTGAAATAACCCCTGACCCGCATTGTTTGGGGGGTGGTGACGCTGGATAAAGCATGGAGAGATATCTCTGGTTGTTCATCTTGAGATGGGGGGTCAATAGGAGGCTCCTGAATGTCGATCCGAGCATCCATTGGATCTGGAGCTTATTCACCAATTTTAGAGGCAGGTGGAGAACCCATATCCAAGAGATAGAGCTTTTGTTGAACACATCTATGTCCCCGAGTGAATTTCTCATCACAATTATAACAAAGCCCTTTTTCTCTGCGTGCCTGCATCTCTGTTTCAGACAAATTCTTGATAGGAGTTGGTTGAGTTGCTTGCGGAATGGGAGGTCCTTGAGAACCCATACTTTGGAAGGGAACAAAAGTGGGTTTGGAGCATTGTTGGGCTGCAATCTTGTCTTCTGCCAACGTAGCTAACCCTATGTCTTCCATCATTTTGTTGGGACAAAACATTTTAACCTCTGACCGGATTTCATCATTAAGACCACCGATAAAACAACTCTTGTAGAATTCATCAAACAATCCTTCTGTGTGATTGGTTAGTTTCTCAAATTCGGTTTGATACTCTCTCACAGTGCCACTTTGACGGAGTTTAGTGAGTGCTCCGGTGAAGTCATCAAAAGCACTGGGACCAAATCGTTGCAAAAGGAGTTGGAAAAAATCTGTCCATTTTGGCTCGTCATGAGCCTTGATGTATCAAAAGTACCATTGAAAGGCTTCTTGTTCCAAATGAAAGGATGCATGTGGAACTTTTTGGACATCAAAAGAACTATGCAGACTGAAATATTGTTCTGCACGATAGACCCATCCAATCAAATCAGTACCATTGAAGCGAGGAAATTCAAGCTTCAGACCACAGAAATGGCTGGAAGAAGAGAACCTAGTGGCTGCAGAAGATTCTTGTTGTCGGTTATTGTTCATGGCTGAATGTTGAAGATGGAGGCTGAGAAATTTTTCATCCAGATCTTGGATTTTGGTTCAAAACTCAAAGACACTTACATACATTTGCGTGGTTATTTTTCCCTTGCTTCACGTCCTCCAATTGGAGCGTTAACGTAGCCAGTTGTGTTTGAATCTTATCCATTCCATCCCAAGTCTCTCTGATAGGCAAAGCCTCTAGCTTCATCGTGATTTCTAATGCTTCGGCTTGATCCCCAACCTTCTACTGCATCAATGGTCCTTTAATATGTGGTACCAGTCCGACGATAAACCACTCTTTATGCTGCAGATCATTTATTGGAAAGCTAAATTTTGCTATCAGTGTCTTGTATCTTTGATCAAACTCCCATATTGGATCATTTGGGTATTACTTAATCTCCTTCAGCTCATTAATGTACTGTGCTTCTGACTTTGGTTTTTTAAATTCCTGAATCATCATTGCTTTGATTTCTGCCAACGTTTTTCCTGGAACCTTAGTATATTTTATGAACCATTCCAGTGCACGGCCCCGAAAGGTCGTCGCCAACTGCCCCTTTTTGATGTCTTCATTTTGAACCTACTTCACGGTCCACACTGCCTCGCATAAAAACCAAAAACTGTTCGGGATCCTCCGTCCCACTTCCTCTAAAACTCGGTATCTTCGTATTGTCTGCCATCACGGTGTTCCTACTATTGTTACTTATTGATGCACTAATTTTTCCACTGCCTGTGGGACAGCTCTATGAATTATTTGTGGTGTTTCCTTTAAATTGATAGGTGGCATGTAGGGTTGAAGGTATGTGGTAGCTTATGATCCTCCCTTCTTCTAGGGTATCCTGGTCACCACCTTCCTCCTCATAATAAGGAAGCTCTATCCTCTATGGCCCTCTTGCATATTCTTCCCTTTCGGTCCTCTCAAGGGACTCTTCCTCAGTCCTCCTCCTCTTATCAGGACACCGGAATATCGTTCCACTTCTCAAGGTGCCACAATATTTCTCAATTCCCTTAGAAATTCGTCGTCGCTCATGTCCATCTAGCCTGCATCTTTCCTAGCGGATCCATAACCATGCAACACCTACAACCCCTGCACACTAATCTGTCTACTCATCGGAGGTCATTTTCATCATTCCCTTTTCGTACACCAGCATCTTAATCCATAGGTTCAGTGACAGGACGAACCTACCCCTTGGTCCCTTGAAAAATTGTCTCTTTGCATCGCTGTAAGAACTGTTGGTATCTACCGCGAACTCAGTGATGTAGCCCTATAGGATACTATCGATCCAGAAGTCAATAGCCCTTGATACTGTATTGTTGACTTGCTTCAACTGTCGAATTCGTTCTGGAGTCCACTGATCTTATCCGATACCTTGGTTGGTATGTCCTCTGAATGTCAACTGTGCGAGCCACTCCTGTAGTATTATTGGAAATTCGACGAAGAATATCTCATGGATTTCCAAGTATATGTTCTTTTATAACCAAATTTCTACTATCTCTATCGGGTTCCTCCTTTCTTCTTTCGCAAAATCTTCTGCTTTTTTACTGAACCACTCTAGGATCTCTGGCTTCGTCGGATGCCACAACATATCCTCTTTTCTTCCTCTTAAGGTCCCGCCAACGAAACCATTTGTTGACACAGGGTATTTCGATAGGGGTTCACTCTGTCATCAACAACACCAACAACCCCTTATTCACCGACCCAGAAAGGAGTTACCCTTCCTAGCAACACCTGCAAACCAGATGAGGTCTCACCTGAGGTGGATAAGGTTGCTGAAGGAACCAAGCTTCCGTAGTTACAAAGAAGATACGTGTGCATTAACCAGAGATTACAACATTCACTAATCAACTACTCACATCAAACACATTATCATTAACCAACAATATGTATTCACATAAACCAACAAAGAACATTTAAATAACCCATTATCGCATCATAGCATAACACCAGAATTCACAACCAAACATTTTCATTCATTAACATCTGCGGAAAAACCCATCGCAGAAATATTCAAAACATGATATCGCAAGTACAACCAAACTCAAAAGATCGCATGAATCACCTAAACTCTTTTGCCCTTGGGCTTACAATATACTTCTATTTGTATGCTTCTATCCTATTACAAAATGGCCCATTTTGGCCGACTTAGCAATTAAATATTCTAAACTATTCTTGCGCTTCCTTAGACTTCGCGGGATTTTGGCTTTCGTGCTTGTCGGCTTTCGCACTTCCTGCGGATCTATCCCATGCCAACAACATTCAGTATGCTACTAGTGATCGTGATTATACTTATGGTCCACTCTGCTGCAATATGTACATTGTGAAGCCTGATTCAGGAAAACCCTTGTGAAATGTCCTTGTTGCCCACAATTATAACATGTAGGAGGTCCTCGGCCCCACCCAATGGCTCCTCCTCTTCCAGCACCACCACCAAGTCCTCCCCGAAATCCTCCACCAAATCCTTCGCGTTGCGTTCCGTACTGTGCCTGTTGGTACTGTGGCTGCTGATACTGCGGTTGTGGGTATTGTTGATATAGAGGGTGTTGGTACTGTGGTTGTGGATACTATGGTGCGCCATTTTGTGTAGTTGACCATACTGTCCTTGGTCAAACTGTGGCGTTTGCATAAAATGTGGTTGTTGATGGGCATATTGCGACTGCTACAGTCACAGTTGTTGCTCTTCTCCCTTTACCAGGTATGCGTCCATGTTCCGTTCTTGCAACAAATCGTGTTCTCTGCAATCCTTTTCGTTATGCCCCATTGATCAATAGAATTTACAATACAGATTCGCTGGTTTCGACACTATCTTCTGTAAGTATATGCAGTCCTCTAGTCGATGCCCCCTGGCCTAGAAAATGGGACACCATGGTAGGCCTTCCTGGCGAAGGGGGTTCGGCCCCCCTGAATTCAAATACTGCTAAAACGATGAACAGTTATCCTTATGGTGACCTTCCTTCTTGCATTTGGTGCACCATACATTTGCGCGGTTATTTTTCCCTTGCTTCACGTCCTCCAATTGAAGCGTTAATGTAGCCAGTTGTGCTTGAATCTTATCCATTCCATCCCAAGTCTCTCCGATAGGCAAAGCCTCTAGCTTCATTGTGATTTCTAATGCTTCGGCTTGATCCCCAACCTTCTGCTGCATTAATGGTCCTCTAATATGTGGTACCAGTCCGACGATAAACCACTCTTTATGCTGCAGATCATTTATTGGAAAGCTAACTTTCGCTATCAGTGTCTTTTATCTTTGATCAAACTCCCATATTGGATCATTCGGGTATTGCTTGATCTCCTTCAGCTACATAATGTACTGTGCTTTTGAATTTGGTTTTTTAAATTCCTGAATCATCGTTGCTTTGATTTCTACCAACGTTTTTCCTGGAACCTTAGTATATTTTATGAACCATTCCAGCGCACGGCCCCGAAAGGTCGTCGCCAACTGCCCCTTTTTGATGTCTTCATTTTGGACCTGCTTCACGGTCCACACTGCCTCGCATAAAAACCAAAATTCTTCGGGATCCTCCGTCCCACTTCCTCCAAAACTCGGTATCTTCGTATTGTCTTCCATCACGGTGTTCCTACTATTGTTACTTAGTGATGTGCTACTTTTTCCACTGCACGTGGGACAACTCTGCGAATTATTTGTGGTGTTTCCTTTAAATTGATAGGTGGCGTGCAAAGTTCGGGAAAAATTATTTCAATTTACATGCCATCTAGAGCTAACCTTTTATTGAATTTTGTGGTGGTTTACAGTTAGTCAACATGTGTTTTTCCACTCATCAGTCACAGACATGAAGAAAACATGATGGTTTTCTTTCTTTGAAAAGATCTAAAGATACAATGTAAAGGTTACACAATAGATTTCCCGTTGGTTTACAGGATTGTAGGGAATGAAGGTTTGGATTAGAGCACTGAAGGGAAAATCCTAGCCTTCATACTTATCGCCTATAGTCCTCAAACAATTATCAAAGCACATGGCTCCATCAAGAACTAAAGGCAAGGAGCTACCAAATCAAAGTACTATGTTTTTCTTTGTTTTAGTCATTGTCATTGGGAACATATTACGAGGAGATGGAAGTGAATTTCAGAAAACCCAAAGAGGCTTTTGTGAAGCATGGGATCATTCACAAAAACATACCTCATTTTTTCAACAAATGTCATGGTTTGAAAGATTAGAATGGATATTTCTGGCCTATTTTTCCAGGTTTAAACATTTAATGATTTCCTATTTTAGTCATTATATTTGGGTGCGTCTTCCAATAAATTGGAGAGGAATATTTAAAAACAAAAAGAGGTTTTTTTTTCATCACGGGCATATTCACAAAAACCTCTCTCGGAATTTAAATAGGTTTCATGGTTTAGGATATACAAGTGGTTATTTTAGGCCGTTTATTCCAGAAATTTGCCAAATTTCCCTCAGAATCTTGTTTTTGTATTTTGGGCATATTCGACCCTAGAGTTTTGGATCTAGAAACTGTTTTCATATATCTAATTAGTTATAAACTTAATGAATCAAATGGTAGAGAGGGGGTTGGTTTTTGGTGAAGATCGAGAGAGTGAATGCTTGAGCTACAATACGAAAACTTCGTATCTTTGTAAGCTATGTGTTAAAGTTCACTTTGAAGATGATTTATATACATAATATGAGTCAGCTTAGTGATTAATAAACTGTGAATGCATTTTTAATGTTTTTGATTTGTGTCAGTTTATGAATTCATTTATGGTGAATTTTTTATCATGAAAGCTTGTAACTTGTCATTGTGTTCATAATTCATTCTTGCGAGAGAGTGGTTACGTTTAGAATATTTTAAAACTTAATATATAAATACAATTTGTACTTTATGTATTTAGAAGGACTACCCTAGTTCATCTATGTGTATGTATATTTCTTCTAGTCTTTAAATCTGTTTCCTTGGAATATCAAAGCCCTACTGTGGTATACTTGTTATGAGATCTTAGCTCTTGACCCATTGTCTTTCTCCAAACCTGAATTGAAATGCAATTACTCTTTAAATTTGAATTTTTCAACTTGAGATGTCTAGGATGTGCACTTCTGCAATCTGAGTACAGAATCCAGTGCAAACATATACAATGAAGGCCTTCCAGTCAACACCTAGAAGACATGCAGGTGCTCCAACATCCACAACTGGAGGAACAACTAGAGGACATGCATCAACAGCTGGAGGAACAACTAGAGGCCGACATCGAATTAACATCAACCTGTATTTGTTTCAAATAAAGTTAATCACTTAAGGAAGTGTACACCATTCATTTGTGAGTTGCCTCGAAAATAAACTAAATAAGGCCTTCAAATCATGCATTTACCATTTAAACACAAATAAAAGCTTTGGTTAAATTGCATTAGAGACCGTGAAAGATTAATACAATCCTCACTATGCTATTTCTATAGTCCATGGAGGGACTAAAAATATGTGATGAAAAATACTACTTCAATCACAACTCCATTAATAATAGCACCAACTCCTTGTTATTAGGATAGTAAAATGGTATGAATATGCTTTGAATGGCAAGGCCAATCATTAAGTGCATTTCAAAATGTCTCTTTCTCTTTTCAAGATTTGCAATATGCAGGTCTAACGTCCATCTTGGCGCCTTGGGATAGGAATTTGAAAAGATTTGCAATATGTATGTCTAACGTCCATCTTGGCGGCTTGGGATACTATCAAATTCCAAGGCTATCGTGTAACCGGAAATTTTTATATTCCACGCACAAGAAATTGCTCAAGTCGCGTCTCATGTCCGCTCCTTTACTCCGAGATTGACGTTTATCTTTCGTCCTTGCTGCTTTCTTGGGTTGTTGTGTGATTGCGAGGTGGATAGGAATCGACATGAAGATGGAGAAAGTGCTTCACATGAACACCGGCCGTGGAGACTCCAGCTATGCTCAAAATTCCGCTGTCTTACAGGTCTGCTTTTGAATTTCAATCGATATCATTTTCTTGTTACTTATGCATTCGATTTAAGTTTATTATATCTTGTACGACAATATTGCAACACTGCAGAAGAACGTCTTAGAAATTGTAGAGCCTGTGTTGGAGGAAGCCATTTTATCCATGAAGATACCGGTGGAGTGCAAGACATTTTGCATTGCAGACCTTGGTTGTTCGTCTGGCCCCAACGCTCTCTTCGCCGCCGAAAATATTACAAAGACCCTCAAAGTCAAATATTTATCTGCGGTCCCAACTCCAAGTATTCTTTAACGATCTTCCTGCTTCTGATTTCAATTCACTCTTTCGCAGCAGGCGTACCGGGTTCGTTCTACGGCAGGCTATTTCCAGACAAGGCTCTCCATTTCGTTCATTCATCGTTCAGTCTTCACTGGCTTTCCCAAGTATATTGTTTTCACATCAACATATATTATTAGACTAGATCTACCGTAGTTTGGGATCTTAAGTCAGTTTATTAGACTATATCTACCGTAGTTTGGGACCTTAAGTCAGTTTTCGTGTGATCATGATCAGGTTCCTGCTGAGATTTTAGAGAAAAACTCAGTGACATGGAACAACGGCAAAATCTTCTGTGACGGATCTCAGGCGGTTGGAGAAGCTTATTTTCGTCAATATCAGAAGGATTTCAACGCGTTTCTGAGAGCCCGGGCAGAGGAGATGGTTGGCGGAGGCCGTATGGTTTTGCTGTTACTTGGTCGAACATCTAGCGATCCAAGCGATCAGGGTTTCATGGCCTTCTCGTGGGAGGCATTAGGAAGCAGTTTGAATGATTTGGTATCTCAGGTATGGTACGGATTATGTTTCATGTAGATGTGAAGGAAGGAAATAGAAGCGAAGGACGAAATGATAGTACGAGTCATTTTAATCCGGCCATTCAGTTCCACAGAGTTTATACTCTCTTCACCTTTTGCCCAGCTAATCACACACCTGGAGTCCCCAAAAACAAAAAGGGAAGATAAACCTAAGAACTTGGAAAAAAAAACAGCCCCTACAAAGAAATAAGCTTTGCCCTGGTGTTATTTATAATTTCCTATCACAAAACAATATCTATTCAATGAATATTAAACTTATATGCATTTTTATCTAAATAAATATAAACTCAAATTATATAAAAAATGATTTCATGTAATTTTTTAAATGAATATTAAAATTACATATTATTAAATCAACATTTAAAAAATACAAAAATACATGCATGGAAGCAATGAACTAATCTTTACTTATTAAACTTTATTTTCTTCTTAGTATATTATATGTAATGTTTCAAATTTGAAATATATTTCAAGTTTCTTAGTTAAAATTTTGAAAAAATATTTATAAAAAAAATTAAGATTTAAAAATATATATTTTTTTATTTATGAAATATCGATTTTCTTAATTTAATATTTTTTTAAACTACATATTTGTATTCAAATATTTTTTTGTATGTATTGAAATATTTATGCTTTATTTTATATTAATCATTTTTTGAAGCATATACATAAAGTAATCTAAACTAGCACAACCACTTAACTTGTGGTCATTGATATTGGCCCTTCGCCTTAAATTAGCACAACCATTTAACTTGTGGTCATTGATATTGGCCCCTCTCCTTCCTACTTTATTTGTCACAAATTGCTCCTTATCCATGCATCAAGTACCAATTATTTTGTATATACTTTTTTTTAATATAATTGTTTATTAGGACAACCATAAAATCAATTTAAATAGTACACTTATCTCATCCTCAAATACACCAATAAATATTATTCTAACACTTATGGGTGTAATAAATGTTATGCTAATACCTATCGATGTAAATATTTATACAACACTTTATTTTATTTCCCATCACTTATTTAACTTTATAAAATTCTTAATATCATGATTGTGTATTGCCATAAAATGATACGTGGCTTATCAATATTGAACTAAGACTTAACCTCGTTAATATAGCATTTCATTGGTTTGATGTAGTGACCTTCTCTTCAAGTGTATTATTTCCATGAAGATTTATTAGTTTTTCATAATAAAATTAAGAAATGTAAACATAAGTAATAGGATTTTTTTTTTAAACTAGTAGAAGATCCTTATATTAGCATATAAGTAATACAATTTTAAAGGATTGATGACGATGATTAATTTTCTTTTATCCTTTAAATTTTTGTCAGACCAGAGTTTCTCTTTGAACTTCGACGAAATAATACTTTTAATATCATCTATATTTTGCAAAGTGACATTTTCGTCAATCCCCCCACATCTTTAACCAAGACATGACATCTTTATGCCAACTTTGCTTGAGCCTTAGGTGGTTTTGACTAGAATTTAAAGCAATTTTCAGAAGCCTTTGGTCTCCCAAGTTATTTAATTATTTCTTGTACATTTGGTACCTAGTCATAGTTATGCTCTCAATGGAGGAAAGACCCACTTTGTATTGTTTTTAATTTTAAGATTGTAAGTTATAAAACGCTTCTAGATTTGCTCAATCCTTCTCCAAGATTCTCTAGAGAGACTGCAACCCCAAACTTTACACCCATACAGGAGAATGAGAGTGATGAGAGTTTCGAAGAGGAATTTACTTTTAACCCACATCAGAAGGTTTGTTGACTTACAATTATTTTCAAGACCAAAATAAGCTTTCCACCTTCCATTGATCCCTTTCTCGATGTTGTAGTTCCAGTTAAGCTTGTGATGGATATCAATCCCAATATATTTATAGGAAGACACTTCCTCCAAGTTGTTATTATCACACACAAATTGAGAGTAAGTGACCTTATATGTAAGGTTTATTTTATACATTTAAATAAGTTGAAGTAAATTTAATTGAATTTACCAGTAGTTGTTGTAAAACAAACAACATACATTTATGTTAACTCTGTGTTTGTCAAGTATTGGAAGGGATCAAATCCATTGAGGTGCAAAACAAATTTTATAGTGCAAAATTTGAGAAAAATATTGCAACTCAAGGATTCGATCCCTTTTCACAATGATTTTATTATTACTCATGACATAAAAATTCATTAAGTACAAATAACAAAGAAAAGTAGTGATGAGATTTAAACATTATTATTTTCCAGCATATTATTATTATTACTTTATTTTTAATTTTATAAAAATATCATATTGGATCAAGATATGGAGAAAGATGTTACAAATTTATTTACTGTAAATAGAAATAACAAAGAAAAGTACCAAAAAGATTCAAACATTATTAATTTAGAGCATTATTAATTTATTTTAGTATTGCAAAATTATTATATTAGATCAAGATATGGACACATATGTTACAATCTCTTTGATATTGGGATGAAAAAATAATATGGATCTATTTTGCAATCATATTTATGTTTTTCCAATTTAATTCATATATTTTTTAATTTTAATTATGAATCTACATTGTATATTTTTCTCAAAGCCAACTTGTGTTGCAAATGTACAAAACAACTCTAAACATAATAAAGAAAAATACATCTTATAAAAGTTAAGATTTACTTACCCCAAATAATGGATATAGATTCTTAAGCTTCACTTATAATTGAGATTTTTAAGCTTGATTATTTATTAAAAATCTTATAAGACTATATAAATCTATGTTTATTAATGCAAATTTAGTTAAATATAGTTTTTCACTCTTCTTATGTGGAACTCTACTCATTGAATACAATTTTCCTTACTAAATAAAATTCCTATTGAAAACTCTTTAGGTTAGAGAAAATGCCTCACTTTACCTTCTTTAATGTTGGATAAGACTCACAAGTCTCAATTATGTGCCCATCTTTATTCTTTCTATTATATAATTCACTTAGAACATGTCCCTCTACTTTTCATTTATATAAGCTTATTTTAATCTAGCCTATTAGAGAAGGTATCATATATTATATTTATAAATTTTATAGTTTTAAATCTTCTCCATATTAGGCTGCAATTTCTAAATATTTTTTTACAATAGTAATCTTTCCAACCTCTTAACTCATAATGATTTATTAAATAATGTGAACAATCAGAAAGAACCAGTTGAGGGTGCTCTCACGATTGGTCATAAAGAAACAAGAGTCTTTCATTTTCTTGAAGATCCTTTTGCTAGTTTGTTGGAATCATCAGAGAAGATGGAGTTTGTATTGTTCAAGAATGCAGGGATTGAAAAATATTTTCAGTTGGAGTTATCATTTGTTGAGTTCTTTTTTCGGGCTGGAGGAGTTGAATGTGAAATTCAGTCAAAAAGCCATTTGCTTGACTAGCTTCATTGGAAGTGTGAGATCACCTGATTCGACTTTATACTCAACAAATAGGGTAGGAGCATTTGTATATAAATAAGCTTGAAGGTCAAGCATTTTCGTTAATTTCAGTTTTAATCTTTAGCAGTATGTGTGTTCGGCATTTTCAGAAAATTTCAGTATGTTTTTCAATTTCAGGTTTTCAGCTGCAGTTTTCGGATGAAGGACCGATTGCAAGTTGTAGGTTGCAGTTGTCAGGGTTGGGATCCGCCCATGGATCAGGAACTTGGTCTACGAAGTTCTTTGCTACCTCGCAGGGAGGTTAGCATCCCTGGCTGGAGCCAGTTGTTAGCACTCAAATGGTGCTGGGTTTTGAGGAGGGTTTTGGCGAAGAAAAGGGAGTTGCATGATCATGAAAAATTTCCGAAGGAAAGCCAAAATCTCAGGTCATATCCCCCAGAAGTAGAAAATTAGAGCACAGTGTAGTAGATGTAGCCAAAGGAGAAAATATCGGGAACAAATCTAAAGGTCCTTAGTAACTAGAGGCCCGATAGCAGGCTAATGAGCCAGTAAGCACGCAGAGGCATGTGTAGATGGCTCAGATTAAATAACCCAAAGATCTACGGCCATGAACCCTTAGCGCCAAGTCGAATTGGAAGTGTTAGCCAGTAGGTGTATTCCTAAAGCGATCAACGGTAGAGATCAGCGGGAGCAAAGATCTACGGTGAAAAAGTGATGGTGCTAATCTAACATGCGCGGGAAAAAGACTGCGTTCCAAATCACCGTGATCTGGTTAAGCGTCATGCTCCTTTCAACGGCATGGATCTAACGAAGGTAGATCAACAGTCCATGGGAGTGGCTATGATTTTAATCGTTGGCACGTTAAGCATGCCCAAAATCAATGTGGTCGTTGAAGACACATCATCCGATTATTAAGATTGGATCTGTGTGACATTAAACCGAGGGCCATGATGACGTTGGAAGGTAAAGCGGGCAGATCTACGGCTGAAGGTAGCCACGAGAGACGAACGACTGACATGGACCCGTTGCAATCATACCTGCAAGGGTGATATGGGAAAATCTATATTATAAAATGGCTCGCCTCCACGAGTGTCCACATCCTGTCTGTCCAGTCCACTTTGGAGAGTGAAAGAAGGCGAATCTCGCAGAGAAGATCGGCCAACCGGGAGACCAGAGGGTCATCTAGTTGTCAGTGGACCAGCCACCTTCTTTATATGAAGCCTTGGGTGGGAGTATTTGATGCAGAAAGATTAGGCCCCCACTGTCGTATTGCACCCTCTGGATATATACCATCGGGAATGAACAACTTCACTAATGTCTATTACTCCAGTCGTGGCATCACATCCATCCAGGCCAAAGGCTTTTTTCTATTTTGAATGGAAGAGGAAAGGGTCCCTGCTAAGGAGCTTTCAGAGTCAGAAAGGAAATAGGGTACTGGGTTTCCCCCAGATAATGCAGCTGTCAAAGGTTTGTTTTCAGTGGAGGAGACTGTCTCAGTCATCGTATGAGTTCAGTGGCAGAATCAGAAGGGCCAGCAGGTTACAGAGTTCAAATTGCAGGTCGGAGAACAGTTTTTAGTTTGGAATTGGGAGTCGCCCAATGGATTAGGCACTTGGTCTACGGAGTTCTTTGTTACCTCGCAACGACGATAGAATCCCCGAGTTGGAGCCAGTTGTTAGCACCAGAATTGTGCTAAAAATTCAGAGGGGTCCAGAACATGAAGAAATGAGCGGGGTCTAAATTCATTGAAGCATATGACCATTTAAAATGCAAATCAAGCTTTTCAAGCATTCATTCCTAAGTCTAAGATGAAATAATGCTAAGTTCAAGCCCATCACTTATGGGCCTTTCATAACCATTTCATGCACCCACCACATTAGCATCCAAGTCCTGAAAATTCAAATTGCAAGAAGAAAGCCAAATTCAAAATTCAATGTGATATTATATGAAGGGCAGGCTTGTTTTTACCGAAAATGACTCTTTTAGTCATCGTTTTGCAGCAGATGTCTCCGCCAAATCGGGAGGAATTTTGAGAAATTGAGAGAGGTTTTTCTCCATAACAAGCCCATATACAATAAAATCTCTCCGAATTCACACAGGTGTCTCCGTTTGGGAGAATCGGGAGGATCTTCGCAGGGTAAATTTCCAGAATTCACGTTTTCTGTGTAAGTCATCAACTTCCAGAACATCTCCCGGCTAGATGGAGTCCCATTTTAGGAAACTGAAAGAGGTTTTTCTTCAGGATGGTCCAATATACAAAAACCTCTTTCATTTTTTACACAGATATCACCGTTTGAGATATACAGCTGTGGCACCGAGAGGCATTTTTCAGCAGTCCGTGGCCAAAACTAAGCAAAGTTTGTTGAAACAGACTTCTAGGTTGTTAAATCTCTTTGTGCAGGTGTCAAATGTTGTTGTAATAGCTTCCTATTGAGATAGCTTGACCCTAGGGACAAATAGATCTATAAAAGAAATGTAATAGAAGAAGAATAGGTTGGAAAATCATTTAGTTGAGGTTTGGGGGAGCTCGGCTCTGTTTTGAAGCATTTTCTTGAATATATTTGCAGTGCTGAAGCTGGATTTTCGCAGAGATTCCTGTGTAATTGGTTCTTGTAGTCTATTCTTTCTTCTTCTCCTATGTATTGTGTATCTTTCATCTATCAAAGATGGATACAAATTACATTGTATGCCATTGTATTTTCAATACAATCCCTAGACCCAAGTTTTGGCTACGGCTCAGGATTTAAAACCTTGTAGTTTCAACCATCTGCAGTTTTACTATGAAAAACAAATCCACTGAACGGTAATTAAAGTTGTACAAAGAACAAAACCTAAGAACTCGGCACAGTTTCGTTAAACTCCAACTTAGGCCTTGCCCCAAACAATTCTTAAAAACCACCATATCCTAGCATCGACAAAATATCAATGCAAGATGACACAGTTATCATTATTTACAAAGAACGCAAAGCACCATATACAGTGAAATTTTAAAGACCTACTTTACACTGTAAACATTGACGGGCCATGTTAACACTAAAATAAAAAAACACTGTATATTTCTTATATAGAAGTTTGGCCGAGCATAGCTCGCCATTTGCAGGTTAAAAACCTTAGTTAATTCAACATAAAAAACTCATGTACTTCCGAAATCATCGAAGAAATGCCCAACGAGAGCCATGAAGGGCTCAGGAGTCATACTCCAAGTCTTTTACAAACAGATCAAAAATGCCATACGGCTTAACCATTCAAACTTCAATCTATAAATTTCTTAAACATTTCAAAATTAGTATTTTACCTCAGCTTTCAACGAAGAACGGTCTAGAGCCATTTAAGCCCATCTTGAAAACTGCGAACTACTAGGGTAACCCTGAGTATATCTCTGAAGTTTACCAGGACACTTTGTCATCATCTTGAAAACTCTCACAACCAACCGTGACTACTGTCGAGGAAGTTACCTGCCTTTTGAATAAAAAACGACGAGGGCTAAAATTATAAACTAAGAACATCAAAGCAACATAGCTATTTCAAAAGCAATCAATGAGATAGCAACTCAACATCACCTGCATATTAGTGAAGCACGGTTGAATGCACCAGGTGCTCTAACGAAGACTGCAGAAAAGAATATGCCACTTAAATATCGAAGGTATCCCTCATTATACAATTACGAAAGGTATGACAAACCAGAGCTGAAAGAACCCTGCCATCAGTCTACGACTCATAAGAAAACACTCCATTGACATAAACTAAGTCCTGTACAGTGCAAACACTGCGAACACTGTTTTTACAAAGACTAGGGTATCGAAACTCATGGAGGCACCTCCAAACCAAAACCCTGGAAGGTCAAGAGCCTGTCGGCCTCCCTTCCTTTTCGCAAATGAATCAAATCTCATGTATCATAGCATATCAATGCCAAGTTTAGGGTTTAACCCAAAACTGAGGTCAATCTATTGATCAATGACGTAGGTTTATCCACGGAGGCACAAAACCGTATAATGATCATCTGTTCATTAATTAGCAGTTATTACTACAACGTTCCATGTACAGTTTGCTGTCAACTTGAATGTCCAACTATGATCCTATTGCTTCAACGATTGAACAGCTCGGCAAGAATGACTTACGTTGCAAAGACTTGATACCCAACACCATATTATAATCACGTGAGATATGGACACGAAGGCCACCATCATACCATCCACCAAAGTTGCAATTAAGGAGCATTTAATACATCAACTACCATTTCATTATGCTTACCAACCCATATCCAATAATAAGGTTAATGTAGCGTGTACCTGTGAGGCAAGGGCAGTAACCGGTAAGTTTACAAAACATTACACTATATTATTGCTACATTAAATCGTAAATATCAAAGTGTTAGACCTTGCACGTAATGTCATGCGAATTATCAATGTAACAGTTGTCAATTTATAGTTGTTATGCAATGTAGGTTAATACGTAACCTTTGCATATAAGATTCATGCACTTAGCATTTTATATTTGTGCACATAGTTCTAATCCATAGGTTATGCTTTAAGACCTGATACCTATCGTTCACATATAAAAGATGTGTATAAAGAGTATGATTCAATACCATTTGGTATCATATAGTTATATATATAATTCATAGAAATGATAAATTAATACTCACATAAATATCACATTATCCATTGAGATAGGAAATTTATTCGTTGGTCCTATCCTTAGCTTAGTAGAGAACACTATATAAGTGTTTAGACTATATGCAATCTTCTATAGTGGAAAAAACAAGAACAAAAGGATTGCTAATATATAAAATATTCCCATAGCATATTTTTATACTTGTGACATAGCAGAGGTATTCTAATAATGTTAAAGATACCTAAGTAGTTTTGCCGGGCAGGTACTCCACTACTTATTGACAATGATATTTTAAAAAGCCAGTATATGCTGAAAGATGAATTGAAACACTTTATAGATTATTCTTGGAATCTCTCTGTCTGTCATACTTGTCCACTGAAATAGAATTCGGGAGCGTTAGCTAGTAATAGCTAAGTAAGCCTCAGGGCTATTCAAGGACCCCTTCACAGCATCAAGACAAAATTTTAGTCTCGAGAAAACGAAATGTTTGACATAGGAAGAAAGCGACATTATACATACAAACTTTTAACATCCAACATTGTTTTGACGATACATGTGTTACGACTTTTTAATATTCTGATATGATTCGTAAGTAAACTAAAATCTCTTACTCGCAAATGTCAAGGCTTATGAGTAGTTATCATTAAGTATGCAATTAATGTTTACTCATATTAAAGTCAACATCTTTAGTCAAGAAAACAAGCATTTATTGTTATCGAAAGATTTAAAATTTTAGTGTTTTTTTTGGTATGTTACATGTGGTATCAAAGTGCAAGTTCAAATACTAGGCCTGAAGTGGTTCATGCGCGCAAATGAAAATCTATAATAGAATTACAAAATTACTGATTTAATTTATTTTGTTTTCAGTCTCAACATTTTATAATTTAAGTCTGCATGTATGGAAGGACCAACAGGGTCAGCTGAAGACAGGTCCCTTAATAATGAGCAAGGACACATTAATCCTGAAAGTATATTTGTTTAATTGAATGATAATTCATCTGAATTATTAAGGACTATAAAAGATTTAAAATTCGAGGTAAAGACAATAAAAGAAGAAAACGAACGAATTCTGAAAGCTCAAGAGAAGCTGAATCATATCCTGCTAAATAATCTTCATAAAAATGACCAAGCTAACGAAACAACAAATAATGTTGAGTCTGAAACAATGTTCTACCAACATAAGGGTAAAAAGATAAAATTAACTGATTATGACAGCAGTTCATCTTCTGAATCTGAAGAAAGGGCACACCGGAAAAAGCATAAGTACTCCAGTGACAGTAGTGACAATGACTGCTACACTAAGAAAAAGAAGTACAGGCCCTATGAAGAAATTTCTGGCAAGTTTAAAAAGATCAAACCTCCAACCTTCAATGGAGAAACAGAAAAGAGTGAGACAGCTGAAGCATGGTTATATGGGATGAATAAGTATTTCCAGATTTATAATTACTCAAGTCACCTAAAAACTAAAATGGCAATTTATAATTTAACTGGAAAGGCAGACATTTGGTGTCAAGATCTGAAAAGAGTTAAAGGTTTAAAGGAGAAAAGTGTAAATTGGAGTAATTTTAAGAAGTACTTTAAAAGAAAATTCTTGTCAGAACAATATTATGAGGAACGAGCTAAGGAATTTTATGAGTTAAAGCTAGGCTCCATGGATATGAGAGAGTTGTGCAGCAAGTTTATGAATTTATTAAGGTATGTGCCTTATTTTGTTGAAGAAAAGCCCAAGGTTCAAAGGTTTCTGAGCTGTTTGCCCTCTCACATCAAGGACAGAATTGAATATGATAGTCCTCGAACTCTGGAAGAGGCCATGAGAAAGGAGAATATCTGTTTTGAACAAAATAAGAGAAGAGAAGACATACCGAGTTGGAAAGCAAAAAGGCCTAACAACTTTGAGCAAAGGAAGAAGTAGTTTTCTTTTAATCGTAATTTCTGTAATAATAATAATTCACGTAATTATTCTAATAGGAAGTTTTCAGGAAATAATGCAGAAGTTAATACACAGTCAAAATTTATAGCGGAAAAGAATAGTGATTCACCTAAAAACTTTGTTAAAAGTAATGAATAGAAAGAACCTGTTAAGTGTTGGGAATGTCAGGGACCTCACTATGCATCAAACTGTCCACTCTGAAAGAAGGCTGTCAACAACATACATATTGTACAAGAGGAGGCTATTGTTGGTGATTTAGCAAGGGAGATGCTCGGGATAAATGCAGTTTTGGAGAACAGGCAAGCAGCTCATCAAACTTCCATGGTTGAAGTGGAAGGTATGTTAAAAGATAAACATGTTTCTATTTTGATTGATCTAGGGGCAAGTCTTAGTTATATTTCACCTGATTTAGTAAAATGTTGCAATCTGAAATTAGATAAGTTTGATAAATCTTGGTTGGTTCAATTAGCTACTGGCACAAAAAGAAAGGTAATTGATTTTGTGAAAGAGTGTGAATTTTTGATGAATCAGTTTAAGATACATGTTAAACTAAATGTTTTTCCTTTAGGATCTTATGATATTCTGATTGGAATGGACTGGTTAGAGAAGCATAGAGTTGTACTAAATTGCTTTGAAAAGACTTTTACTTGTTTAAATGATGCATTTGAAACTATAACGGTGAAAGGGATTCCTAGAAATATTTCTGTTAGGCAAATTTCTGCATTACAAGTTAAGAAGGCAGCTCGAAAGGCGTGTGAGTTGTTGCTGTAAACGTAATTAATAATGAACGTCCACTAATGAAGATAAGTTAAAGCTGGAAGATATACCCATTCTTAAGGAATTTTCTGATGTATTCCCAGAAGAAATTCCAAGACTACCTCTGAAAAGGGAACTTGATTTCACCATTGAGTTAGTACCAGGAGTGGTACCAAACTCAAAGGCACCTTACCGAATGAATATTCTGGAGCTCAATGAACTTAAGTCACAGCTTAAAGAATTGATTGATAAAAATTATATAAGACACAGTGTGTCTCCATGGGGAGCACCTATAATTTTTGTTAAAAAGAAAGACGGACCTATGTGTTTATGCATAGACTACCGTCAGCTAAATAAGATAACTATAAAGAACATATATCCCTTGCCCCGCATTGATGATCTGTTTGATCAACTGCGCAGTGCAACGGTATTCTCTAAAATTGATTTAAGGTCAGGGTATCATCAAGTTAGGTTTCAAGATGGGGACATCTTTAAGACTGTCTTCAGAACTCGCTATGGACACTACGAGTTCGTGGTTATGCCCTTCGGGCTGACCAATGCTCCAACAGTCTTCATGTGTTTAATGAAAAACGTATTACATAAGTACTTGGATAAATTTGTTGTGGTTTTTATTGATGATATTCTAATTTATTCTAAGACAAAAGAGGAACATGACGAACACTTAAAATAGTTTTACAAGTGTTAAAGGAACACCAACTGTATGCTAAGTTCAGCAAATGTGATTTTTACAAAGATAAAATTCAGTACTCGGGGAAGGTAATATCCAAGGATGGGATTGCAGTAGACCCAGACAAGATAAAAGCAATTAATGAATGGCCTGCCCCGAAAGACGTAACTGGTGTACGATCTTTTATGGGGATCACAGGTTACTATCGTAAGTTTATTGAAGGATTTTCTAGGATAGCAAATCCTATAACTTCTTTACAAAAGAAAGGTAAGAAATTTGTGTGGGATAAAAAATATGAAGAAAGCTTTAAGAAACTAAAGGAGTTATTAACAACAACACCTATTTTAAAAATTGTTGATCCTAACAAGGATTTCATTGTATGCACAGATGCGTGCAATGACGGACTTGGTGGGGTCTTAACATAAGAAGGTCACGCGATTCCATATGCATCTCGGAAGTTAAAGATTCATGAAAAGAACTATGCAACTTATGACCTTGAGTTAGCTGTTGTAATACATGCATTAAAAATGTGGCGACATCATTTAATTGGAAGAAAATTTATCTTAATGACTAATAATAAAGGATTAAAATACTTGTTGGATCAACTGAATTTGAACGCAAGGCAAGCTAGGTGGCTAGTTTTCCTTAGCGAATACGATTTCAAAATTCAGCACATAAAAGGGAAGGAAAATAAGGTTGTTGATGCATTGAGCAGAAATGCGAGAGTAAGTTTTATTTCAGCAATCAACACTTATAAATCTGACCTGGAAAATCAGATTAAGGAAAGAGTCGGAATGGATGTAAAATATTAGAATTTACTTACTAAAATTGCTGAAGATAATGTTGAAAATTGTATAAAAGATTACAGAATTGATGGAAGAGGGTTACTACTGTATAAAAACAGAATTTATGTGCCTAATGTTGCTGAAATTAAGTTACCGATTTTAAATGAATTGCATAAAAGTCCATATTTTGCACACCCTTGGTTACCAAAAGATGATAACTATGCTGCGAAAAGATTACTTTCGGCCATGTATGAAAAGTGAAGTAGCTAAATATATTGCTAGATGTATAGAGTGTTAGCAACTAAAAGTTGAACACCAACATCCAGCTAGATTGTTGTAGCCACTACCTATTCCAGATTGGAAGTGGGAGATAATTAGTATTGATTTTATTACTGGGTTGCCTAAAAATCAGAAACAGAATGATTCCATTATGGTAGTAGTGGAGAAGCTTAGTAAGGCAACGCACTTTATACTAGTTAAGACCACACACAAGGCTCCTGATATTGCTGAAATTTTTATGAAGCAGATTTTTCGTTTACATGGTATTCCAAAAGTTATAATTTCTGATAGAGACTCAAAGTTTACAGGAAATTTCTGGAAATATTTATTTAAAGGTTTAGGTACTACTTTGAATTTCAGTACATCATTTCACCCACAAACAGATGGGTAGACTAAAAGAGTTAATCAAATTCTTGAGGACATGCTAAGAATGTATGTTAGATATCAGCCAGGTAAATGGGAGGATTATTTACATTATGTTGAATTTGCTTATAATAACCATTATCAAGCTTCAGTGAAGCTTAGTCCCTTTGAAATTTTATATGGCAGAAAATGTAATACTCCTATCTCTTGGAGTAATCCAGTTGACAGGTTAATGTTAGGACCTGATTTGTTAAGAGAGTTAGAACTAACTATGAAACAGGTTCAAGGCAATTTGAAAATTGCACAAGATAGACAGAAAAGTCAGGTAGATCTAAAAAGAACTCAGAAAGAGTTTTAGGTTGGTGAACATGTGTTTCTCAATGTAAGACCCAAGAAATGTTCCCTAAGGCTAGGAAGCTATGCTAAATTAACACCAAGGTATTGTGGACCTTTTCAAATCTTGTCAAGGGTAGGACCAGTGGCATATTAGTTGGCATTGCTGCCAAATCTTAAAGTACATAATGTATTTCACATCTCTCTTTTGAAAAAGTATGTGCATGATATTACTCATGTTATTAATTGGAATGATGTACAGGTGGAACCAGAAGGAGATTTTCTGGTGGAACCGGATTGTATCCTCGACAAGAGGGAAATTTTGCTTCATAATTGTACCATTGGATAGGTTAAGGTGTAGTGGAAGTACCTTAGTTCGGACGAAGCTACTTGGGAATTGGAAAGTAATATGTGGCTGGCATATCCAATGTTGTTCCAGGAGGAACAAGAGGATGATGAATAATGAAACATTGAGGACGATGTTGAACTTAAGAGGGGGTGTTTGTCACATACCCCAAGTTCTAGACATTTGATGTTTTGAGAAAACATTATGTTTTATTTTTATTGTAAAGTTTTATGACTATTGACCAAGTGGGGTCATGGATTACTGTAATTAATTATTTTGAATATTTTATTATTAATAAATAAAAGTGGAGACAAATATCCAAAGGACACTGTTGAATGAGTGTTTACTGACCCACTAGGGGGAATGGACTGTGGTGGAGAGCAAACTGACACTTGGCAGCATCCTCAACTCACTTCTAACTATTGCAGGGGGCAACTTCCCTACTTTTGTGGTCATGTTCCCCAAGAAAGTGGAACTGAGCAGGTGGCTCATTTACTGAAATAAACTGACCAAAAGACCTAGGCATGCTATTTAACTATCCATCAAATTCAGTAGGAGGCTGTTCCATTCTTACCTTGGGATAATTTCTGAGCACAAGAGATTTGATGAGGGGAAAGTTAGAAGTGATTAAGTGAATTAAGATTGCATTCTGAACTAGTGTAGCCACATTGTTGAGTTCAATACTGCTAAAAGCAGGAAGTACTACTGCTAAGTATTACTACTGAGTTGCAAGGGAATTTATTCCATTATTCCACACAACATCTTCGTCCTAGTGGTTCAGTGAATAGGCTTGGGGGTCCTAAGGCAAGTAGCTTGGCTGTCTTCAGGAGTTGGTTGGGTGGAACGGGCTCCTTTGGCTGTTTGTTTCTTCTACAGTTTCCAGGTTCATATTGTGTTATCTTCTTTACTTCTGTTATGTTGGCAAAATAAATAGGAATGCACTTGTTATCTGCTCTTTCCATTTAATCTAAGATAATCTGCCTGAGTTAGTAATTATTTTAATTCTATAAATTATATTGATGCAATAAAATACAGTATGAATGAAGTAGTCAGAATGATTGAATGATTGATTATAAAATTCACTTTCATGCAGTTTTCCACACATTGTAAATAGTTTCGTACTCTAGTATAGGAAAGGAAAATTAAAGTAGATCAGAGTGATCATATGCATTAGATAAATTTAAATGATTGTTTTATAAATAGAGTCATATCATTATCAGTTTTGTATTATTGTTTCATTGAAGTAGACCTTTTAAAATTGTAAACAGAATATCAAGTTTTTCTAAATATTTCACTATTCATGCTTATTATCAAAACCTATCTTTTTTTATACACAACAATAGTATTGAAAGTACCTTCTGTCCAAACAATAGTAAACTTAGCCTTTAAAACTATACATTATATAAATGGATTTCTTTCGTTTAGCAAAACATCTCATATATTTATGAACAGGCTTCTTGCATCATCTTTTACATCACCTAAAACATGTTTAAAGATAGGCTAATTATCTCAATAGTAATCACATCGATTTTTTTAAACAAAACCAAGTCATCTATTTCGACAAAGTATTAGTATTCATACATTTATAGGAATGTATTATAAATATTATCATTGTGTGCAAATGCGAAATAATATGCAGATATTTACCATCTTTAAGAATTCATATTACGACTTGAAACCAAAACGACTCTTTCATTTTCAACTAATATTAAACACTGTACATAATACTTAGCATACCAGTATTGAGTTTTTGGTTAAGGTTTCTATTACAAGAGGATAGGGTTTACAACCCTGTCTTAAAATACAAACGATTCATCTATCAAAGATGGATACAAATTAAATTGTATGCCATTGTATTTTCAATACAATCCCTAGACCAAAGGTTTGGCTACCGCTCAGGATTTAAAACCCTATAGTTTCAACCATCTGTAGTCTTACTACGAAAAAAAAATCTATTGAACGGTAATTAAAGTTGTACAAAGAACAAAACCTAAGACCTCGACACTGTTCTGTTAAACTCCAACTCGGGTCTTGCCCCAAACATTTCTTAAAAACCACCATATCCCAGTATCGACAAAAATATCAACGTAGGATGACACAGTTATCATTATTTTGAATAGTTTCATTATTTACAAAGAACGCAAAGCACCATATACAGTAAAATTTTAAAGACCTACTTTACACTGTAAACATTGACGGGACATGTTAACACTAAAATAACAAAACACTGTATATTTCTTAAATAGAAGTTTGGTCGAGCATAGCTCGCCATTTGCAGGTTGAAAACCTTAGTTACTTCAACATAAAAAACTCTTGTACTTCCGAAATTGTCGGAGAAATGCCCAACGAGAGCCATGAAGGGCTCAGGAGTCATACTCCAAGTCTTTTACAAATAGAGCAAAAATGCCATATGGCTTAACCATTCAAACTTCAAACTATAAATTTCTTAAACATTTGAAAATTAGTATTTTGCCTTAGCTTTCGACGAAGAATGGTCTAGAGCCATTTAGTCCCATCTTAAAAACTGCGAACTACTAGGGTAACCCTGAGTATGTCTCTGAAGCTTACCAGGACACTTTGTCATCATCTTGAAAACTCTCACAACCAACCGTGACTACTGCCAAGGAAGTTACCTGCCTTTTGAATAAAAAGCGACGAGGGTTAAAATTATAAACTAAGAACATCAAAGCAACATAGCTATTTCAAAAGCAATCAATGAGATAGAAACTCAACATCACCTGCATATTAGTGAAGCACAGTTGAATGCACCAGGTGCTCTAACGAAGACTGCAGAAAAGAAGATGCCACTTAAATACCGAAGGTATCCCTCACTATACAATTACAAAAGGTATGACAAACCAGAGCTAAAAGAACCCTGCCATCAGTCTACGACTCATAAGAAAAACCTCCATTGACATAAACTAAGTCATGTACAGTGCAAACACTGCGAACACTGTTTTTTATAAAGATCAGGGTATCGAAACTCACGGAGGCACCTCCAAACCAAAACCCTGGAAGGTCGAGAGCCTGTCGGCCTCCCTTCCTTTTTGCAAATGAATCAAATCTCATGTATCATAGCATATCAATGCCAAGTTTAGGGTTTAACCCAAAACCAAGGTCAATCTATTGATCAACGATGTAGGTTTAGCCACGGAGGCACAAAACCTTACAACGATCATCTGTTCATTAATTAGCAATTATTACTACAACGTTCCGTGTACAGTTTGTTGTCAACCTGAATGTCCAATTATGATCCTATTGCTTCAACGATTTCACAACTCGGCAAGAATGACTTACGTTGCAAAGATTTGATACCCAATACCATATTATAATCACGTGAGATCTGGACACGAAGGCCGCCATCAGACAATCCACCAAAGTCCTAGTTAAGGAGCATTTAATACATCAACCACCATTTCATTATGCTTTCCAACCCATATCCCATAACAAGGTTAATGTAGCGTGTATCTGCAAGGGAAGGGTAGTAACCGATAAGTTTACAAGACCTTACACTATATTATTGCTACATTAAATCGTAAATATCGAAGTGTTAGACCTTGCACGTAATGTCATACGAATTATCAATGTAACAGTTGTCAATTTATAGTTGTTATGCAAGGTAGGTTAATATGTAACCTTTGCATATAAGATTCATGCACTTAGCATTTTATATGTGTGCACATAGTTCTAGTCTATAGGTTATGCTTTAAGACATGATACCTATCATTCACAGATAAAAGATGTGTATAAAGAGTATGATTCAATACCATTTGGTATCATATAGTTATATATATAATTCATAGAAACGATAAATTAATACTCACATAAATATCACATTATCCATTGAGATAGGAAATTTATTCGTTGGTCCTATCCTTAGCTTAGTAGAGAACACTATACAAGTGTTTAGACTATATGCAATCTTCTATAGTGGAAATAACAAAAACTAAAGGAATGCTAATATATAAAATATTCCCATAGCATATTTTTATACTTGTGACATAGTAGAGGTATATTCTAATAATGTTAAAGATACCTTAGTAGTTTTGCAGGGCAGGTACTCCACTACTTATTGACAATGATATTTAAAAAAGCCAGTATATGCTGAAAGATGAATTGAAACACTTTATAGATTATTCTTGGAATCTCTCTGTCCATCATAGTTTTCCACTGAAATAAAATTCAGGAGCGTTAGCTAGTAATAGCTAAGTAAGCCTCAGGGCTATTCAAGGACCCCTTCACAACATCAAGACAAACATTTAGTCTCAAGAAACGAAACATTTGACATAGGAAGAAAGCGACATTATACATACAAACTTTTAACATCCAACATTGTTTTGACGATACATGTGTTACGACTTTTTAATATTCTAATATGATTCGTAAGTAAACTAAAATCTCTTACTCGCAAATGTCAAGGCTTATGAGTAGTTATCATTAAGTATGCAATTAATGTTTAGTCGTATTAAAGTCAACATCTTTAGTCAAGAAAAACAAGCATTTATTGTTACCGAAATTTTTTAAATTTTAGTGTTTTTTTGGGGATGTTACATTATCGGCAAAGAGTATTTGGAGACTAGTCAATGTATCAAGGCTTTGGAAAGAAGCAATTATTCAAAAATACATAGAATTGATTTCTCTTATTGAATGGATACATATGACTTCTAAATCTATCACAAATGTCTTGATTATGTGGAAAGCAGTTGTTTATTCTTTCGTATGATTTGCAAGGGTCTAAGGTGGAAGGTGGGTGATGCTTGCAGGGTTCGGGTGAGGGAGGATGCTTGGATTGGGAGTGACTCTAAACATATTTTATAGTTTCATATGGTGATGCAACTTCTATTTAAAGGTATGGTTACTCTGAACCAATTTAGAGATTCTGGGACAGATTCTATGTTCGACCAGGGTTGGATGAATGCAAAGTTCCTTGGATTTCAGGATGAAGAGGGCATCAAATGGAATTCATATACAAGTCAATTAAAAATATATCATGTGCATTTACAAAAGATGAAGGATACTTTGTTATGGGTGAATGATCCTCACAATGAGTATACTCCTAAAGTGGCCTATGGTATGATGATGGTGAATGACAGGGTTGAGATCAAATTGTTGGTGGCAAGCTATATGGAAATTCATTTGTCCTCCTAAGGCTATGATCTTAATGCGGTTTTTTCTTCGTAAGCAAGTTTTAACGGGGATCACATGCAAAACCAGAATAAAGAAGGACCTGATAGAGGCTATTTGTGCAAGAATGCAGAGGAGACTAATTTCCATATGATTGTGAAATGCAGATTTTTTTTACAGGTTTTGAAGGAGTTGGGAGCTAATTTAAAGGTTAAGCTTCCCTGGGGGAATGGTGTTGATGTATATGTAACTTCGGAATGTATTTGACATATATGTATATTGTATTCCTATAGAGATTTTATTATTCCTCTATACGGAAGTGGTTGTATTCCTATAGAGATGTTATTATTCGTCTATACGGAAGTGTCGTCATTTATATTGTAAGTGTCGTAACTTATACTTGATGGGTTATTAGACCACCTTGTTGGGGTTGGCCCTGTATAAGTCATGTGGGTCGAAGGGTTATTAGACCACCTTGTTGGGGTCGGCCTTGTATAAGTCATGTGGGTTGAAGGGTTATTAGACCACCCTAGTGGGGGTCGGCCATGTGGGTCAAAGGGTTATTAGACCACCCTATTGGGTGTCAGCCCAGTTAGCATTGTGTTATGTGGTTACGTTAAGGCCGACCTAGTAAAGGTTATTAGGCAAGTCAAGTCTAGTATAAATAGAGATCAGGAGATCTCTATTTGATCATTCTATTCTCTCACTCACACTTGGGAGAGTGGCGCACTTGTGGAGGAGGAGGCTCTGCTACCAGGAGAAGACTATCTCTTGTATTCTGGTTGTATCATTGCTCTATCTATCTCTGAGGAAGTTATTGGGGTTTTTCACCTTTATTGTTTTCCCCAAGTAAACTCTGTGTCTTTTGTGTGCTTGCATTATTGTGTCCATGATTAATATGCTGTAGATATGTTGTACATATTGTTCTCTCAGTTAAGATCCTAGATCAGATTGAAGTAAATTCTGAAAATTTGACATGGTATCAGAGCTAGCCTGAAAGAAGGCATGATATGGCATGTATGACACTTGTTGCACTTACGATGCTAGGGCTTGATATAGCAAAAACCAGTCATCGTAGCACTTTCACTATAAATCCGTTTTGGTGAATTTTTTGGGTCTAAACCTTTTACAGGTCAAATATTAGATCTCCATGTACCTTGTGTCCAAAGGACAACCTCTAATTCGTTGTACTTTGTGATTTATGATCTATACAATATAGGGTTTCTGCCTCTTCCAGATCTGAGTCAACAAGAGGTGACCTTGGAAAAAAGGTCATAACTTGGGCTAGGAAGCTCCAAATGAAATTTCGTAAAAAGTGACAGGTAGTACACAGACTATACTATCTCAAGAAACGTTTTTAGAGGCCGAAGTTGAACCAGTGACATGTGGAATGCCGTACAAGTTCGCTCTCCTGTTTTATCCCATAAACAGGTCACGTTGCGACACTTGGCATAACTCTCTCTCAGAGAATCCAATTGAGGTCAGACCTGTCGGGATGAAAAGATGACAGGTCGGGCTATCTCAAAAATGTTTTTTAGAGCCTGTGGATTGAAAGGTTCAGAGTTACACTAGAAACAATCAAGTACATATTTCTGTCATAACAGAATTATTTTTTGAGCACCTTCATTCATGGCTTCCGGAATTTAGGGTTTCGGAGAAAGTTGGAATTTTTGTAATAGAAGACTACGGCTGAATGATACTCATCAAAATCTAAATTTAGAGACCAAGATGAGAATTTTTGGTCGGACAGAAGGCCGAGCTTGATCAGACCCTAGTTCGGGACTTTGATCAGAAAAGTGGAAAATTAGGGCTTCTGTAAAAATGGGAATTTTTGAAATCTGTGACCACGGATGGAAGCTCCTCAGAAAAATAGAATCTTAAAGCTTTGGATCAAACCTTTTGATTGGGCAGAAGAGTGGGCTTCATCAAACCCCAGTTTAGGGTCACGTCTAGTGAATCCGGAAGTTTCAAAGACAAAATTGAGGAGTGAAACTTTGTAGTTTTCAAATTCTAAATATACCAGTTTGATCAGCTCATCAAGGTGCATATTTTTATCCTTTCGAAAGTTTGAAATTCAAAGTTTGATTTTTTGGGGTTTCTCTAACAAACCCTAATACAACTCCAGATACAGTTCCTACAAATCAAGTGGATTGGTTTAATCCTAGAAGAGGATGGATTGGTTACCTGCATAAGTGAAGAAGTTCCTGTTTCAGACGGAGATAAGGCTAAGGCCTTACATAAGAAGATTACAAGCAATCTCGACAGGTATGTCTCAAGATTTCTTCATGATTAAGTTTATGATATGTTTGTCTTCATGTTATTATGGTTTGAACAATCTTGATTTTAGACTTGTCGTATCACCTTAACAAAATTATGAATGCATGCATCAGGGTGTTGACACTTATGATTGTACTAATGCATTATGGTGTTGTATGAGGTTTATGTTGTCCGCTAACATGAAAGGTACACCAAGAAAGACAAATCATGTTCTAGTTCAAGAACATATGATCATGATGACATGAAGACAAAGATTCATCCATTTTCATGGATCACTTAGAAAATCTACTTACGAGGTATGTATAGCTTGGTTCTACAATGGATAACTTATGAGACATGCAGGTTACTAGCACAAGTCATTGAAGAGAACCAGAAGACATTATGCGGGTATGTTAGACATAACTAGCTAGCATGCTAATCCAGGTATGTTTTTTCTTATATCAAGCTAGAATCCTACCTTGTGTTAGGATTTTATACTGTTGTGTTGTTGATAATGATTATTCATGAAGTCATAGGTTTGAATAGTCATGGTTGTGTGCATATTATGTTTCTTACCATAATTGATGATATGACTAACCAAAAGAATCATGAAGGTATAGGTTTGAGTAATCACGGGTTTATGCATTGATGATTTAACTAATCAGAAGAGTCCTATGATCAAATAAGAATATGCATGAGTAAAAGAAGACTTCCCTGAAACCTTGAATACTAATGTTTATTATCTGTAAATGATCATGACTATACCTGTTTAAGATTATTGTGTTTTGATAGTATTAAAATTATACTAATAAATGTGTGATTATGTATGAGACCTCAAGGATAACACAATGATGAAACTAATAAGCATGCATAGTGATTAAGGATGGATATGAGTTCAAGGACAGGTAATCCAGGAAGCAAAGATCAAGAGGGAGCACACTCCAATTGTTCCTACAAGAAAGCAAAGGAGCACACTTCAGTAGTTTCTGCATGGATGCAGATATTCAAAGGGAGTTGACCACTTCTCACAATCCACATCAGAATGGAGTTGCAAAGATTCAGAGGGAGTCTACCCAGCAACCAAACAAAGATAAGTATTTGAATTGTCCTTTCTTACATAACGTTATTCAATGATGTATATGCTTATGTTCCTAGAATTAGGTTGTGTATTATGCATATTAGAATAGTTGCATTGATGAACAGTATACTACTAATATACATGGGTAAGTGGCCTATGGCACTGTACAACATTCCATTGGTACTTATCTAGAATGAAACCTCTTTGTTGACATGTTAGGAGTTGTGCACACTCTTAACAATGTTCTGGTAGAGATTGGAAGGCATCTAGAAAGTTATGGAATATGGATAAATGTTGTATTGAAGCATTGGCTAAGATAATTGCATGAGTGTATGACATATTTCTTTATATGTAAGAATTTGTTCTGAAAACTATGAGATGTTTTCTAATCATGCAATTTAACTTGTTGTGTAGGAAAGATCGTATACCATCACCTACAAAAGAAGGACTACAACATTTGTTCAGCAACAAAGTTATCTATTGAAAATATTGAAGTTCCCAGGATCTGGGAAGAATGCCATGATCGAGGAGTACCAGTCGATCATGAAGATGTTTGGGATGCAGTCCCAAAGGGTAGTCTGTAGTGACTTCCAAGAGGATCTACAAGATCAAGCATACTGCAGGTGGTAGCATAGAGACTTTTGCTCCTGTAGCCAGATACACTTCCATTAGATCCGTACTTGCTTTGGCTGCAGTGATGAAGTGGAAGATACACTAGATGGATTTCAAGACAGCCTTCTTGAATGGCGTAGTTGAAGAATAAGTGTATGTGGAGAAGCCACTTGGTTCAGAGACACATGACAGGGACTCATATATGTGCAGAACTTGGTATGGTAGACAACTTTTTATCCATTTTGGGCTTTACCAAGAATAAAGCGGATTCCAACCTTTACTACAAGGTTGAGGAAGGAAATCCAGTGATACCACTATGTGGATGACCTGTTTGTAACAGGTGAGGATAGATTGATTGCCAACATGCAGCGGAAGCTTGCTGCCGAGTTCGAGTTGAAGAACTTGGGGATGATGCACTATTTGATTTTGGCCTAGAGGTGTGGAAGAGTGCAGATGGAATCTTCCTTGGACAAAGGAAGTATGCAGTAGAGATCCTGAAGAGGTTCAGGATGATGGATTGCAAGGCTATGGACACACCTATGGCATCAAACCTGAAGATTTTGTGTGATGCTCCATCTGATCCGGTTGATGTCACAATGTATCGTCAGATGATTGGGTCCTTTATGTACCTGACGAACATGAGACCAGATATTTGCTTTGCAGTAAACACATTGACCCATTTCCTGACGGATCCAAGAGATGTTCACTTGGTTGCTGTAAAGCATATTCTGAGGTACCTGACATGTACGGTTGATTATGGGCTCAAGTATGATGCGGATCAAAATTTTAACTTGCAGGGTTATGTTGACTGGGCAGGCAGTGATGCAGACAGGAAGAGCACTTATGGGTCCTGCTTCAGTATGGGATCAGGTGTGATCTCTTGGTTTAGCAGGAAGCAGTCCTGCGTAGCACTGAGTACAGCTGAGGTAGAGTATGTTGCAGCCTATTCAGCTAGTTGTGAGGCAGTATGGCTACGGAAGCTACTGTCTGAGTTATTTGATCTCCCGTTGGATGCTACTGGTATATTTTGTGATAACCAGAGTTGTGTGAAGCTGTCCGAGAACCCAGTGTTTCATCACAGGTCGAAACACATGGAGATCAAATATCACTATATCATGGATATGGTGCAGAGAGGAGCTGTGAAGCTCCTGTATGTTGCGACGGATGAGCAGATTGCAGATGTACTGATGAAGCCACTAGCCAGAGTGAAGTTCGAATACTTCAAGGAGAGGCTTGGTGTTCTTCAGATCGACGACACTTTCAGGAAGAAGTGATGGACACATTTGTTGAAGCCATTCCAAGCATATTGGAAGGAGGATCCTTCACATGGCTGTGGATGTAAGCACTGGATGATGAGCATCAGGATGATGTTCTAGTTTCTGCTTTGTATGATCAGTTGGATCATTTATATGTATATGTATGTACGCATCATGTTCGATGCTGGATATGATCAGCTGGATCATTTATATGTATATGTATGTACTCATCATGTTGGATGTTAGATATGATCGGTTGGATCATTTGTATGTATTTTGTATATGCATCATGTCGGATGCTTGGACGATGTATTTGTATATGTATCAGGTGGATACATTGTATGATCAGGTAGATCATGTATGTTGATATGTATCATGTATTTGTATTTGTATCAGGTGGATACACTGTATGATCAGGTGGATCATGTATGATGATATGTATCAGGTAGATACTTGGTATGCATCAGGTGGATGCATTGTATGATCAGGATGATCATGATGACGAGCTTCAGGGTGTTGCTCCAGATGATATGTATCAGGATGGTACAGTGATGATGATCAGTGTGATCATGAGCATCAGGATGATGCTTTGTGCGATGATGATCCGTTGGATCATGAGTATCAGGTTGATACTTGGAGGTCAGAGATGATATGTGGCAGGTTGTGCAAATAACATGTAATCAGTCCTGGAGATCCAAGAGGTTGAGTTGTGTGCTCGTAATAAGTCCTGGGATGCTCTTTAGAGATCTTGCCAGTCGTGTTGCGGCACATAAATGTTCCTGGGATGCTCTTTAAAGGTATTGTGGAGGATATGCATGTAATCAATCCTGGGAGATCTTGCCGTTCGTGCTTAGGAACATAAATGTTCCTGGGATACTCTTTCCGGTATTGCATCCGCACATAAAATTAGTCCTGAGAGGCCACCTCTATCAGACCGTTCGCACAGATGATGAAGACCTGCAGGTGGTGGGCCTACATCCAGTATGAAAAAGGATTGGCTCTGTAGAACTTCCTATGATGAGTAGATTCAGATATTGATTGAGATAGCAGCAGCAGTGACGATGACAATGACTCGATGACGACTATCCAGTGATGATGATCCAGAGAAGATGACTTGTGCTAGAAGACCTGTGTCGAGAAATACCTTCCTAGTTAAGAGGGAGTGTTGATGTATATGTAACTTCAGAATGTATTTCACATATATGTATATTGTATTCCTATAGAGATGTTATTATTCCTATATACAGAAGTGGTTGTATTCCTATAGAGATTTTATTATTCCTCTATACGGAAGTGTCGTCATTTATATTGTAAGTGTCGTAACTTATACTTTATGGGTTATTAGACCACCTTGTTGGGGTCGGCCCTGTATAAGTCATGTGGGTCGAAGGGTTATTAGACCACCCTAGTGGGGGTCAGCCATGTGGGTCAAAGGGTTATTAGACCACCCTATTGGGTGTCGGCTCAGTCAGCATTGTGTTATGTGTTTAAGTTAAGGCCAACTTAGTAAAGGTTATTAGGCAAGTCAAGTCTAGTATAAATAGAGATCGAGAGATCTCTATTTGATCATTCTATTCTCTCACTCACACTTGGGAGAGTGGCGCACTTGTGGAGGAGGAGGCTCTGCTGCTAGGAGAAGACTATCTCTTGTATTCTGGTTGTATAATTGCTCTATCTATCTCTGAGGAAGTTATTGGGGTTTTTCACCTTTATGGTTTTCCCCAAGTAAACTCGGTGTCTCTTGTGTGCTTGAGTTATTGTGTCCATGATTAATATGCTGTAGATATGCTGTACATGTTGTTCTCTCAGTTAAGATCCTAGATTAGATTGAAATAAATTCTGAAAATTTAACAAATGGAGCATTAGTAAACACTTGTCTCAAAAACTAGTGTCAAAGAGTTGAGCTTCGTGAAATTAGGGGTCTACCTATTATCTTGGTTTGGAAAGTTTGGTTGATCTAGAATCATAGCCTGTTTGATGACCTTTATACCTCGCCTCTAACCTATGCAAGACAAAGTGCAGTTGTTCTTCACAGTTATCATCAATTTAATCAAAATTCATCAAGTAAAAGAGGAAGAAATTAATTGGATTGGCCATAGTCCTATTTTGATGGGATTGCATAGGAAAATCATGGATAGTGTGGAGCAAGTGTAATCTTACATTTTTCAAGAAATAAGAAAGTTCTTTTCAAGGCTGGTATGTTGAATGTTACACTCTTAAGCTCCTTTCAATACTTGATGTGGAACAAAAGTAAGGAATTTGCAGGTATTTGGTGATGCTAATCTTGTAGTTGACTGACTTACAGAAGTGAAGAAATGTCATTATATTTTTCTACAACCATTACTAGAGGATATCAAGTGCTTAAAGAATCAATTGGAGGTAGTCTCATTCCGTCATGTTTTTAGATAAAGGAACTTTGAAGCAAATATCTTATCTAAGGATGGAGTAAATTTGGGAAAGGGGTAGTGGCATATAACTGAAGATAAGGAGGAAGCAATAACTAAATATTATCATTTACCTTTTTTATGATGCTCTAAAAGGCCTGTTATAGAAAGATGAGAAAGACTTATGTCTTTTCTAGTTTTGATTTTTTTCTTAAAGGTTTCTACAGTGTTATAGACTTGGTGGCTCAAGAGATGCCAGTTTTCTTTTGAATGTTTTGGAACTTTTGAAAGATCTTGGAGAGACTATTTGATGCATGAGCAATTTTGTTCAAGAAATCTATTATATTTTAGTGACATTTTGTGTGTTTCTTGGAGCTATCATTGCTCAGAAATATTGTAAACAGAACCGTTATAAAATTGTTATAAAATTATTATATAATGATACTACATCATAAACACTTTATGATTTTGATAAATGTAACTATTTTCTTTAATAAAATTACAACTTTGAAAAAAAACATTCAAACTAACCTACCAAACTTTATACTAAACTTATTTATAAAAACTTATTACAAAATATCCCCCACTTTATTATTGTGAAATCAAATCAACTCTGAACCAAAATTTTAAGAGCAAAATGACATCACTATGATTTTTTCATTCAAATGAATTTAAGTGATGAGTATCACGTACCTTGAAAATGCATTCCCTATTAAACAATTCTACAAAACCCACCTACTACACTTACATCTTTACTTTTCAATTTTTCAATTTTTTTTTCTTTCAATATCATTTTAAATATAGTTTTATGTCTATGCAATATAGTCTATATAGTCTGGGTGGTGGTTTGAAAAAATGATTGTTATTCTGGTCACCCATGTTTAATTCTTCTTTAATTCTTCTAAACTGACTGAGTAGATTAAGCACTTTATGTTATATATTTTAGGTGATTTATCTACTCAATTTTGAGTTGAAAATGTAAAATCTATTTTCATATAAAATATAAAATATAATAAAAAAATTTCAACAAAAATAACTAAAAATTCCAAATCTTAAAACAACGTTTAACCAACTCCAATCGAAACATTCTGTAAAATTCCCTTCATTGTTGTTGATATATCATTCTCACAAACTTCATTCAGTGGCAGATATGTTGAATCTGTTGGGATATAATTTGTTGTTGATACATAATTCTCACAAACCTCATTCACTGGCAGATATGTTGAATCTGCTGGGATATAATTTATACATTTTGGGCAGCCAAATCGCTTTCAATCTCTTATTTCGAATTCCAACGATTATAACTTTGTAGCCCAGAATGGAATGGGCGGAGGTAATTTCCAGTGACTTCCAAGCAAGACTTCTTCATAATCTACCGAATGCTGTTGTAGTGGCACCCAAAGGCTGGCCAAGAAGGAATAAGTCGCTGTAAGGGAATGACAAACAATTTGACCTTAAGACAGAAATTGTTCAAGCAGCTTCTCAATTCCTAAGTGTTGTCAAAACTTTTCTACTGGAGGATCCTGGGATAGAATCTTTACATCACGAAGAAACCGCTGTTAAATCTCGTTTTATTCATCTTCATTGGTGTCAGCGTCAAGCATGTCATCGAACGTCGGGAAGAAGGAAAGGTGGAAATGTGAAAAACAAATGGTAGCAATGAAGTCTGTCGTCTCATGATTGAAGTCTATGTGTATTTTTATCTTTGTTAATTCTTTATGTTCTTGCACTTACAAATGACAGAAATTGAAAGCTTGGTTGTGGTACCCATATCAAAAGCTTCTGCTCAGCAGAGGCTGGAAGAGCTGGTCGAGTACTACGGCATGAAAAATGTTACAGGCATGAATGAGGATGTAGTCCTCTCGAATGGGACGAGGCATAATAGTTTTTTTTTCTTAATTAAATGCAATTATCTGTCTCATGGTAAAAAACAGTCTTCTCAAGATCTGCATGGAGAGTGAAATTCTACCACTCAAGAGTACATTGTTGGAATTCCAAAGTCACATTAACTAAGTAATAATAATGAGATGCGATGTAATGTATAGGTAGGATGAAAAAACAACTTAGTTATAACGATACCAACAATCCAACTCCAAATATATATTATTGTATAGATCAATCCATTATTGTAGGTTATATATGTATTTAACTATTCTTCGTAACCTTATGTAACGTTAATGATGGATCTAACTAGATTCAAACATTATTAATTAGAGTATTATTTTTATTTTTGTAAAATATTATATTGGATTAATATATGGGAATAGTTGTTATAATTTCTTTAATGTTGAGTTGTAAAATTTAATATGGATCTATTTTTGGTGTATATGTACACTCATTTTACATCTATTTTGCATACTTGCTTCTTCATGGGGAAACCTACTATGAACTAAGCTCCAATTACATTATTCTTCACACCCCTCATAAGGAGGAATCCATCCATATTCATAGATCACAAGACAACTTTAATTGTAACAACCTTCTAACTACTAATAGATATTCTTTATTGAAACCCATTATTACTCTAATGGGCCCTTCACCCACCCATTACACCCCTAGGGAGGGTCATAACAACTCCCTACAAGAACATTATTGAAGCCCTTGGCATCTTTAAACCATATCCAATCCTCCAAATAGGAAACCAAATTGCAATTAGAGAAATCAATGACAGAAACCAACAGAGCACAAAGGCTCGCTCAGACAGGAGGAGATGCACACTCAACTCAATTGAACTAATGAAGGAAAGTTACATATATAGAAAAAGATAAGTTAAGCTAGATCCTACAACTAAGGATCAAATCCTATAGCATAGGAGTTGTTCAAACAAGATATCTAGATATAGAAAACATCACGATTACATTGGCTGCATTAAATCTAACAGCCTCTCTTAATGCAGAAATGGATTCTTGACAACACCCACGACAACACCCAATTTTTGCCTAAGATCCTCAAAATGAACCTTTCCAACTGGTTTAGTAAAAATCTCAGCAACATTTTCACTTGTACTACAATAAATCAATTCAATTTCTATAGACTCAATCTTTTCTCTCACGAAATGATGTTGCAGCTCAATATGTTTAGATCTGGCATGATATACTGGATTGTGTGCTAGCTTAATTGAGCTTTGATTGTCACACTGTATTCTAGTAGCTTGTTTTTGTTGCGTTCCAACATCTTCAAGAAGGAGCCTCAACCAAATGGCTTCACAAGTAGCACTGGTTAAAGCTTTTTATTCAACTTCTATGGATGATAAAGAAATAGTTGGTTGTTTCTTACTGCTCCATGATATGACTCCTGAACCAATGTTAAAAGCATATCCAGAAGTGGATTTTCTGTCATAAGGATTTCCTTCCTAGTCAGAATCATAGTAACCTGCCAACTGAACATCAGATACATCAGTATATAAAAGACCATAATTAACAATTCCTTTTAAATATCTTAGGACCTGCTTTGCAACTTTCCAATGTCTTTCGCATGGCTTAGCCAAGAACTGACTAAGGATGCTAACCGAATATGATAGGTCTGGCCTTGCAGTAGTGAGGTAGTTCAGACTACCCACTAGTTGACGATACAAAGTACCATCAGCTTCTTTCGATCCATCACTGTTGTATAATTTGACATTTTGGTCCAAAGGAGTGGATACAGATTTGCATTCACTCATTTGAAATCTGTCAAGTATTTCCCTTGCATATTTACTTTGAGTGATGAATGTTTTACCATATTCTCTCCAAAAAGCAATGCCTAAACAATAATGTAAGTCACCAAGGTATTTCATTTCAAATTCCTGTGACAAATTACTTTTAATATCTGCAACTAATTGATATGCTCCACCTGTAATGATAAGATCATCCACATATAAGGATATCAAGCAAACATTTCCTTGTTTATCTGATTTAATATATAAGCTTGAATCATTTTTACTTATGAGAAACCCTTGCTGTTTGAAGAAAGTGTCAATCTTGATATACCACGATCTAGGAGCCTGTTTCAGTCCGTATATAGCTTTCTTTAACCTGCACACAAGCTTCTCCTGTCCTTTCTGCACAAAACCTTCAGGCCGCACTAAGTATACTTCCTCTTTTAAATCACCATTTAGAAAAGTAGATTTGACATTTAACTGGTGTATTCTCCAATTATGTTTAGTAGCTAATGCAACTAGCAATCTGATAGTATTTAATTTAGCTACTGGTGCATAAGTCTCTTCAAAGTCAATCCCCTCTTGTTGAGAATAACCCTTTGCAACTAATCTTGCCTTAAACTTGTCAATACTACCATCAGCTTTGAGTTTAGATTTGAATAGCCATTTAGATCCTATGGGTACTTTATCTTTGGGTAATTCTACTAATTCCCAAGTTTTGTTTCTCATAATAGACTTATATTCCTCATTCATTGCAGTCACCCATTCTTCCTTATCTTTGGCTTGTTCATAATTTAATGGTTCTATGACATTCATTACATTAGTCATCAAGGCATAATCTCTAAACTTTATTGGAGGATGAGTTTGTCGAGTTGACCTTCTAGGTATTACAGTACTTGTTGGAGTTCCATCCATGATTCTTCTGTCTTCTGTTGTTTCATCATTTGAGGTAGTATCACTCATGCTTGATTCTTGTTCCTGAACCTGTTGCTGTTGTTGCACCTGCTGCTATTCCTGCACTTTTTGAAGAATTTTATCTATTTTTCCATGCTCATATGGGATCAGTTCTTCATCATCATTATTCATCCTATTACACATATCTGTATTTTCATGAAATACAACATCTCCACTAGCAATCAATTTGTGTGAACTAGGATGAAACGGTTTGTATGCTTTCTGATCATCACAGTAGCCAACAGAGACACATTCAATGGATTTTGCATCCAATTCCCTTCTATCATCTTTAGGTATGTGTGCAAAATCCCTAGAACCAAATATTCTTAAATGACTAATTTCAGGTTTATAGCCATAAAAGACTTCAAAGGGGGTTTGAAGTTCTAACTTCTTTGTTGGACTCCTATTCTTTAAATACACAATAGTGTTAATTGCTTCAGCCCAAAAGCCATTAGAAATGTTTTTACCTTGGAGCATGTTGTGAGCACATTCCACCAATGTTCTGTTTTTCCTCTCAACAATTCCATTTTGATGAGGTGTATCAGTTACAGTGAATTGTTGTTGAATTCCATTGTATGTACAGTATCTTTTAAAATCTCCAAAAGTGTACTCACCACCTTGACCCGATCTGAGGATTTTAATGTATTTACATGTCTGCTTCTTCACTTTGATTCTGAATTCCTTGAAGTATTCGAAAACATCGCTTTTCCTTCTTATGAAGTAAGCCCATGTGAACTTGGATCTAACATCAACAAATATCAGAAAATACCATGCACCACCAAGTGATATGGTCTGCATAGGTCCACATACATCAGTGTGTATTAGTTCAAGGAGTTTAGTCTGTCTCTTCTCTTCATGGTTAGGAAATTCATTTCGATGTTGTTTTTCGAGTGCACATGCAACACATTCAATATGATCAATTTTTATGATAGGAAGACCCTCAACCATCGTCTTTTTCTGTAATAACATGAGATATTTATGATTGAGGTGTCCATACCTTTGATTCCATAATTCAACATCTGAAATAGCTAATGCTACTAGTGCTTGATGGTTTCCCTTGATTGCATCAAGCTTGTACAGTCCACCAAGTCGGGATCTCGTCGCTATAACCCTGTAATGATCTTGGACATCTTTCACATGGCACTTATATTTATCAAATTCAACTTTCATATCATTATCGGTGATAGCAGAAACAGATATTAAGTTCTTTTTGATGCCTGGAACATACATCACATTATGTATCTATTTAAATTGTCCATCAGGTAGATTAACACTTATCATTCTGTAACCTAAGACTTTGTGAGACCTGTTATCACCCAAATAGATGTGTGTGCCATCATACTTTTCATAATACTCATCATACCAATCTCTATTGTAGGACATATGGGAAGAAGTACCTGAATCTATAAACCATGCATTTTCATCATCCATCTCAATAGACAAAGCATGTTCAGATATAAACAGTCTTAGGCTTTTATATCCATTGACATCGAGGGTGTCTTTTCTAACATAATTTCCATTATGTTTTCTGTATCTGTTGTTTGAGTCATTGTTTATCTTTTTAAAACAATCTCTAGCTATGTGACCTTATTTGCCACAATAATGGCATACAACATCTTTATGAGCAATAGAGACATTGCATGACATACCTCTGTGTCTTGCACGAAACTTGCCTCTGTGTGAATTCCAATGATTACCTCTGTGTGGGTATCTACCTCTTGCCATCAACGCCTAATCTAAAGTCTGAGATTCAGGCTCATACATCTTCATTCTTTCTTCTTCTTGTATCAAGATTCCACCGAGCTCTGTAAATGTAGGAGGGGTATGTCTTGCTGCAAGCACTGAGATGAACACTTTATAATATGACAATAAACCTTTTAATGTAATAGTTACCAGATCAGTGCTTGTCATTTCTTCGCCAATATCACCCAGATTATCTCATAAATCTTTGATGCGAGAGAGGTATTTAGTTATAGGTTCATTCACTTCCATCTTAATAGACAATAATTTAGTCTTAAAAAAAAATTCTATTTGAATCTGACGTATGATACAAACCTTTGAGTTTGTCCCATGTATCTTTGGACGTCTTGCAATTTCTGATATGAGGAATAATATTGTCTTTTATAGCCATGCGGATTATTATCTTTGCTTGAACTTCCCGTGCATTCCAATCTGAGATAGACAACGGATCTGATGGCTTCTATTCATCTCTTTTCACAATCAGCCACAAATTGAAACCTTCAAGTACATCACGACTAATTTGAATTTCCAGTTTACATAATTCTATCCATTCAATTTTGATGTTTCAGTGATATATAAATCAGCGAGGGACATTTCTGCTATTTTAAAATAGTTGACTGGCAACCAATTTTAACCGGAAAGTTTAAGTGAACAAGAGCCACGAGGTGGCAATGTCCCTGACGTTGCCACTTGCGCTATTTAGGAAAGAGCTATTTGTGGGAAGGTGTGGGGAATTGATATAGGAGAACTTAGTTCAGAAGAAGTTGACCTATTCTTAATGGGGGACGATGCTATCTCCAAGACACTTGATTGTTTTCTAGTAACTAAGCAACTTGTGGACAATATATGTAGTATCATATCATGGATGGGAGAAGGAGGGACAACTAACGAAGTTCCAATATTTTTTCAAGTGAGGGTTATGGCACCGAAAATCCATGGTCCTTTTAAGTCTAATTCTGATTGCATCAAGGACCCAAAATTTAGAGAAATTGTTAAATATGGATGGAGGCAATATAATTATCAACTAGAGGAATTAGCAGAAATTCATTGTAAGAATTAGTTCATTGAATACCTAAAAAGAATAAAAAAGAAAACTATAGAATGCACAAAGAAAAAATTCAAAGACTCAAGAGTAGATTTGGATTATGTAGGAAGGCATAACAAATATCTTCAATTCAAATATGAATGGTATTTTTAGCGAGGCAAAGTTGAAGAAGCCAAAATTGAATAAAGACGCTTAAAAGGAGATAATAGATTAGGATGAAGGTTGAGGAACAATATCAAAGCTACATCGATATCCCAAGGTGATGAAAAACATTATATTCTTTGCAATTATGCAAAAAAGAGGAAAGATATCAACACTATATAACAAAAGCAAAAACCCATTCCTGTACAAACCAGAAAGCCATTCCTCGTCCGGCACAGGAAAACCAGGCCGTGAAAACCCTAGGCCTCAGAGGACAACCACCATGCCAACATTTAAGAAACCATGATGCCATCACACCGCCGGCTCCTGGGGCACAGGAGCCAAGGCACACGTCGCTGCACACGGCGCCAATCAAAATGCAGAAAAATAACACATTAACAATTTCGGAAATACCTTATTTTTTCCAAACAAAGGTTCCAACCTTTGCCCAGAGTTCATTGATGAACAATCACCCCGACTAATGCCTTTGGACGAAATACTTTATGTCGGGGACATCCTTATCCATTAGAAGTAAGAGCAGCAAAATTTCTGGTAGATCAAAACATGAATACATTCCCCAAGTTTCTCCTAATTGGAACATGTTTGCTTCACCTCTTCCATATTATGAAAGAAACATGGCACCACTTTTGGAAATTGAAACAAAAAGGCCAGTATCCTTGCAAGAACTAGCAAAAGAACAAAATATTCTGAAAAAAATAAAAAAAATAAAGGAGATGAAATCTCAAGTGGAAAAGTTAGAAAAGGAAAAAGAGTCAAATTGGCACACAATTTTAGTGATTTGGCATAAATGATTATAAATCACTTGAACAATCCTTTGAAGGAACATCCTACGGATAACATAGGAGTGATAGTAGTGAGTTGAAGAATCACATCAATAAATGTTGTTGAATATTCTAAGAGGAACACACTAAATTATCAAGCAGGGTAAACATAGATTTGTGAAGTATATTGCAAAATTTATGCAGTCTTCAAGGGTAAAATAGCTATGAAATTGATTTTGCATTATTTTCTTTTAAGGAAATTAAGGAAACTACATTAATTTTATATTTAAGTTTTCCTTTGACAAAGATTCTAGTGTTACGTAGTGAAATTCATCCAGTCATAAAATTTTGTTGGATCATTGGTTGGTGCTACAAAACCCTATAGCTCCTAAAAATTGAAACTATTGTGTTGAAAGTAAAATAAATGATTCAGAACTTAATGCTGCTAGAAAAGAAACTAATTACTAAAGAGTATATTCAATGCTTCAGAAATAAAACTAATCTATAGCACATTGAACAAAGCAACAACTCTTGTTTAAACCACAACTTGATGATATGTTGCCAAAAACAAAATCACAAAAACATAGATATTCTAACTACAAAATTGAAGGCAACAATAATGAAATGCAAATGAAAAGACACATTCAAAGGTGCATGCACCGAGAACCACTTTAAGTGGGCCTTACTTGAAGAGGGATAGCAAATCCCTTCTTAAAAGAATTATATTATCTCAAAAGAATATCAATGTTTTATTTCAAGTTTCAAAATTGGAAACTTAAATCTATAGCTCTGCAACCCTGGTTCTATGCAACTTCGAAATATACCATTGTCTACCCTCACTCGAGACACAAATGGACATATTTATACTAAAGAGAGCTTGAATTCATCATAAATATTAAGGAACTTCAAGTTTTGTACCAATACTGTTAGCCATAGAATCACTAACTTCTTCTTCATAAGTTATGGTTGCTTATTGAGAGATGACATTATAGGGTACATGACCCTTCTTCGACACTAGAATGGATGGTTTATTGGATAGTTCACAAAGCCACTCTTCCTCTTGGTTGGCTACCTTATTAAGTTGTTGTGCAGTGTGCATCAATTCCCCATCTTCTCGAGTTGGAGAGTTGTGGAATGTGTGCTTCTATAAACCTCTTGTTTCTTTGTTTGGGTTATAGGGATGAGTTAATAACCCTATATGCCCTGATTTTATACTAATTCTAGTGTTGTCAATTGGTCACTTTGGTGGTTATGAAGCTCAACAATGGGAAAAAATGCAATATTCTTGAGAGGCATATGAATATACATGTTGAATAAAATGTGCCAATTCAAGATCCCATCATACTCCTTAACTTAGAGATTTGTGTGATCTCATGTAAAAGGGAAAGAAAAACTAAATTTATGAAGATATTGTAGCTTGCAGGGGATGGGTGTTTTCATTGATGTATATATGATGTCTATGGAAGTTTCAATTAATTCCCCATCATATGTTTGTACTCACATGCAAAGGCAAAGACCTACGATTTTATGGCTTTCATCAACAATAGGAGACTAATATGAAACAGTCCCAAGACAACTGTTAATCGAAAGGTGGAAACCCAAATTTCATAATTGAATGCTAATCATTGAAAGATCATGGAGACATGTAAAATGCCCAAATTTCATAATTGAACGCAAATAATTGACCAACATTGCTAATAATTGAAGGATCATGGGGACATGTAAAATGATTTAATTGGAAAAGTATATTTATATAGTCACATTGAATGCATTGAAAAAAATATGTGCCAAAATTTCTATAAATTTACGATTAAGAAATTTATATACCAAGGAGCATATATATTCAAGAACGTTGTTGATGAGCTGCTAACTAAAGCATGATAGAATAAGATGCAAAGAGAGGTCTTGTAGCTAGAATAGTTGTCAACTGAATTATGACATGATCTAAAACAACCATTTAGCCACTTATCCACTATCCCAAACATATATCATGACTATTGCTTAAAGAATAACATATTGCTAGAAATCTACCTCTAAGATGAGGTTTCATGAATTAGCTTACAGAAAGAGATAATATTAGCTAGAAAACAAGTATATTGTTAAATAGGAAAGAAGAAACTAAGCAATGTATAATAGCATTGATGCAAAGGAAAGAAATGTATTTGCATTGTAAATGTTATCAGCTATAGAGATGCATGTTCTAGAAAGATCAATGAGAGATTCAAAATTGCTATGCAAGTCATTTTAATACATGGAATCAATAGCTATTTAGATAGTAAACATCGTCCAGACTTATTTGTGTCTATTTGTTCTATCAACAAACCAAAATAACAAAAATACCATAGCTAGAAGAGCAAGTGAAAGTTAAAGACAATTTTTTGGTGCAAAGTATCATTCATTGCAAGTCCTTTCATGTAATAAAATGGCTGCTAGGAAATGCAGGTCTTTGAAATGCTAACAAGGCAGTAAAATGTGTGCCAAGAATTGTAAGATGCAACCTACCAACCAATGTAAAATGCCCATTGGGAAATGTAGATGCTCGAAATGCTGACATGACATAGGATAACAATAGTCGCTGGAACATGTTTTCTAGTTTTCTTGTGCAAGAAAAATGTCTTTTTTTTGCTTGTCCACATTTCTACATGCATTCAGAAAGGGTAACTGTTGGTTCTCAAGTACATGTTCCTACACAATGTGTGAAGACTATAGTCAAAGAAATGAGCAAAATATATAGAGGAGAAGACTTCATTAATATAAACATTGCAAATCATTGTTGTTTGAACACTAAAAACATAAAATGTGCAAAGAACATAACCATAATCTCTTGTTGGAAAGGAAAAGAAACTTCTCAAATATATAGAGGAGAAGAATTCTTTAATATGAACATTGAACATTGGAAACCATTGTTGTTTAACACTAAAAACATAAAAATGTGCAAAGAACATAACCATAATTTCTTGTTGGAAAGGAAAAGAAACTTCTCAAGGTGTCAATGGGTCTTTGTGTGTTTGTAACAACCTACATATTTGGTTAGATATTTGTATATATGCACATAGAGGGAGAAGACTTCATTAATGGCATGTAAGAAATCTAATTATATTTGTTTTTGAAAAATCTTAAAGGTTAGATTCCCAGCCACCTATACCATCCCATCAATTTTGAAAAGGTTTCAAGATATTATTTTAGGAAAGGAAAGGCATTTGAATATAAAAGCTTAATTCTTTTTCATTTATTTCTAAATTGATTAAATTTTTTAAGCTTATGGAGTGGCATGATTTCAATATTCTAATTTCAGATTCAACATGTTACTTTGTTTTGATAGGGCAAGGTGCATTAGCTAAGACTATATGAAAAGATTCTTCCACGTGAAGCAATTTTCAGAAATCCTTTTCTTTTATTCATTTATATTTTGTCTTATAATCACAATTCTTTTTTTTTAGGTTTTTTTTTTAAATCATTAAAAGAGTAGTTATGATAAAGAGAACCATCGAAACCATTCAACACAAATATATGCTATTGCTGAAGGATCATTATGAAGGATATTGCTCCATAATTCAATGCCTATAGAGATATCACCAATCACTTTTTTTTATGCATGGAAATATTGAAGTCAGGTGTGCCACAAGTGAAAGAGAAACCTCTGAGACTCCATTCACTGCCACTTCATAGAAGCTATCATGAATTGAATGGAATTTTAATGGAAATGCCACATATTGCTCGCTAGTGGAGAAAAGGATGTTATCGCTGGGAAAACAAATGAATCAAAGCTAAGGAGAGATTATTCTATTGTAATGGAACATAGTATTAATTTCTTCCCAGAACCTGTCAAGTACATACAAATGGATCAAAGCTAAGGAGAGATCATTCTGTTGTAATGGAACATAGTATTAATTTCTTCCCAGAATGTGTCAAGGGCATGTAACATCAATCTTTGAAGCAATGTTTATACAAAGAAGACTTAATTAATGGCATGCCATTAAAGATAATTAGATAATCAGAAATCCAGTTAAAGATATTTAGATTCCTGACATCCTATTAATGATATGCCAAGTAGTATAATGTGACATATAAAACATGCCATGGTGCATATTTATATTAAAATATGAGGGTGTAATTGAATGCAATGATGTTATGGAATATTGAAAAAAGGAAAGTAATCTTTTTGATAAACCTGTGATTAATATTCTGTAATGTATGACAAACCATCTCAGAAAATCAGCTGACCTGGAAAAAGAACTTATGAAAGCTTATATTGCAATTTTTATATACAGAATTTTGAACTAAGGCGTAAGTGTCTCCAACAAGGAAATTATCAGAAAATCTAAAAAATGGGATGTTAGCAGCACTAACTTTGCAGTAAAAAATAGAAATTTTAGCCAAATAGCTCAAAGCAACCCAAATATTTTTTATCCTAAAGAAACAACTATCTATAAAAAGGAAAATGTCACAAAATTTGTAATATTAGATGATAAAAGTGATCAAATGAAAAAACAATGTCGTTGATGGCACAGAAGTTACAGAAAGAGGTTGGAAATGTTAAATATGATAGCCAAAGTTCACAATTGCAAAATAAACAAACAAACAAAAAATGAAATAACCGTTGCTAGAATGAAAATGCAAAGAAAGGGTTGAAAGCTAATTTTTTTATATCATTGAAAGAACTGAAAATGCAAAGAAAGGGTTGAAAGCTAATTTTTTTATATCATTGAAAGAACTGAAAATGCAAAGAAAGGGTTGAAAGCTAATTTTTTTATATCATTGAAAGAAATGAAAATGCAAAGAAAGGGGTTGAAAACTAATTTTTTTATATCATTGAAGGAACTGAAAATGCAAAGAAAGGGTTGAAAGCTAATTTTTTTATATCATTGAAAGAACTGTCTGCAGGAAGGGAGATGCAAGAAAAATACAAAAATAATGGATGATAAACTGATAAATATGTAATATATTGACATTGACAATAAACAAAACAAAATTATCTTAAAAATTCTGTAATATGTAATATATTGACATTGACAATAAACAAAACAAAATTATCTTAAAAATTCTGTAAGATCGCATCCTACTAAATCATACAGATGTAGTCTAAGCATCTATTTCTAAAATCCAACATAAGGAAAACATTAATCCCCTCACAATTAGAATTTTTTAATAGAGTTTCACATCCCGAGGAACAAAATTTCTTATGGGAATATTCATTTTAAAATCTAAAATTAGCACCAATAGAAGACCAATCCATTGAATTGATTTTCAAACAAAAATCTAGATGTCCATCGCCAAATAAAGAAAATCCCAAAAGAGTACCCTAGAACGAAATTTCTACTGGATATTTTCTGCAAACGAAATTTCTACGAGATATTTTCTGCAAAATTCAAAGGACCAAAATTTTATGAAAACCTCACAACACTGGAAAAGTCGAGCAAGATTCAAGAGAATCTTACTTTGAAATCTCATAAATTTTCTGAACTCGGATGAAATCCTAGCCATCAGTGTCATTATGTATTCTCTTGGTTCCAGAAATAACAACAAGAACAACAGTAGGAGGAGGCATGGTAACTCTACTGGAGCTCATCCAAATAACTTCTCTTGTGGCATTTTCGCTCTACATATTGATTAGTATATGTTAAGAAAAAGAGAAACGCAAATGGCATCCCGCAAGCACAGTAATATTGTTCAGAATGTTGAAATGTGCCTGACGTTTCAAAGTCCAAGCATAACAATCAAATGCATAATAATGTTAACTAATAAAATTGCAGCTTTACCTCTTTGCAGGTATTGCCAATTGCACCACTCAGAACCAGCCTTGATAACACATGAAGAGAAATTGTTAGCAGTTTACGACCATGGGATCTAGTCTCATGAAATAGATCTGAATCACTTTCTTCAGCAACGGATCTCTTACATGGAGAGAACTTGGTGTCATAGAAATTTGATTCAATATTGAACTTGATGTGGTTGACAACATTAGGGAAAGAAAGCCAAGTAGCATCAGCTCTGTTCCACAAGAAGTTGCCAATTAAATGAAAATATATTTAAAAATACCTAATCTGTAGATGAAAATGCCAAAATAGGATGAACTTTTAGAACATCGCAGCCAAAACTAATAAATTGTGATGTCTATTATGATATTGAAACTCTTATCATCAAAACCAGATGGAAATAAAAAGAATCTATAAATTATTTCTTGATGAAAACACTTATTATTTCTTGATTAGAACACATGACAGTTAGACATTTAATTGGGCTCATAGTCTCATTCATTTACAGCTTAGTATGGAGAGATGTGACCAATGAGGTGAGTTAATGTAAGGCTAATCTCATGTAAGCTTTTCATATTAAATTTATTTTTAAAATAATAATAACAATATGTCATTTAGTATTATTCAACGATCTTATACAACACTAATTTAGATTCATTTTAATCTGGGATTTTAAGGGATAAAATCTTTCGATATAAAGTTCAAATCTTTTCTCAAGTTTTTATACAGTTAAAAAAAGTTTACACTTCTAAGAATTTGATCTTTCAACACTTACAATTACACTTGAGAAATGCAAATTTAAAATAAATTTAAACTGATATTAATGATCAACCCGATATATCTATCTTAAAATGAGAATGTATCAATTTGTTAAGAACATTGCTCTAAGATCCAAAGTAAAAAATTTGAACAGAAGCAAACCTGATTTCATCTTCTCCACTGCTTCAAAGAGAGGCTTCTGTTTGGTTTTATGCAGCCACTGCAAGAACAAAATATTTCATAAAAGGTAAAATGTACCACAAACAAGAACCTCGCTGACATGAAGCATGAAGATAGGAAGCCCCTACACAACTTACATGACCAAAAAAATAGTAGTTGAATCATTAAAAAGGAATTGTTGAATAAAATTCCATTGATGTCAAATTCACTCTAGATATTGATAGAAAATCCTCTCCTCTCAAAAGAGCTAATAATAGAGGAGCTACTAGTTTCAAATCATTTGATTTGACTGTTGAATTTGAATACATAATGATCCGAGAGATTTTGCATACAACATAGCAAAGAAAAGATAAAGGAACATTTATCTGACTCATCAGTATAATGTCTATCTAGAAGATAGTTTCAGCTATCTCTAACAACAAAACCCTTTGTAGTTGTCTGGAATAAACAATCTGCTTACGGACAAAACAATAACTGTTATGGCATAGACAGGATCAAACTACTAAATTAAACGCTAAAGTTTGCAATATATTGTTGTCGTTATATAGAAAATCCACCCGCCACAGAGATTGTTGTCGTTTATATTTAGAAAGATGTCTTGGTCATTGGCATTGACGCTATTGCATATTGATGTCATTCTTTAAAGATAAATTTCCAAGGCTACTAGGTCTGGCTTCATTCAATTGCGGCTCTTAGAGCCAGGGATGTTTAAGGAATAGTTATCCTTGGGACCTGGCATGTAATGCAAACCCCAATCTTAAAGTGTGTTTCTAAAAACTATTTCCAAAAAAATGAGTGGGAACTTTCTTTAAGTAAAGATTAGAAGAAAACACGGATTTACTATGTAAATCGTGGGTGTTGAGCAAAGAAAACAATTTAGTGTGCGCTGGCTTCTATTGTTGGTTATCATAAACTACATACTTATCACAAACAAATAGTATTTCGCATTGGCAGGTTATTGCTCAATAAATAACAATGTCGATTAACACAAACCAAATGTGGAAGTCTCGTGTAAGATGTGAATGGAAATGCGAGGGAAATCACTGAAACAGTAATAATCTTCACACTGTGAGAAAAGTAAGGTCATCAACAGAGATCAGATCTCCACATGGGTATTTTCCTAAACAATAAATTTCAGCAATGCCACTTAAATTTAGACATCCGCAATTGATTGCACACAAACACATGAATATCTATACACCGTTTTTGGCATCCATAAGTTTTCATGTTGAGATAACCAATTTGTGGGAATTCAGTTTGGCATAAGAATAAGTGAAAATGAGAATACGCTTACCCTACTCAAATGGTGTATAGAACGTTCTACTATGACTGAAAGAACCACAAACACTGTCAAAACAGTGGCGACTGACCATGTTGGTGTCAAGGCCAGTGACCGCGGCTCATCTGGGCTGGTTGCGAAAAAGGCTTCTACACAAAGCAGAAGTTAAGGACAAGGAAATTGCAATACAAGAATATGACCTGAAACCTGAACAGGAGAACATGTGCGAATAGAAGATGCTTAATAACGTGATCAATCCATGTGCTGAGACATATGCTCCACCCTTCGACCATACCCACAAACTAATAAATTTACATATGTGTTGTGCCTTATCAACTGATCACTTCACATTATAATTTTCACGACCACACTGTGTTTCTTTTACAACAATAACCTCTGCTCACGAACCTACAAAAAGCGATGGCAGTGGCCGTAAAATGGAAGACCAGTAGGCCAAAAGACAAAACTGCCTACAAATTACAACAACCACTACATGTTTTTTGTACTTAGCCATTTCGGAACACCATTGGGATCACTAGCAAATAACGAACATCACTTTACCCATAACGAACATCACTCTACCCATATGCCAGAACAACACTTGCAGTAACAATGTTGGATTTTGGACATAAAGTAAACTCTACTTTCAGGGAGAGCTTTTGTTGGAACACCTATGCTAGGAACATATGCATATCTAAAAAGACCGGCTGGATATGGAAACCCGGTCACAGAATCCCCAAGCACAGAGAAAGATTGATAGCTTATTATTGCAGAGGAAGCAGAGAAAGCAACAAAAACAGAGCAAGCATAAGTATAATTCCAAGCATCAGAGGCGATAAAAGCCTAAAAGTAATCATCCCTGCCCATTTTAGCTTTCCTTCGCTCAGGGACAGAGCTTGCTACTATACTATATAATGCTCGCATTGGTGCTTTCGAAACTGCGTGGCATATGTAAATGGAACTTCATAAACTCAATCATCTGCATATGCCTTTGTGGGGTTTGCCTTGTCCCCAAGCCTCTGCTGTAAATTATGTCCTTATTTGGACACCCTTAGCAAAATTCTATGGAGAGGACATACCTTGGCTACTAGCAACACAAGAACATCAGAAAATCCATAGCAACCCGGTTGCTTGCACCAACAACCAAGAAATTGATAACCGCCACTGCACCATAATTAGGGAAAAATGCCCAGGCACCAGGCCACAAGCACAAACCAACATAAATCAACACGGAACCACCCGGTCACACCAGCTACAAGGCATGAGGTTACTATGGAAACAGATGGTTAGAATGTCGACCCTCCTCACAATGACAAGCAACTGCATGGACACTTGGACGAGAAACTGCGGGGACACTTGGAGACAAAGATGCAGAACATGGTAGAGGAAACTTCCGGAGGGTTGTGGAGGAACCGAGGCTGAGAAAATACAAGTCATAGCAAATCCAACGAATTTTTTTTTTTCTGGCGAGTTCCTCCATAGAGGACAAAGCCCATGTGAATATTAATTTCAACCATTATTACATACACCACTGGCTTACGAGAGCCCGCCACCGGGCCTGGGGCAAGACGCCCCAGACATACGTCACCGGCATGGAACCCAATACGGAGCCAATAAAAAGACAAATAAATACGATTTTAACATTTTTATTTAATTCATACAAAAATCACACTATAGCTAAACTTTAGAAAACTCAAAAATAAATATGCTTGAACATCAAACTAATCCACCTTTGTTAGAAATAGTAATTACTTCAGTTAGCTTTAGCTTTTACTTGAGTTACTATTTAGAAGTTCAGTTAATAAATGCAACAGCATGCTTTGCATGCATGCAAAAGCTAGGTTAAAGCTTTTAGGGTTTTCCATAAGTGTTTAAATACGCATTACGTTCTTGATTGTATGACATCAGTTGATCTCGGTTTATGAATAAAGATTGAAGAGCCGTAGCTCATTCCGCATTATCTTTGTTTTATTTCTGCCTCCAACCTTCAGTTTGGTATCAGAGCATAGGAGAAGATCAAATTGGTAGCATCAATTTCCGGAGAAGCCAAAGCCGTAGCTTTGAAGAATTTGTAAGTTTTTTTTAAGAAATTATTTTTTTTGGAGAAATTATTTAAAGAAAATATTTTTTTGGAGTACCGCGCCCTCCCTATAGTCCACAGAGCGGTACTTTAGGAACTATCGCGCCTATACTATAGGCTAAAGCGCGGTAGTTTGGGGAGATACGAGGGATAGCTTTCCTAAAGGTATGTCTCGAAGGGCACATGCACCTTTAGAACTTATTCATACTGATCTAGTTGGACCAATGCAAACTCAATCGATTGGTGGAAGCTATTATTTCCTTACATTTATTGATGATTTCAGTAGAAAAACATGGGTGTCTTTCCTTCGTCAGAAGTCTGAAACTTTTGGCAAGTTCAAGGAATTTAGGGCTTTGGTTGAAAAACAAAGTGGTTATCAACTCAAAGTATTGAGATCTGATGGAGGGGGAGAGTATGAATTAAAGGAATTTCATGATTACTGCAAGCATCATGGAATCAAGAGGCAATTCACTACAAGATATACTCCTCAGCAGAATGGTATTGCAGAACGCAAGAACAGAACCATCATGAATATGGCAAGGAGCATGCTGAAAGGAAGAAATGTGTCCCATGAATTTTGGGGAGATGCAGTGGCTTGTGCTGTTCATGTGATGAACAGATCTCCCACCAAAATTGTGAAGAACAGAGTACCAGAGAAAGCATGGTCAGGTATGACTTGTAATGTTTCTCATTTCAGAGTATTTGGTTGTGTTGTTTATGCTCATGTTCCTAAACAGCTAAGAAAAAAGCTAGACGACAGGAGTGAGAAATGTATATTTCTTGGATATGGTGAACAAACTAAAGCCTACAAGCTGTATAACCCTATTACCAAAAAGGTTATTCTCAGTAGAGATGTTTTGTTCAAGGAGGAAGAGTCATGGAATGGAACCATAGACAAGGGTATGGGAGCTGCAATACCCCAACCAGAAGATGGAGAAGATGCGGAGTTGATTGGACAACAATATCCAGTAGCATCTTCACCAATAGCAAATACTCCAGAAAGAACACCTAGAAACTCAGTTCGAGGTGAAGCATCAAGTCCGCAGTCAGGTAATGAATCTGATTACAGTAATAAAAAGACTAGAAGATTAACAGATATTTATGATGAATTGGATGCAAATACCAATTATGTTTTTATTGCTAGTGAACCTGTGTTTTATGAAGAGGCTGTAAAACAAGAGCATTGGGTAAATGCTATGGACGAAGAGATAGATTCCATTGAGAGAAATGATACATGGGATCTAGTTGACCTGCCAAAGATTAAGAAACCCATTGGTGTGAAGTGGGTTTATAAAACCAAACTCAATGAAAAAGGTGAGATTGATAGGTACAAGGCAAGGTTAGTAGCAAAGGGTTTCTCGCAACAACCAAGAATTGATTTTGGAGAAACTTTTGCACCAGTGGCAAGATTGGACACAGTAAGAGCAGTCCTAGCAATTGCAGCACAAAAAAAATGGAAAGTGTATCAGATGGATGTCAAGTCGGCATTCTTGAATGGAATTCTTGAAGAAGAAATTTATGTGGAGCAGCCACATGGGTATGAAATAAAAGAACATGAAGACAAAGTTTACAAGTTGAAGAAAGCTCTATATGGGCTTAAGCAAGCTCCGAGAGCTTGGTATAGCAGAATTGATTCTTATCTCATCAAAAATGGTTTTAGCAGAAGCAACAGTGAACCAACACTTTACACAAAGGTAAATCAACAATGACAGATTTTAATAGTTTGTTTGTATGTTGATGATATGATTTTTACAGGCGACCTCTCAGTGAATGAGTTCAAGGCAGCTATGAAGAAAGAGTTTGAGATGACAGACCTTGGATTGATGAGGTTCTTTCTTGGCCTAGAAGTAGAACAGTCAGAAAAGGGTATATTTATCTCTCAAAATAAATATGCTAATGAAGTTCTTAAGCGATTCAGAATGCTTAATTGCAAAACAACACCTACACCAGTGGCAACAGGTACTAAGTTGAGCAAAGAAGATTGCAGTCCCAATGTAGATCCAACATTGTATAAAAGACTTGTAGGAAGTCTCATGTACCTCACAGCTACGAGACCTGATATTATGTTTGCTGTCAGCTTGATTTCAAGGTTCATGGAGTCTCCCAAAGACTCGCATTGGCAAGTTGGCAAAAGGATCTTACGATATGTTGCAGGGACTTCAAGCTATGGAATTTTATACTCAAGCACAGAGTACGATGTTTTGACAGGTTTCACTGACAGTGATTTTGCAGGAAGTTTGGATGACAGGAAGAGCACTTCCGGTCATGTTTTTCATCTTGGATCAGGAGTGATTTCATGGGCATCCAAGAAGCAGCCCATTGTAACACTTTCATCGGCAGAAGCAGAGTATGTAGCAGCGACATCAGCAGCATGTCAAGCAGTCTGGTTACGCAGAGTTTTAGAAGGTCTTCAACAGAAACAAGAAGGACCAACCACAGTTTATTGTGACAACAACTCAGCAATTGCTCTATCCAAGAACCATGTTTTTCACCAGAAAAGCAAGCACATTGATACTAGATATCACTTCATAAGAGAGCTTGTGAACAATGGTGAAGTTCGTGTTGAGCATTGTAAATCAATTGACCAATTGGCTGACATATTCACAAAGCCATTGGCAAAAGATATTTTTGAAATCCATAGAAATAATTTAGGCATTGTAAAAGCTGCAGTAGTAATTAAGAGGGAGTGTTAGAAATAGTAATTACTTCAGTTAGCTTTAGCTTTTACTTGAGTTACTATTTAGAAGTTCAGTTAATAAATGCAACAGCATGCTTTGCATGCATGCAAAAGCTAGGTTAAAGCTTTTAGGGTTTTCCATAAGTGTTTAAATACGCATTACTTTCTTAATTGTATGAAATCAGTTGATCTCGGTTTATGAATAAAGATTGAAGAGCCGTAGCTCATTCCGCATTATCTTTGTTTTATTTCTGCCTCCAACCTTCAACCTTCACGAAAAATATATGTCAAGGGACATAATAATACTGGCTCACCTCCACTATCAAATCAACGGCAAAAGATCGACGCTCTAAGATTTCTCTTGATCGGTGCCTGTCAAAATCGGTGCAAGGGAGAGCCTCACCGGTGCTCTTTTCCTTCTGCAGCTCGACTCTGTCAGCGCACTAGGTTTTCCCAGAGTGGGCGCCGACCGACGCTGAGTTGAATTGGGAAAAAATGCGTCAATAATACTGCGGAGAGACTTCGGCGCTCTGATGTGTCCCTCAGCAACAACGCCAGCCAATAGGTGAAGAGAAAAAACAATAACGTGAGAAAAAAAATGGTTCTCACCAATAATTTATCCACCCTGAGGGAGAAAATTCTGCAGGGAGAAAATTCTGAGAGGAAAAAAGATTTACACGTGAGGGAGAAAATTCTGCAGCGATTTCTCCACACCAAACAAAACAAAACAAAAATTCTGGTTTTCCTCCACTCTTAGGCATCCACATTCACGCCCAGCACACCTGCAGCCAGCTCTCCCTTCAAGAATTGAATGACGGCAATTTGAGCTCAGAATTAAACTTCAACAATTTTTCTTCTTTACCACATACACGTAGTCAGCCAAGGAGCTCCTCCGCACACGCTCACTCCCAACGATTTTTTAGTTCCCTCACAGCAGCCCTGAACTTGGCTTTGATACCAAATTAGAGAAATCAATGAGAGAAACCAGCAGAGCACAAAGGCTCGCTCAGACAGGAGGAGATGCACACTCAACTCAATTAAATTAATGAAGGAAAGTTACATATATAAAAAAAGATAAGCTAAGCTAGATCCTACAATTAAGGATCAGATCCTATAACGTAGGAGCTGTTCAAACAAGATATCTAGATATAGAAAACATCACAAATACATTGGCCGCATTAAATCTAACAGTTGCCACATACCAACCAGGGTTTGAACTTCTCCTCCACTTCTAGGAATTCTACACATCCCTTGAAGGGTGTTTTCTAAGTAAGTGGCTCCTCATGAGACCTTAGTGAAAGGAATTTACCAAAAAATTAGAAAAACTCTAACTTGTAAGGGAAAAAAACCAAGATCTTAAGATCAAACATACACTAAACCAACTATCTCAATTGTGCATATCCATCACACACCATCTCCCATGCTAAAATTCATCTTCGACTACCCAAAGGTTAGTCATACACCATGTACCCAAACTTCATAACACCCACAAGCCCATCCATTTCATAGTGGATTTGATGAGCTCCACCATTGAAAGTGGATGTATGCACAAATACGACATAAGCATAATGGAGGTCAAAACACGCATGTTTGGTTTGGCCCCTACCGAGAACAATTCTTTAAAAACAATCCCAATTCAATCTGATGTTAGAATTATTGCATTAAACAACATAATTGAGGTTTTCTTGGGTTGTTATAGGAATCGACATGAAGATGGATAAAGTGCTTCATCTGAACGCCGGCCTCGGAGACTCCAGCTATGCTCAAAATTCCGGTGTCTTACGTTTCTGGTTGTAATTTCAATCGATATCATTTTCTTGTTACCTATGCATTCGATTTAAGTATATTTCTACATCCATGTTAGGGTTCTAGAGAAGTGGCACCTAACTTTATCCGTCTTAGGGTTGTATAGTAGACACATGATCAAGAATTTGAGGGCTCGATGTTACATATGGAATTAGAAGTTTAAAAGCTCCATAAAAAAATGTATTAAAAGCGCAGTGTATATTGCCCTGTGCTTTACATGCAAATTTTGGTTCATCAACCGCTGCCCTGTGCTTTCATCAACCGACCTGAGTGCTTCGTTGGTTTGTTTTATGATTCAGAGGAGGATGGAGACGGAAAAAGTGTTTCATATGAACGCCGGCCTAGGAGACTCTAGCTATGCTCAAAATTCCGCTTTCTTCCAGGTCTGGTTTTGAATTTCAATCGATATCATTTTCTTGTTACTTATGCATTCGATTTAAGTTTATTATATGTTGTATATTGCGACAGAACAGTGTCTTAGAAATTGTAGAGCCTGTGTTGGAGGAAGCCATTTTATCTATGAAGATGCCGGTGGAATGCAAGACATTTTGCATTGCAGACCTTGGTTGTTCGTCTGGCCCCAATGCTCTCGTCGCCATGGAAAATATCACGAAGACCCTCAAAGCCAAATATCTATCTGAGGGCATAACTGTTCCGCAGTGCCAAGCATTCTTTAACGATCTTCCAGGTTCTGATTTCAATTCACTCTTTAGAATTTTGCCTTCTTTTTCTTCAAATACTGATATTCAGAATGAAGCGGGAGTAGCAGGCAGATCATATTTCGCAGCAGGCGTACCGCGTTCGTTCTACGGCAGGCTATTTCCAGACAAGGCTCTCCATTGATGAATTTTAAGGAACAAGCTACGGCTTTCTATTCACATAAAAGTTCATAGTTACAATGGACCCGAAGGCCTGAATATATAGAAGTATCACATGCTAAACCTAGACTCTTTAGCTTAGACTTAACTCACTATCTATAGTTCTAACTAAGACTCATCTAACTGCTTGTTAGGAACTCAACATCTAACTGATGTCATGAGGGAGTAATTATCTCCAACACTCTCCCTTAATTACAACCGCTAAACATACTATCTAATTGCAGCTAAAACATACTGTAAGAAATTTCATCAAAAAGATTGCCTGCTGGTCTATGTCTCAGCTAGGCTTACAAAACATCTTCATCTTGACTTTCTTTGCTGCAATGTGCTGATGCAACGTCTTCTCATACTTTCTGCTCCAAACTTTGAAGCTTTCAATGCTTTTCTTCTTCTTTGTGCTCCAGACTTTAAACTCTGGATATCTCTTCTTGTTATTGCATGGATGTTTCTTTTTTCCATGGCTCTCACTGAAAAACCAATGATCTATAGCATCTTCAATGCTTCCTGCAAAATACTTGTTGCATGTTTCTTCCTCCAGCTTTTCAACTGGGTACATAGCATATCTTGCTTCTTCTTCAGATTCTGCTACTACAGAATGTAAGTTGTCATCTACAACTTTTTTTGGCTTTTCAAGCCAATCCTCAATGAATGCCAAATCTTCTTCGAAACTGGTTACTTTAGCTTCATCCTCCTCAGTTGCTAATGCTACAAAGACATCATCCACTTGATCGTCACTTTCAAGTAGGGTTACCATTCCAAACAACAACTCATTAATGAGTTTCTTTTGTTGTAGCATTGTCACTCTTTCTTCATAAGAAAGGTGTTCACCATCATACTCTGGTTCAAGTTCTTCAACCTCTATTGCTAAGAGGTTAACAACTTGTCTATTCGCCATCTGCTGAGGCTCATTGAGGACTATGGACTCCTTCTCTTGAGTCCACATCCTTCCTTCCTTATCGCTCCCTAAAAAAAATACGGGATTTGCTTCGCGCTCCCTTACTGCAAGATTTCCCTCAAATCTAACAATCTTTGATATCTCATGAATAAGCTTACGGTCTTTCCATAAAGTCAAGCCTTCACTCCACGCGTATGCATCTTGGCACATGCATTCATGCCTATTCTGGTTTGGTGACGGTTTATTTTCTTCAACAAATTTACCCACAATAATTTGACATCTCTTCAACGGATTGCCTTCCACGAACTCATCACGATAGGTCTTCAACGGATTTGCTTCCTTCACGGCTCCATCGATTTCTCACGCGGATAGAGAGGGCGCGATAATGCTTCTCTGCAGATTCTTACAGAGGATTCTCTCCAATGGCGCGGCTCTTGGCCGGTCTTGCCTCCTCTAAGGCGGTCTTGCCTCCGTCTTCTTCAACAGAGACTTCTTCAACGAATTCTCCAATGAGATTTCTCTTCAACTCACAGCTCGTCAGCAGGACACAGCAGATCGGCTCCCTCTTCACGATAGGGTGTATTTTATTCACAAACAGTGGATATCTTTTCTATACTGCACTGATTCGGTTGATCTCCTCTTGGCGGTTCACTTTACACAGTGGCTGCTCCTTTATGCACTGATTTACACCGGCAAAGCTGATTCCTTGCTCTTTTCCTTCACGGCTGGTCTTCACTCCAGCGATTTTCTTCCTTCACGGATTTTTGAACTGATTCATACGATTCTCAGAAATTGCATACCTTCAATCACTCAACGGATTTGACTTACACCTCTCAGGGTTTCTTCAATGGATGGTCACCTCCACGATTTCTTCCTTCACGGCTTTAGAATTCAACCGGCGATCTCACCACACGCAAATGCACAATCTTTTCTTCACACAGGCTCACTGCTAGCCTTGCCTTTCTCTACCCTGTGGATTCTTCACTTGCAGATGTGAATCTCCTTAATGCAGGAAATACCTTCTCTGCAGATTCTCACGGCGGATTCTCTCCTCTCGTGGATTGGGACGGCTCCTCAAGACTGCTGTCTCATCTTCACGGATCAAATCTTGTCTTCACGACTTGCGGATCAGATCCTGGCTGCTATCCTTCAAGCTTTCCAACAACGGTTGGAATTTCTTCACTGCTCCAGCAATCTTGCTTATTGGCTGGGCGTTTATCTTCACAAATTTGCTTCCGAATTTGCGAGTGGATCTGCTCTTTTTCAATGAACAGATAGATGGCACCTCCTTCAATACAGAAGCTTGGCTGCCTTCTTCGCTATGGAAGAATCCCTCTTCCCTTGGATGTGCTCTTGGATCAATATGCTCTCCAAAAGACTTAATCAAGCTCTGATACCATGATGAATTTTAAGGAACAAGCTACGGCTTTCTATTCACATAAAAGTTCATAGTTACAATGGACCCGAAGGCCTGAATATATAGAAGTATCACATGCTAAACCTAGACTCTTTAACTTAGACTTAACTCACTATCTATAACTAAGACTCATCTAACTGCTTGTTAGGAACTCAACATCTAACTGATGTCATGAGGGAGTAATTATCTCCAACATCCATTTCGTTCATTCATCTTTCGCTCTTCACTGGCTTTCCCAAGTATATTGTTCGGTCTTCACTGGCTTTCCCAAGTATGTTTTCACAAAAACATGTATTGATTAGAATAAATCTACGTTAGTCTGGGATCTTAAGTCAGTTTTCGTGTGATCATGATCAGGTTCCTGCTGAGATTTTAGAGAAAAACTTAGTAACATGGAACAAGGGCAAAATCTTCTGTGACGGATCTCGGGCGGTTGGAGAAGCTTATTTTCGTCAATATCAGAAGGATTTCAACTCGTTTCTGAGAACCCGGGCAGAGGAGCTGGTTAGTCGAGGCCGCATGCTTTTGGTCTTACTGGGTCGAACATCTCGGGATCCAAGTGATCAGGGTTTGCTTGCCTTCTCGTGGAAGGCATTAGGAAGCAGTTCGAATGATTTGGTATCTCAGGTACTTGCATATTACTGCTTTTTCCTTCAGTTTGAATGGGTTTGATCTTGAAATCAAATAGTTAAGTTTAATATTTGTGCAGGGGTTGATCGAAGAGGAGAAGGTCGACTCATTCAACCTTCCCTTTTATGCTCCATGTCCAGAGGAAGTGAGCAGCGAAGTAGCCAGAGAGGGTTCATTTGAAATATTACGCTTGGAGCTTCTGAGAAAATCAGAGACATTTACAGAGGAGGAGATGGAAGCCATGACAGGGCGCTCAGCCTCTCTAAAAGATGCGTATGGAAGAAAACTTGCAAAGCAGTTGAGAGCAGTGACGGAAAGCCTGATAAAACACCATTTCGGAGAAGAAATAATAGATGCGTTGTTCGAGAGGTTCGGAGAAATATTGGGGAAGAGAATAAGTGAACACATGGATTATGGAAAGAAGGGAGGACATCTGGTTATAGTCCTCCAGCGCAAATGAAAACTGCAAGTAGTCGCTATGAGAGTATAAACTTGTCTGACCGACAAATCTCTTAAGGACGATTTCTGAGCACTTCTCCAGACTCCGACGATTCCTTCATACAATTCTCAGCACTTCTCCGACGATTCCTTCATACGATTCTGAGCACCTCTCCGATTTTCGATGTGGTTTGACCCATGGGACCCTACGATTGCTTTCACGTGAAGATTTGCCTTTCCGGATTCCTTCCGTTTCTCCCGGTTGCTACCGGTCAATGGCCATCCTCATGTACAGTGTGTTGTGTTTTTCAAATTAGTTTATTGTCAAAGCTACTCTGGTACGTAAATATAGTTTAGCTTACAGTATGTTGTGTTTTTCAAACTAGTTTCTTGTCAAAGCTGCCCTGGTACGTAAATAGAATTGAAGCCGTGTAAAAGTGCGAGGATTTCGATTGTCCGGTTAAAACTTGGTCGGAACTTCGAACTGGCAATATGAAATTATGCCGGATTAATACTGTTAGCAGTTTTAGACAACTCGAATAGGATTGAAGTCGTCTAAAAGTGCGATGATTTCACTAGTCCTGCCAAAACTTGGTCGGAATCGGCGATATGCAATCTAAAAATCCTGCTATTTATGTTGATTAAATCGATCTAGATGATTTAAGCACCCTGGAAAACCCCAGGGTATCCAAATTATGCAGGATTAATACTGTTATTTGAGATTCTAAAAATTCTATCCCGGATTCCGGCAAATTCGTGTCTAAAAAACAATTTTCTCTGGGCTAAATTGACTTGGCCTGAAATATGAAATCGAAAAATCCAGCTATTTATGTTGATTAAATCATTTTTCTGAACATCTAGACGAATTCAGCACCCTGGAAAACTCCCGATCATCCAAATTATGTAGGATTATAAGATTTATCATAAAAAATGACTAAATACTTAATAAAAATTGACTAAATACTTTACCATAATTATGTACTTAACCATAGTTATATATAGTTACATATCAATGTGTTATGAAGATTGAACTAAGACTTAACCTTAGCATTTCATTAGCTTTATCGACCTTCTCTTCAGTTGTATTATTACTATGAAGATTTATTAGTTTTTAATAATAAAAATAAGAAATATTCATATTTGAAAGAATCATTAGGATTTGAAATGGATTTATTAGTTTTTAAGAATAAAAATAAGAAATATTCATATTTGAAATAAGTATTAGGATTTGAAATGAATCAAAATAAATATTTCAAAGTTTATATGTAAGGATTATTTTATATATTTAAATAAATTGGATTTATTAGTTTTTAATAATAAAAATAAGAAATATTCATATTTGAAAGAAGCATTAGGATTTGAAATGAATCAAAATAAATATTTCAAGGTTTATATATAAAGATTATTTTATATATTTGAATAAATTAAAATAATTTTAAATGAATTTATTATTAGTTATTGTAAAATAAACCATATAAATTTAAGTTTAATTTGGTCTTTATTATTTATTGGAAGACAATAAATCTTTTAGGGTATATAAACATTTTTTAAAGTGCAAAATTTGAAAAACAAATTACAATTTAAAGATTATTCCTTTTCAAAATGATTTTATTAATATTCATGACTTAAAAATTCATTAAGTACAAATAACAAAAAATAATACATAAAATTTAAAAACTTTTTTTAATTTTTACTTTATTTTTAATTTTAATTTTGTAATGATGTTAACTTTGCAAAATTATTATATTAAACCAAGATATGAACACATACATTACAATTCTTTGAAATTGGCTTAAAAAAAAAAAAAATCTATTTTGCAATATAATGGATCCATTCTACAATTAATCTCCTTCTCTTTTCCTATCCTCCCCACCTTTTCCTAACCTCTATACTACTTTTATAACTGATCGTCGCATTCCCTTCGTGTTAATTTAATTTTCATTACACCGATAGGCGTATTCTTTTAACTTTTGGGGGTGTGGGATGGGTGGCAAATTTATTGTATATTTAATAATCAATGGCTAGATTTTAAAGGTGGGGGAATATGCTTTGTCTGGTGCATTAATGAAGCATTCAGATCTGCTATGTTAACTCACGCGCATCTTTAAATTCAAACGACGCATAGTTATTTCAAATAATGTATTAAAATAATTACAAATGCCAAGTGTTTCTTTCCACTGTTGGAATTAAATCGTCCCTCAACTCCACTCCACCTGTACGATATGCTGCACTGAACGACCGTCCCTCAGCTCCACTTTGCCTGTACGATATGCTGCGCTATACGCCTGCTCGACCGCTCGACACCCCATTGGATAATGTAACGCTCAAATGTCCCTAGTGTGCTATTAAATTTTCTGCAACACCCAAGACCCAGTCACCTCAGACGATCTTGCAGAGGAGCCAGCGTGCAAAAAAGCCAGCTTGCATTACAACAGCCACCAGTAGAAGGGATCAGTAAGTGTGCATCTTCAGCAACAGCCACCAGCAGAAATAGGTACGGATCAGACCGAGAGACTATTGGTTTTTGTAATCACAGACCTGTGTAGAACGATTTGTACTTGTTTGGGTCTTATATTTCTTTACAACCTAGAAAAAGAAGGAATGGCGTTGCATGTCATTTACAGCGTTCACCCCTCATACTCAGGTCGACTCTGTACTTTAAATTGTAGTGCTCGATTTGCACATACCAAGATCGAAATTGTTTGAAGGGTTTTCTGAATCAAATTAGCAAATGTTGGGTTAATCTTTTTCCTATTTCAGATTGTTGAATAGTTCTAGATAACAGAGATCGAATTGTGAATTCTATGAATCCAGTGGTCAAGGCACCTCACTTCCAGATTGGATACACACTTCAAACTCACCTGAGATTCATACTAATATTGACTGGTATTTAAAGTTCAATGTTTAAAGTTTCCACATACAGAGCGACCACCGACGATTGAAACCCTATGTTGAATCTGTATGACAATTGCAGAAGCTCATCTCAGTCTTAGATCGATTAGATTGTTTATAAATTCAGCGCATGGCCTTGATATCAGATCGGTTGGTTAGAGTAGATTTCCATACTCGGATATTTCCCCAGTAGGTTCGGTGGTTGAGTTATACTTGTATCCAGTCTCAATTCTGGATTGACTCCCCTAGATACGATTTCTACAGTCTGTCTCAAACCCCGAACGAACCACTGTGGGTCAATTTTATAATTTTTGAACTGATCTCTATGCTCCTTATTTATTTTTGTTTTGGTCAAATGTCTGCCATTCTTGTTTTCCACCCTAATCGGATTGATCTATTTCAAATGGTTATGGTGAGCAGTATGAATCCCCGGACTCGCCATTACCATAATTTCTGCAAATCTTTACGGCTGTTCAGATCTTAGATGTCCGATTGTAATAGAACTGATTCATTACCTGTCACATACCCCAATTTTGCAAAAATAATGTAATTATTTTATTAATATTCCTGAGACATTAAGTTAAATTTAATGCTAAGTAGGAATTGATGACTCAGCAGAGTCACAGAAATGGAATGTAAATTCTGAATATTTTATTATTTATAAATAAATTATGGAGACAACAGCATGGGAGAGCTGTTAAAAGAGGTTACTGGTCTAACTGGTGGATGGAACTAGGTGGAAAGGCAAAAAGACAAGTGGCAGCATCCTCAAACACTTCCTAATTTGCAGGTGGCAACTTCCCTATATTTTGGGGTCATGATTCCCCAAGAAAGTGGAATCTGAGCAGGGGGCTCATTAATGACAGTTAACCCAAATAAGACCTAGGCAATCTTTTAAATAGTACTCAATGAACTGAGCTGGGGGTTGAACATAGTTCTGGAGGGAGAATACATTCAGGTGAATGTTATTCAGGAGTCCCATTGAGGAAGAGGGAAAAACAGTAAGGAAGTGTTTTGAGATAGGAAGTTGCAGTAACTTGGTTCCAGTGTAGCTGTTTGGCTGAGTGAATTGTTTTGCTGCACCTAGTTCCAGCTAGGGAGACCAGAGCAAGCTCGGGGATCCTGAGAAGTGTTGTCTGGGCACTCTCCAGGAATTTGTAGGGAGGAATTGCCTCCCATCGCTGTTGTTGTCTACATTTGATACAGGTTCTACCACATATTTCCTGCTGTTTGTTGAGTAATATGAATGTAGTTTATGATGATTTCTTCTATGTTTGAGCAGTATTTAATTTCAATAAAAGTTAGTATTTCTGAACTGTTGGTAGATAGATTCTGCAGAATTATTGTCTTAGCAGTTTCCTAATATCACTAATATCATACCATTTCAAGTAATTGTTTTATGCATAATACGCTTTGAGATTATTATCAGGTATAGGATGTTATTGTGATTTTATACTCGGTTATACAGTAGTAAAATAGATAAGTAAAGGCTCTTATTATACTAACTATTTCTTAGAAAAATAAATTTATTAAAACAATTATAGGAACAGAAACATATAGGTAACCACATAACCACAATAGATGTATTATCATAGATAATATAGCAGATGCAAACCCTAGTTATAGATGTATAGGTCGTTATCTGTCACATAAATGAACGAGCCAAAATTTCAATAGAAAGCTTATTTAGTCATTGACTGATTATACCAAAGGATTAGCAGAGTCTTAGTTAAAACAAAACAAACAGTTTACTAAACAATAAGTTTGGTCTTGGAGATTCGAACCAAAAACCTATCTCTCCAGTTTTCTACAACAAGCAAACAATCGGCAGCACTCTGACTTAGTTATTCACTTTTAAACAAAAGAAAATCTATGACATAACAATAATTAACTCGAGGCCGAGCTTCATCGGGTAATATTTTATATTCCTTTAGACTTCCATTCTTTTCTTATGATCAAAGTCATTATAATAGAACTGTATTGCTAGCTCATTATCGAGCTCTAACCCTTTAATTATTTTCATGTGAATGTACGGAATCGACAGAGACTTATTTTTTTTACAATAAAAACTTTAATTGCAGATAAAAATCTAAGTATTTAAATCCACAGCCACACGATTTAAACAGAACGATTATATCCCTATTGTAGCGCATAGTGCTCTAGTTATTCAAGTAGAATCTATACAAGTAGGTATTATAACAACCAAGGAGTAAGTATTACAATATCTAAAACTGGGAAAAACCCCAACTCGACAGAGCTTTTGAACACAGAATCCATATCGTTACCACTTAAACACATAAACACAAAAACGCTGATAAACAAGACCAGGCTTTCATTCACAGCCGTGTCACCTGCCCATTCAGTAAGAGTTTTAGGAAGCGTAACCATCCCTATTACTATACACAGTATCGTATACCCAAAGGGTACGCAGACCCTTCGCAATCATTCAAACAACAAAATTATCTATGGCCGTAGTCCTAATTGTTTTTATTTACATAGAAACAGTAGATAAATGTAGAAATCTTTAACGCATTCCATTTCCAACTCATTGCACAGCCCAGAACAAAGACAGAACAAGAATTACACAAGCCTGTGTACGGGCGGAACGATATTATTATATATTTCAAAAAACCCTGGAAGTTATCCCAACCCTTTTTAAAAAGGGGTTGTAACAAAACTTAAACCAGAGGTCGTAACCTCCCTCATAGAACAGACATAGTAACAAAACTTAAGCACAGAGGTCGTAACCTCCCTCTTAGAACAGGCTTACAAGCCTCTGTCCATTTTTCTTTAAAAACAAACTTTCATCACAACTATCCGGTATCAAACAACCAAAGTGCCGAAAGGAGTTCCAATAGCCACGACTACGATTGAAGCCATGCTTCCAAAACCAAAACCCTACAGTGCAAACAAACCACAAGGAGGAACACCATGGTAAAAGACCAGGCTTACCCGTTATGCAACCCACGGCCGTAGCATGAAGTCACCCATGGTGAATGGAATCCAAGCCTGCACAAAACCCATAACCTCATTAACAACCAAATCATTTATAGTTAACCGAGAAGTCTTAAAATAATTTATCGTATCCAGAACTCAAGGATGAGACCTTTAGCTTACCAAGTTTTTTTAAAATGAAGTCATGCTCAGTAAGTAGGCTGATAGCCGTGAGCAGCTGTGGGGTGAACCCTCTCGTTCCTCCGGTACGAACTAGCTGACTTATAACCAGGAGCATGTACAACCGTAGAAGCCTCAAACCGGATCAAGCCAAAAGCTTAAGGCCACGCAGTGACGGGGGTTCAATAATCACAAACACAATTACAAACCCTAGCACGATGACCAGTTACAGCTGCCAAACAACGAACACGAGTGACCCTCAGACTAAGCTAGGGATGTTACGACTGATGAGGCAGCATGCATGCTATTAAACACTGCAATAATGGAAACCAGACCCGTAAGTGGACTATAAAAATAAACCCTAGGCACCTGAAGACTTCCATAGATGTCAACAGTGGGTGATAAAGTTTTGCAGACAATAACATGGAGCGAAGGAACAGCAATAGTCTGAGAAATGTAACAACGACGCCATTACTTAGCATAGACCTGGAGAGGTTGCAGAGAAGGACCCGAGCCTGAAGGCGAAGAGAATGACGAGGTAGGGTTTGGTCAAGGGTTTTAAAAACATCCCACACTTGGTCCTCGTTGATACACGTAGCAGTTAAATAATTCAGGAGCTGTGGGTCGAGGTTCTATAGTCCCACGAGGGCTCCCAATAATGGTTAATCAATTTAAACATTATCATAAGAATATCCATTTACAATAATATTCATAAGTGCAAACTTGCCAAAATACCATATTCATCCATGCTATCGATTAACTATCATAGCATTGATCCCCAATTAGGATGTTAAACCAAAGTTATAAACTTGTCAACTTTCCCATGTTAACATATACCTCGAATTGGTATTGGAACGCCATAAAGTTTGGACCTACAAACAAGGTATTGGTGATAATAACTTCAATGATCAACGATCTCAATGATAATCTTATCATTGTTGAAAAACAAACACTCATAACATGTATATTTAAAACAATATGGTAAAATCCTCATAATGAATAATTCATAAATCAATAATCAAACCTAGGAAAAAGTCTTAACACTTTGTATCATGTTCAACAGAACCTTGAAGTCCCTTCTATCATTATTACATGATGAGTTCAATCATTTATTGAAAACAAAAGACTAGATTTAAACAAGTTTATGGTCTTGTTCAAAATATCACGTATGGAAACAATAAATAGCATAATAGAATTCATTTGGAGAATGATATAATGTAAACCATAATTGGTCCGAATAATATAACACTATCGTATCATAACCTCAGTGTCATGAGAAGAGACACAAGTTTACATCCATCTATGGAACATGTAACTGACAAAATAGTAAAAACAATGCTAGTATTAAGCAATGTATACGAGGAAGTATTACCGATCCGTTACAAGAGGAAATGTAAAAGATACAATATCTCTATCAGTACTCTAAGTTACTGTAGAGAGGTAGAGCATAAGTAACTGACATTTTTTTATGTTGAGATAATATTGTAGGGATGGGTAAAAACTTGCTACTGTTTTATGATGGAACTTTAACTGGCAGACAGCAATTTATACGACTTATTGTTATTGCTTAAGAAAGACTAGACTTGTGTTATCTTAAATACAGCATGTGTTATTTAAAAGTATAGTCATGAGAAACAAGTGCTGTCTTCAATTAAAAACAACTACTTACATCGTAAACAACATAAGACAGGTATCGACAAGACATAGTGATATCTTTAACTTCCAAGCTGAGCAATTTAAAGTATAAGACAAATTTATTTCTGAATTCTGAACTGAACATGAATCAAAAGTATTCTACCTTAAGGAGCTTGATACACCTGGTTAGCACCTTTAGACCTATTCATTGAATGAGCTGGTAAAGATAAATTGACTTATGATGCCGACATTACCTGTGTATCTGTAAGCGAAGAAAGAAATTGTTGCGTTAGCTCAAAAGCTAAGTAAGCCAGTCCATCATAGCATTTTCCCCCTTGCGGTTGAACAAACAGAAAACAATCAGCGACATTTAAAGAACTCATAATAATATTTAAGTACAACAAAGTTCATTCCGACATCCGTACCATTACATAAGCTAAACAGATAGATAATCAACTGCATTAATTAACATTTATTGCTATTTTAAAAATTTTAAATTTTTCTGAAAATATCGGGATTTGACATGTGGTATCAGAGCATGGTTCAGACACTAGGCTTGGATGTGACTCCACTAGTTTCCGCAAAACAGTGACCATGAAAGAAAAATTCAAAAATATAATGTATTAACTTATATTTTCTGTTTCATGAAGCAGAGCAGAAAAATTTCATTTTTCTGAAATTAACAGGCAGGTATGGAAAAGCTAGGAGAATATGCTGAGCAGGAATCTCCAAACACTGCGACAAGACAGATGTCGAGGGAACCTGAGACAGAGGAGGTAATTGCTCACTCCACTGAACTGATGCAGACCATAAAAGGTTTAAAGACAGAGATAGAAACAGTCAAGAAGGATAATGAAAGGATTCTGAAAACTCAAGAGCAGCTAAATCAGCTATTGATAGAAAAATTTCAGACAGAAGGAAGGAGCAAACGAGCTGACTCAGAAGAATTTAGTCACCAAAGAGGGTCTAAAAGGATGAAACCAGCTAAATCTGATACCAGTTCATCATCTGAAGAAAGAAGGGAACAACACAGTTATCGCAGTACTAGTGACAGCAGTGAAGCTGAGATGCACAACAGAAGGAAAAAGTACAGACCTTATGAAGAGATTTCCGGGGAGTTTAAGAAAATAAAACCCCCAACTTTCAATGGAGAATCTGAAACAGGAGAAGAAGCGGAATCCTAGTTATCCGGGATGAGAAAATATTTTCAGATCTACAATTACTCAAATCAGCTGAAGGCACGAATGGCCATCTACAACCTTTCTGGAAAGGCGGACATATGGTGGCAAGATCTGAAAAGGGTTAAGGGGATTAAAGAAAAAGAAGTTAATTGGAGTACCTTTAAAAGATACTTCAAGAAGAAATTTTTGTCCGAACATTACTATGAAGAGAGGGCCAAGGAATTTTATGAACTGAAGCTAGGATCTATGACCATGAAGGACTTAAACAGTAAGTTCTTAATTCTGTTAAGGTATGTGCCCTATTTTGTCGAAGAGAAACAAAAAATATAGCGGTTTCTTAGCTGTCTGCCATATCATATCAAGGACAGAATTGAATATGACAACCCCAAAACACTGGAAGAGGCTATGCGAAAGGCTAATTTCTGTTATGAACAGAATAAAAAGAAAGAAGGGATAGCTAACTGGAAGGCTAAAAAGAACAGTAATCAGCTCGAGTACAGGAAAAAGGAGTTTGTACCCCAGAAAAGTTTCAAGAAAAACAAGAATGGAAGCCATTTTAATGGTAAAAGCTTCCAGGGAAACAAAAATGGAGCTGCTAATCACTCCAACAATTTCAAAAGCAGCAAGGAGGCTCCTAACAATCATGGAAACTACACTAAGAATTTTGAGCGAAAGGAACCTGTTAAGTGCTGGGAGTGTAATGGCCCACATTATGCATCAGTTTTCCCAAATCGAAAGAAACAAATCAGCAATATTCATACTATTCAAGATGAAATGACTGTTGGATACTTTGCAGGGACGATGCCCCGAATCAATGCAGCATTGGAAAACCACCAAGCTGACTATCAAACTTCCATGGTGGAAGTAGGAGGTATGATTAACAAAACCCCTATAACTATTTTAATAGATCCGGGTGCTAGTCTTAGTTATATTTCACCCCAGCTAGTAGAAAAATGTAATTTGACTGTTGAAAGATTTGATAATTCTTGGTCTGTACAACTAGCTACTGGGGCAAAAAGGAAAGTAAACTGTTATGTTAAGGAATGTATCTTAGATATGAATGATTTTAAGACTACAGTCAAATTAAATGTCTTGCCACTTGGCTCTTATGACATACTCATCGGGATGGACTGGTTAGAACAGCATAGGGTAGTTTTAAACTGTTTTGACAAAACTTTTAGGTGTGTAAACAATAATGGACACCCTCTAACTGTTAGGGGTATTCCTAGGAAAACAGTAGTCAGGCAGATTTCTGCTTTACAACTTAAAAGGGCAGTCAGAAAAGGGTGCAAAGCCTATGCTGTAACTATTACAGATGAGACAGATAAGTCTGAAAGTAGCAAGATAATAGTAGAAAACATCCCTGTAGTCAATGATTTTATTGATGTTTTTCCTGAGGAAATCCCAGAATTACCTCCCAAGAGGGAGCTGGACTTTACAATTGAGCTGGTACCAGGTGCTGTACCTAGTTCAAAAGCCCCGTATCGTATGAATATTTTGGAGCTTAACGAATTAAAAACTCAGTTAAAGGAGTTAATAGACAAGAATTACATTCGACCCAGTGTATCCCCTTGGGGAGCACTAGTAATTTTCGTTAAAAAGAAGGACTAAACTATGCGACTTTGCATAGATTACCATCAACTGAACAAGATGACGATTAAAAACAGATATCCATTGCCTTGCATAAACGATCTGTTTGATCAGCTACGTGGAGCTACGGTGTTCTCTAAGATAGACCTAAGATCGGGTTATCATCAGGTGAGGATTAAAGAAGAAGACATTTTTAAAACAGCTTTTAGAACAAGGTATGGACATTACGAATTTGTCGTAATGCCATTTGGGATTACTAATGCCCCAACTGTCTTTATGTGCTTAATGAATAACATAAAGCATAAGTACTTGGATAAATTTGTTGTCGTATTCATCGATGACATTTTAGTTTATTCTAAGGATGAAGAAGAGCATAAAGAACACTTATGGATAGTCTTACAAGAACTAAGAGAGCAGTAGCTCTTTGCGAAGTTCAGTAAGTGTGACTTCTTTAAAGACGAAATCCAATACTTAGGACATGTAGTCACCAAGGTGTTGAAATATTGTAACTTCAAAGAATATTGTATTTGTATATTATTTATTCCGGAGATGTTCCATACCTCCGATGTGATTATACTATAAATCCGGAGATGTTTATTCCTCCGAGTTGGGTGTGGTAACTAGGGTTATTAGACCCACCATGTGGGGGTCGGCCCAGTTAGTTATAATGGGGTATTTAACCTAATAGTTAAATACGAGCCTACATGTACTTGTGTAAAATACATATCAGAGTAGTGTATAAATAGAGGAGGTGTGTTCCTCATTTGATACACTCACACACTTGAGGATAGCACACTTGTGGAGGAGAGGTCTGCTATTGTGGAGGAGGAGATCATGTCTCAGGGTTTCATCTTTGTATATTGTTGGTCATCTATATTGAGGAAGCTTTGATGGGTTTTCTACCCCATGAGGGTTTCCCAGGATAAATCTCTGTCTCTTGTGTTTATGCTGTGCTTGTTGTTTCTTCAGTGATCCTGTATATGCTATTATTGTGAAATGGAATGTAATGCTGCTATTTTCTGTCTTAGCATATTGAATTTTAACATGGTATCAGAGCTAACCTGAAGGAAGACAAGGTATGGCACTAAAGACACTTGCTTTACTTACGACAATTTGAAGGTTAGGGTTTTACATAGCAAAAACCAGTCATCGTAGAACTTTCTCTATAAATTCATTTTCGCGAATTTTTCGGATCTGAAATTGTTACAGGACGAATATTAAATCTCCAGGTACCTTGTGTCCAAAGGACAACCTCTAATTCGTTGTACTTTGTGATTTATGATCTGTACAATATAGGGTTTCTGCCTCTTCCAGATCTGAGTCAAAATCAGGTGACCTTGGGAAAAAGGTCATATATTGGGCTAGGAAGCTCCAAATGAAATTTCGTAAAAAGTGACAGGTAGTACACAGTCTGTACTATCTCAGAAAACTTTTTCAGAGGCGGAAGTTGAACCAGTGACACGTGGCACTCCGTACAAGTTCTCCATCCTGTATTATCCCATAAACAGGTCACGTTGCGACATTTGACATAACTCTCTCTCAGAGAATCCAATTGAGGTCAGACCTGTCAGGATGGAAAGATAACAGGTCAGGCTATCTCAGAAAACGTTTTCAGACCCTTTGGATTGAAAAGTTTGGAGTTACACCAGAAACAATCAGGTACATATTTCTGTCAAAACATAATTATTTTTGAGTACCTTCATTCATGGCTTTCGGAATTTAGGGCTTTGAAGAAAGTTGGAATTTTTGTAAACGGAGACCATGGCTGAATGCTACTCATCAAAATAGAAATTTAGAGACCAAGATCAGATTTTTTGGTTGGGCAGAAGGCCAGGCTTGATCAAACCCTAGTTCGGGACTTTGATCAGAAAAGTGGAAAATTAGGGCTTCTATAAAAATGGGAATTTTTGAAATCTGTGACCATGGCTGGAAGCTCCTCAGAAAAATAGAAGATTAGAGCTTTGGATCAAACATTTTGATTGGGAAGAAGAGTGGGATTCACCAAACCCCAGTTCAGGGTCACGTCCAGTGAATCCGGAGGTTTCAAAGGCAAAATTGAGGAGTGAAACTTTGCAGCTTTCAAATTCTGAATATATCAGTTTGATCAGCTCATCAAGGCGCATATTTCTATCCTTTCGGAAGTTTGAAATTCAAAGTTTGAATTTTTGGGGTTTCTCTGGCAAACCCATATCCAGCTCCAGGTCCAGTTCTTGCAAATCAAGTGGATAGGGTTAATCCTATAAGAAGATGGATTGGTCACCTGCATAAGTGAAGGAGTTACTGTTTCAAAGGGAGATGAGGCTAAGGCTTTACATAAGGAGATTACAAGCGATCTCGACAGGTATGACTCATCGAGGTATGTTTTGATATTTGTTCATGATTAAGTTTATGGTATGTTTGTCTTCATGTTATTACGGTTAGTACAATCTTGATTTTAGATTTGTTGTATCACCTTAACAAAATTATGAATGCATGATAGAAGATATTCATTGGTTAGGGTGTTGACACTTATGATTGTACTAATGCATTATGATGTTGTGTGAGGTTGATGTTGTCTACTAACAAGATACAGGTACATCACAAAAGACAAATCAGGCTCCATGACCATGAAAACATGAAGACAAAGACTCATCCATAATCTTTGTTCTACTTACGAGGTATGTTGTACATAACCAAGTAGGTATAATAATCCAGGTATGTTTCCCATGAATCTTACCTTGTGTTAGGATCCCTTATATAAGTATACTTGGAATGATTGGTTATGCTTATTCATAAAGTTAGTAATCAAGGGATTATGCATATTATATCTTTTATCTTGATTGATGATATGCATGAGTAAAAGAAGACTTCCCTGAAATCTTGAATACTAATGTTTATTAACTATAATCATGACTATACATTTTCAAGATTATTTAGTACTATAATGTTTTGATAGCATTTAGAATATACTAATGAGTGTATGTTTGTGTATGAGATCATGAGGATGACTCTTGAGCATGCACAGTGGTACAGAATGAATAGAAGTTCAAAAGACATACAGAAGATCAAGCAGGAGGCAGCCACACAAACATAAAAGATAAGTATTTGAGTTGTTATTTGAAATAGTAATGATATTGCCTGTAATAGGTTGTATGCATATTTGTATTCCTATAATATATCATGCTGAGTGTAAATATTCATAGAACATTGAACAGTATACTACTAATATGCATATGATTGGTAAGTTGGACAAACATTCCATTGTTGCTTGTCTAGAATGAAACCTCTTTGCTGACATGCTGAGAGTTGTGCACACTCTCGATAGTATGTTCTGGTAGAGATGGAAGGCATCTAGATAGCCACTGTATGCATACAGGATATGGGAAAGTGTTGTGCCAAAGTATTGGTCAAAATAGTTGCATCACTATGTAAATGATATCTGTATGCATAATAGGTTATCATGATTTGATGATTATGAAGTATTACTAATCATGTACTTAATTTTGATTTGTAGGAAAGGTCATGAAGAATGATGGACACCGTACAAGTGGTGGATGTTCAAACAAGAAGATTTACAAATCAAACAAAATATAGAAGGCTCATGGCTAGAAGATTCTGTTAGAAAGGGGAAGAGAATCACGACAAGATGTTTGCTCCCAGTATGGTGTAATTAAAGAAGAAGTGTGAATCAGGTTCTGTATAGGTACCTAGGATCGATAATAAATTGATAAGCTTAATGATCACCATGGGTGATGTGGATCTCAACCTTTGCTACAAGGTTGAATATGATTTCTATACACAAATGACATGGATGCAAGAAGGAACTCACCACAGATTTCGAATGATATTAAGGCTCATATTAGTAGACCCATCTAACGAGAGATGGCACAGATAGATATGCAGAAGATCATTAAATGCAGAAATGAAAATGAAAGATCTCAAATTGACGCTTTACTTCCTAGGTCTGGAAGTATGGCAAGGCTCAGAAGGAATATTTCTCAACCAGGGAAAGTATGATGAGAAATATGACTTGAGGTGTTGGAATGGCCACTTTTATGGATTCCAACTTGAAGTTGTTAGGGGATAACTCATCAGAGTTAGTGGATATAACTCTGTACAGTCAAATTATTGGGTCATTGATGTATCTAACATATACTAGATTAGATATATGCTTTGTTGTGAATACCTTGAGTCAGTATCTAGTGGAAACTAGATGTTTTCACCTGATAGTTGCAAAGCATGTGATGAGGCACCTAAAGGATATGATAGACTTTGATCTGTGCTATCTTGGAGACCATGACTTCAGATGGCTACTCAGATGCTGATTGGGCAGAAAGTGTATCAGACAAGAAGAACACATCAAGAGGATGTTATTGTCTAGGATTAGCCATGATCTCGTGGTTTAGCTGGAAGCAGTCTAGTGTGGCTCTCAGCACAAGCAGAATATATGGCTGTTTGCTCTGCTAGTTGTGAAGAAGTTTGGCTTCAGGATTGTTTGACTTAGAGATAGAACCAACTGTGATCCTATGTGACAAATAGAGTTGTATCAAGATGACATAGAATCCAGTGTTCCATGATAAGTCAAAGATCATAGGGATCTAACAAGATATGACACATAAAGGAACTATAAAGTTTGAATTCGTAACAGGTTACCGATGTACTAACCAAACCTCTACCTCGAGTGAAGAAGTTACCAACATACTAACCAAGCCTCTGTCTTGAGTGAAATTTGAATACTTTCGAGACAAGCTTGGTGTAGCTCAAAAGGACCCTCCTCGAAAGGGGGAGTAGTATAGTCACTGATGATGAGATTGTCTCATCGAACAATAAGGTCGATGATGAGGTAACCTGTTCTCTACACCTAGATACTTAGAAATATTTAGATTTAGGACTCGTATACTTAGAATACTTAGTTTTACTTATACATGCTTTTGATGTTATATGTATTAGTAAGATTACATGCTTTTGATGATAGATGTATTGATGAGAATACATGTGGGGATTGTATCATCCTTGAACACATGTTCTAAAGTGAGCCGTAGACATATGGTCTCCGAGAATGAATTCCTTAGTGGACAGTTGAGGGGATTGGATCATCCCTGGACTTTCAGTCCTAAAGAGAGCCGTAGATGTGAGGTCTCCGAGAATGAAGTCCTTAGTGGACAGTTGAGGGGATTGGATCATCCCTGGACTTTCAGTCCTAAAGAGAGCCGTAGACGTGAGGTCTCCGAGAATGAAGTCCTTAGTGGACAGTTGAGGGGATTGGATCATCCCTGGACTTTCAGTCCTAAAGAGAGCCGTAGACATGAGGTCTCCGAGAATGAAGTCCTTAGTGGACAGTTGAGGGGATTGGATCATCCCTGGACTTTCAGTCCTAAAGAGAGCCGTAGACGTGAGGTATCCGAGAATGAAGTCCTTAGTGGACAGTTGAGGGGATTGGATCATCCCTGGACTTTCAGTCCTAAAGAGAGCCATAGACGTGAGGTCTCCGAGAATGAAGTCCTTAGTGGATAGTTGAGGGGATTGTATCATCCCCGGACTTAGGTCCCTGAATTGATCCGTAGACGTGAGGTCTCCGAGAAGTGGGGATTGTATCATCCCCGGACTTAGGTCCCTGAATTGATCCGTAGACGTGAGGTCTCCGAGAAGTGGGGATTGTATCATCCCCGGACTTAGGTCCCTGAATTGATCCGTAGACGTGAGGTCTCCGAGAAGTGGGGATTGTATCATCCCCGGACTTAGGTCCCTGAATTGATCCGTAGACGTGAGGTCTCCGAGAAGTGGGGATTGTATCATCCCCGGACTTAGGTCCCTGAATTGATCCGTAGACGTGAGGTCTCCGAGAAGTGGGGATTGTATCATCCCCGGACTTAGGTCCCTGAATTGATCCGTAGACGTGAGGTCTCCGAGAAGTGGGGATTGTATCATCCCAGGACTGCGATCCCTGAATTGATCCGTAGACGTGAGGTCTCCGAGAAGTGGGGATTGTATCATCCCCGGACTTAGGTCCCTGAATTGATCCGTAGACGTGAGGTCTCCGAGAAGTGGGGATTGTATCATCCACGGACTTAGGTCCCTGAATTGATCCGTAGACGTGAGGTCTCCGAGAAGTGGGGATTGTATCATCCCCGGACTTAGGTCCCTGAATTGATCCGTAGACATGAGGTCTCCAAGAAGTGGGGATTGTATCATCCCCGGACTGCGGTCCCTGAATTGATCCGTAGACGTGAGGTCTCTGAGAAGTGGGGATTGTATCATCCCCGGACTTCGGTCCCTGAATTGATCCGTAGACGTATGGTCTCCGAGAAAGTGATTTTTGATGTGGTTACTTGTATCGGTAGGATACTTGTATTGATGATGTGGTTACTTGTATCGGTAGGCTACTTGTATTGATGATGTGGTTACTTGTATCGGTAGGATACTTGTATTGATGATGTGGTTACTTGTATCGGTAGGATACTTGTATTGATGATGTGGTTACTTGTATCGGTAGGATACTAGTATTGATGACGTGGTTACTTGTATCGGTATGGATACTTGTATTGATGATGTGGTTACTTGTATCGGTAGGATACATGTATCAGTATGGATACTTGTATTGATGATATGTTTACTTGTATTGGCATGAATACTTGTACTAATGATGTGGATACTTGTATTGTTATGGATACCTGTGTTGATGACGATGCTGACGATCATGTGATGACGATACTGATGATCGTGTGATGACGATGCTAATGATCGTGTGATGACGATGCTGGTGATCGTGAGATGACAATGCTGATGATCGTGAGATGACGATGTTGATGATCGTGTGATGATGATGCTGATGATCATGTGATGACGATGCTAATGATCGTGAGATGACGATACTGATGATCGTGAGGATCCAGATGTTAATGTTGTTGTAGTTGTTCGAGTGCTGCAAAAGATAAAGACTCAGTACTAAAGATGTTGATGTTCCAGTATTGAAGATGTTCCAGTAACTGCTTGAGTTACTGATGATGTTGAGAAAGCTTCCAATGATTTATAGATGTATCATGTATGATGTTGATGACTCCTTGCTCGTGCAGATACTGTTATAATATCCTTCTCGTTAAGGGGGAGTGTTGAAATATTGTAACTTCAAAGAATATTATATTTGTATATTATTTATTCCGGAGATGTTCCATACCTCCGATGTGATTATACTATAAATCCGGAGATGTTTATTCCTCCGAGTTGGGTGTGGTAACTAGGGTTATTAGACCCACCATGTGGGGGTTGGCCCAGTCAGTTATAATGGGGTATTTAACCTAATGGTTAAATACGAGCCTACATGTACTTGTGTAAAATACATATCAGAGTAGTGTATAAATAGAGGAGGTGTGTTCCTCATTTGATACACTCACACACTTGAGGATAGCACACTTGTGGAGGAGAGGTCTGCTATTGTGGAGGAGGAGATCATGTCTCAGGGTTTCATCTTTGTATATTGTTGGTCATCTATATTGAGGAAGCTTTGCTGGGTTTTCTACCCCATGAGGGTTTCCCAGGATAAATCTCTGTCTCTTGTGTTTATGCTGTGCTTGTTGTTTCTTCAGTGATCCTGTATATCCTATTATTGTGAAATGGAATGTAATGCTGCTATTTTATGTCTTAGCATATTGAATTTTAACACAAGGAAGGGATTTCGGTTGATCTTGAAAAGATTCGGGCAATCGAAGAGTGGCCGGTACCAAAAGATGTAACAGATGTTAGATCCTTCATGGGAATTACTGGTTACTACCGGAGATTTATTGAAGGCTTTTCAAAAATAGCCAACCAAATCACTTCCTTGCAAAAGAAAGGCAAGAAGTTTGATTGGAACGTGAAGTGTGAAGAAAGCTTTAAGAAACTTAAGACTTTATTGACAATAGCGCCTATTCTCAGAATAGCGGACCCTAATAAAGATTTCGTGGTTTGCACCGATGCTTGTAATGACGGTCTAGGCGGAGTGTTGACTCAAGATGGACATGTCATTGCCTACGAATCTAGGAAGCTAAAAATTCATGAAAAGAATTATGCCACTTATGATTTGGAACTGGCTGCTGTTATCCATGCTTTAAAGATGTGGCAACACCACTTAATAGGCAGAAAATTTACTCTACTGACTGACAATAAGGGTCTGAAATACCTTTTGGATCAGCCTAACTTAAATGCAAGGCAAGCAAGATGGTTGGCCTTCTTAAGTGAATACGATTTCGAAATTCAGCACATAAAAGGAAAGGAAAATAAGGTGGCTGATGCTTTGAGCAGAAATGCAAGGCTGAATTTTGTATCAGATAGCAGCACTTATACCTCTGATTTGAATGAACAGTTGGCTGAAGGGATAAAATCAGATGAAAATTATCAACATTTACAAGCTACAGCCAAAGAACAACCTACAGAAAGTGTGATAAAAGGATATAGTTTAAATAAAGACGGATTTTTATTGTTCAAAGATAGGCTGTATGTTCCAAATGTACCTAAAGTTAAACTGTTAATTCTGGACGAAGTTCATAAAACCCCTTACTCAGGGCATCCAGGCTACCAGAAGACTGTCACCATGTTGAGAAAAGAATATTTTTGGCCCAACATCAAATCTGAAACAGCCGAGTATATAGCTAGATGTTTGGACTGCCAACAAGTGAAAACAGAACACCAACATCCAGCTGGGTTGCTACAACCGTTACCTATTCCCAACTGGAAGTGGGAGATAATTAGTTTAGATTTCATTACGGGATTACCCAAAAATCAGCATCAGAATGATTCAATTATGGTAGTGGTAGATAAATTAAGTAAATCAGCACACTTTATTCCTGTTAAAACCACTTACAAGGCTGCAAACATAGCTGATATATTTCTGAAACAGATTTTTCGGTTACATGGTGTCCCAAAAGTTATTATTTCAGACAGGGATCCTAAATTCACAGGGAATTTTTGGAAATCTTTGTTTAAAGGATTAAACACAACTCTGAATTTCAGCACTTCCTTCCATCCTCAGACGGACGGACAAACTGAAAGAGTTAATCAGGTATTAGAAGATCTGCTAAGGATGTATGTTAAACATCAACCAGGTAAGTGGGAGGATTATTTACATTTAGCAGAATTTGCATACAATAACAGCTATCAATCGTCAGCTAAGTTTAGTCCTTTTGAAATTCTGTATGGACGTAAATGTAACACTCCTATCTCTTGGAGTAATCCAGTAGATAGATTAGTATTAGGTCCGTATTTGTTAAAAGAGATGGAACAGATTGTGAAACAAGTGCAGGTAAATTTGAAGATTGCCTAGGATCGGCAAAAGAGTCAAGCAGATTTGAAAAGAACTCCTAAAGATTTCCAGGTAGGTGAACATGTGTTCATCAAGGTAAGGCCAAAGAAAAGCTCCCTAAGACTGGGAAGTTGTGCAAAATTATCGCCACGTTATTGTGGTCCATTTGAAATTTTATCTATAATCGATCAAGTTGCTTATCAACTAGCATTACCACCTAATTTAAAAGTACACAATGTTTTTCATATTTCTGTTCTGAAAAAGTATGTTCATGATGCTACTCATGTTATTGACTGGAAAATTGTACAGGTAGAACCAGAAGGGGAAGTTCTGGTGGAGCCGGATTGTATCCTCGGGAGGAGGAAAATTACTCTGCGGAACTGCACAATTGGACAGCTGAAGGTGCAATGGAAGCACCTTAGTCCCGAAGAAGCTACCTAGGAACTGGAAAGTAAGATGCGGGAAGAATACCCAAATCTATTCCAGCAGGTAGTTGAAGATGAAGAATAAGTAACATCGAGGACGATGTTACATTTTAAGGGGGTGTGTATGTCACATACCCCAATTTTGCAAAAATAATTTAATTATTTTATTAATATTCCTGAGACATTATGTTAAATTTAATGCTAAGTAGGAATTGATGACTCAGCAGAGTCACAGAAATGGAATGTAAATTCTGAATATTTTATTATTTATAAATAAATTATGGAGACAACAGCATGGGAGAGCTGTTAAAAGAGGTTACTGGTCTAACTGGTGGATGGAACTAGGTGGAAAGGCAAAAAGACAAGTGGCAGCATCCTCAAACACTTCCTAAGTTGCAGGTGGCAACTTCCCTATATTTTGGGGTCATGATTCCCCAAGAAAGTGGAATCTGAGCAGGTGGCTCATTAATGACAGTTAACCCAACTAAGACCTAGGCAATCTTTTAAATAGTACTCAATGAACTGAGCTGGGGATTGAACATAGTTCTGGAGGGAGAATACATTCAGGTGAATGTTATTCAGGAGTCCCATTGAGGAAGAGGGAAAAACAGTAAGGAAGTGTTTTGAGATAGGAAGCTGCAGTAACTTGGTTCCAGTGTAGCTGTTTGGCTGAGTGAATTGTTTTGCTGCACCTAGTTCCAGCCAGGGAGACCAGAGCAAGCTCGGGGGTCCTGAGAAGTGCTGTCTGGGCACTCTCCAGGAATTGGTAGGGAGGAACTGCCTCCCATCGCTGTTGTTGTCTACATTTGATACAGGTTCTACCACATATTTCCTGCTGTTTGTTGAGTAATATGAATGTAGTTTATGATGATTTCTTCTATGTTTGAGCAGTATTTAATTTCAATAAAAGTTAGTATTTCTGAACTGTTGGTAGATAGATTCTGCAGAATTATTGTCTTAGCAGTTTCCTAATATCACTAATATCATACCGTTTCAAGTAATTGTTTTATGCATAATATGCTTTGAGATTATTATCAGGTATAGGATGTTATTGTGATTTTATACTCGGTTATACAGTAGTAAAATAGATAAGTAAAGGCTCTTATTACAGTAACTATTTCTTAGAAAAATAAATTTATTAAAACAATTATAGGAACAGAAACATATAGGTAACCACATAACCACAATACATGTATTATCATAGATAATATAGCAGAGGCAAACCCTAGTTATAGATGTATAGGTCGTTATCTGTCACATAAATGAACGAGCCAAAATTTCAATAGAAAGCTTATTTAGTCATTGACTGATTATACCAAAGGATTAGCAGAGTCTTAGTTAAAACAAAACAAACAGTTTACTAAACAATAAGTTTGGTCTTGGAGATTCGAACCAAAAACCTAACTCTCCAATTTTCTACAACAAGCAAACAATCGACAGCACTCTGACTTAGTTATTCACTTTTAAACAAAAGAAAATCTATGACATAACAATAATTAACTCGAGGCCGAGCTTCATCGGGTAATATTTTATATTCCTTTAGACTTCCATTCTTTTCTTATGATCAAAGTCATTATAATAGAACTGTATTGCTAGCTCATTATCGAGCTCTAACCCTTTAATTATTTTCATGTGAATGTACAGAATCGACAGAGACTTATTTTTTTTACAATAAAAACTTTAATTGCAGATAAAAATCTAAGTATTTAAATCCACAGCCACACGATTTAAACAGAACGATTCTATCCCTGTTGTAGTGCATAGTTCTCTAGCTATTCAAGTAGAATCTATACAAGTAGGTATTATAACAACCAGGGAGTAAGTATTACAATATCTAAAACTGGGAAAAACCCCAACTCGACAGAGCTTTTGAACACAGAATCCATATCGTTACCACTTAAACACATAAACACAAAAACGTTGATAAACAAGACCAGGCTTTCATTCACAGCCGTGTCACCTGCCCATTCAGTAAGAGTTTTAGGAAGCGTAACCATCCCTATTACTATACACAGTATCGTATACCCAAAGGGTACGCAGACCCTTCGCAATCATTCAAACAACAAAATTATCTATGGCCGTAGTCCTAATTGTTTTTATTTACATAGAAATAGTAGATAAATGTAGAAATCTTTAACGCATTCCATTTCCAACTCATTGCACAGCCCAGAACAAAGACAGAACAAGAATTACACAAGCCTGTGTACGGGCGGAACGATATTATTATATATTTCGAAAAACCCTGGAAGTTATCCCAACCCTTTTTAAAAAGGGGTTGTAACAAAACTTAAACCAGAGGTCGTAACCTCCCTCATAGAACAGACATAGTAACAAAACTTAAACACAGAGGTCGTAACCTCCCTCTTAGAACAGGCTTACAAGCCTCTGTCCATTTTTCTTTAAAAACAAACTTTCATCACAACTATCCGGTATCAAACAACCAAAGTGCCGAAAGGAGTTCCAATAGCCACGACTACGATTGAAGCCATGTTTCCAAAATCAAAACCCTACAGTGCAAACAACCCACAAGGAGGAACGCCATGGTAAAAGACCAGGCTTACCCGTTATGCAACCCACGGCCGTAGCATGAAGTCACCCATGGTGAATGGAATCCAAGCCTGCACAAAACCCATAACCTCATTAACAACCAAATCATTTATAGTTAACCGACAAGTCTTAAAATAATTTATCGTATTCAGAACTCAAGGGTGAGACCTTTAGCTTACCAAGTTTTTTTAAAATGAAGTCATGCTCAGTAAGTAGGCTGATAGCCGTGAGCAGCTGTGGGGTGAACCCTCTCGTTCCTCCGGTACGAACTAGCTGACTTATAACCAGGAGCATGTACAACCGTAGAAGCCTCAAACCGGATCAAGCCAAAGTCTTAAGGCCACGCAATGACGGGGGTTCAATAATCACAAACACAATTACAAACCCTAGCATGATGACCAGTTACAGCTGCCAAACAACGAACACGAGTGACCCTCAGACTAAGCTAGGGATGTTACGACTGATGAGGCAGCATGCAAGCTGTTAAACACTGCAATAATGGCAACCAGACCCGTAAGTGGACTATAAAAATAAACCCTAGGCACCTGAAGACTTCCATAGATGTCAACAGTGGGTGATAAAGTTTTGCAGACAATAACATGGAGCGAAGGAACATCAATAGTCTGAGAAATGTAACAACGATGCCATTACTTAGCATAGACCTGGAGAGGTTGCAGAGAAGGACCCGAGCTCGAAGGCGAAGAGAATGACGAGGTAGGGTTTGGTCAAGGGTTTTAAAAACATCCCACGCTTGGTCCTCGTTGATACACGTAGCAGTTAAATAATTCAGGAGCTGTGGGTCGAGGTTCTATAGTCCCACGAGGGCTCCCAATAATGGTTAATCAATTTAAACATTATCATAAGAATATCCATTTACAATAATATTCATAAGTGCAAACTTGCCAAAATACCATATTCATCCATGTTGTCGATTAACTATCATAGCATTGATCCCCAATTAGGATGTTAAACCAAAGTTATAAACTTGTCAACTTTCCCATGTTAACATATACCTCGAATTGGTATTGGAACGCCATAAAGTTTGGACCTACAAACAAGGTATTGGTGATAATAACTTCAATGATCAACGATCTCAATGATAATCTTATCATTGTTGAAAAACAAACACTCATAACATGTATATTTAAAACAATATGGTAAAATCCTCATAATGAATAATTCATATATCAATAATCAAACCTAGGAAAAAGTCTTAACACTTTGTATCATGTTCAACAAAACCTTGAAGTCCCTTCTATCATTATTACATGATGAGTTCAATCATTTATTGAAAACAAAAGACTAGATTTAAACAAGTTTATGATCTTGTTCAAAATATCACGTATGGAAACAATAAATAGCATAATAGAAGTCATTTGGAGAATGATATAATGTAAACCATAATTGGTCCGAATAATATAACACTATCGTATCATAACCTCAGTCTCATGAGAAGAGACACAAGTTTACATCCATCTATGGAACATGTAACTGACAAAATAGTAAAAACAATGCTAGTATTAAGCAATGTATACGAGGAAGTATTACCGATCCGTTACAAGAGGAAATGTAAAAGATACAATATCTCTATCAGTACTCTAAGTTACTGTAGAGAGGTAGAGCATAAGTAACTGACATTTTTTTATGTTGAGATAATATTGTAGGGATGGGTAAAAACTTGCTACTGTTTTATGATGGAACTTTAACTGGCAGACAGCAATTTATACGACTTATTGTTATTGCTTAAGAAAGACTAGACTTGTGTTATCTTAAATACACCACGTGTTATTTAAAAGTATAGTCATGAGAAACAAGTGTTGTCTTCAATTAAAAACAACTACTTACATCGTAAACAACATAAGACAGGTATCGACAAGACATAGTGATATCTTTAACTTCCAAGCTGAGCAATTTAAAGTATAAGACAAATTTATTTCTGAATTCTGAACTGAACATGAATCAAAAGTATTCTACCTTAAGGAGCTTGATACACCTGGTTAGCACCTTTAGACCTATTCATTGAATGAGCTGGTAAAGATAAATTGACTTATGATGCCGACATTACCTGTGTATCTGTAAGCGAAGAAAGAAATTGTTGCGTTAGCTCGAAAGCTAAGTAAGCCAGTCCATCATAGCATTTTCCCCCTTGCGGTTGAACAAACAGAAAACAATCAGCGACATTTAAAGAACTCATAATAATATTTAAGTACAACAAAGTTCATTCCGACATCTGTACCATTACATAAGCTAAACAGATAGATAATCAACTGCATTAATTAACATTTATTGCTATTTTAAAACTTTTAAATTTTTCTGAAAATATCGGGATTTGACATTACCTCCCCTACCAGATCTGACAGATCCCATTATCATCAGGTAATCCCTGCTCTGCACTACGTCTCTGTCGTATCGATGTCTAAGCCCTAGAACCGATTTATAAATTTAATTTGAGATCAATGATATGTGACTGCGTTCAGTCTCTCACCTGTGCGTCTCTGCCCTGTCGATCTTTTTGCTCATAATAAAACCTATCCCAAAGTCATGAAATGTGTAGTGATAAACGAAACCCTTTCTATCTCAGCATTCATGGTAATTACGATGGGCTAACAAACTGTTGCAGGAAACCCTAAGAGATTTTTTGAGACTCTGATATTGTTGCGTATGTTGGAAAAATTTTAAAATGTAATAGTATCTTTAGTAGTCTGTCTATCTCAACAGAGCTGTCGACAGCTTGATGGAGACAGCTGGACGATCTGAGGGTTAAGCAATCTTCGGTACTGAGCTCAGAGTCTAATAGACAGTGATCTCCAAGAACTGAAGCTTTCAATTTGTGTTCAAAACTCTTTTGCTGTTATGAATTACCGTGGCTGAATTTTGCTTGATGAACTGTCGATTATGTTTTCGACATTTGAAATTTACATGGATAATTACGATCCCAGAATTCAGTTGACGGCTTATAGGCAATTAATTATGTTATGTCCTTGGGTAAAGATAATAGAAAAATCGTGGACAATAAATTAAAAGAATTTGGGAACATTATTATCTTAACATATGTAAGAGAAATGCAAGAGTAGAGTATATTGTGTTATGATTACGTCTCATTTCAATTTATTATAAATACCACTTTTAAATTGGAAATACTTTGAATTATATTCAATTCCTTAGATTAAATATATGTGAGCATATCAATTGAGATGTATGCAACGGTAAGGTTCTATCGATAAGAAATTAGAATGAATGGATTTAAATCTACGGTCACATTTAAATGAATGAAATAATAATCCCAATTTAAGTGCATACCATCCATCATGTGTAGTATCTAAGAGCATGCGTTTCCCATCTCTCTACCAGTGCATTCAGCTAGAGGTTAACATCTTCTATTGTTTTTATTTTGGCAGGAATCAACCGATTTTTGGATGATGATAACTGAACGCGATCCCCAGATTTCAGAAATGCCATTTGTTATTTCAGAATAAGGTGGTCATACAACAAGGGTTTCCTTCTGCCAGAAATGCCATTTGTTATTTCAAAATAAGGTGGTCATACAACAAGGGTTTCCTTCTGCATAGGATAACTGAGATTCGAATCGAATCAATTCTTGGAACAATTGCAGAACTAAATTAAATTTACACTTTGCTTAAATTTAAACTGTGTATATATTATGTTTACTGTTTAAATTTATATGTGTGGAATAAATTATGAAAATCTTAAAAGCTTTGCAAAAAATGAATGGCCTGAAATGTGTAGGTCTTGATCTTATTTTACATCTTCACTATGATAAAGTAAGTTGGATGAATGTGGAATGAGGTTAGTTAAGACAATAGATTCCCAACCAAATATGGTAGCAAAACCATTAGAATTAATTAGGAATAAGTTTTGGTCATTATACAAATTTGGTTCTATAGCACATGGTTTAGATTTTAAGGAATAAGTCTTTGTTATTATATAAATTTGGTTTAGTTAAAGTCATTTGATCCTTATTTTTTTTTAGTTTTAGTTTTTAAGGAATTAATCTTTGTAATTATATATAAATTTTGTTGTTTTTATTTTTAAAAAATTAATGTTTTTTTTCTAGAAAAAATTCAAAATTATTTTGGTATTAACAAGTTGTAAAATATTTTAAAATTAAAGTTATGTGAAATGCATAAATTTTTCAAACTTAAAGTTTAGTTATTTAAATAAATATCATGCTATTCAAAATTTATATAAATTAAAGTTAATTATTATTACAATAATCATTCTAAATTTATATTCATTTTCAATTTATTAGTTACATTATATTTTTTCATATAATAAAATATATATAAAATTAAATATGTAGATTATCACTATAACTTACAATCATTTTTTATATAAAATTAAATATGTCACAATAACTTACAATCATTTTCTCTTAAGGTTTTTGGTTAAATTTTTTTTAATAATTTTTTTATTAAAATGTAATATTGTCATTTTATAAATATATGTATTATATTTTTCTTTATCATAAATTTCATTTAAGATTAAATATATTAAATTTGATAATATATTAAATATATTAAATTTAATAATATTAATTAAATAATCTATTAAATTTAATATATTTAATATTTAATTATTAAATAATATATTTAATATTTAATTAATTTAATAAATATATTAATTATTTAATAAATATATTATTTAATTAATAAATATATTAATTATTTAATTAATATATTATTTAATTAATAAATATATTAATTATTTAAGATTATTAATAAATATATTAAATTTAATAATATATTTAATTCTATAAATATATGTAAATATACTTTTCTTTGTAATAGATTTTTCACATTATATTAAATTTACATCAATTTCCACATTTTTACATTTGAATGGCTTCCTATTGAAATTTCTGAGTAAGTAGAGAACCCACAATCTTAATTTATGATTGAGAAGTTATATGGAAAGGAAAGCACTGAAATAAGAAACACAACAAAATCAAGATAAAGAACACAATCATCATCATCATTATGTATCTCACCTTTAATTTGTGGAATAGGAAACACAACAAAACTCAAGATGAAGAGCACAACCATCATCATCATTATGTATCTCATCTTTAATTTGTGGTCTTGGAACATTTTTCTTTATTCATATTTATGTTTTTAGGATTTTATGATTTGAATGTTATTGTTATAGTTCATTAAAATATAGTTTAGCTATTAATTATTTTCAATGTTAATTATATCATGGTAATTTTTTTAATGTTTTTTATTAAAATAATAAAAAAATTATTTCAATAAATTATTCAAGATTATTAATCACATCCATATCCTTATACCATTACCATTAATGTTAATAAATTAATCTCATATATATATATATATATATATATATATATATATATATATATATATATATATATATATATTTAACAGTAATTAAACACAATCTTGTAACCTTATAAAGTTATTATTCTTACTTATTAAATATTTTATTTCTACGTTATTACTTCTTAACTATGGCTATATAACATATAAATAATAATATTAATAATACTCACAATAATATTAAGAACATTAATATTAATATTAATAATAACACTAATAATATTATTATCAACATTAATCTTGAAAATGTTAAATGAAAAATATCAACATAGCTTCATCAATATTAATATTAATAATAACACTAATAATATTATTATCAACATTAATCTTAAAAATGTTAAATAAAAAATATCAACATAGCTTCATCATGATAAAAAATTAAACAAATTAATAAAATAATACCATTACTATTAATAATATGAATAAAATATATATATATATATATAATATATATATATGCATTTATGTTTAACAATTAAACGCAATCTTATAACTTTATAAAGTTATTACTCTTACTTATTACATATTTTATTTCTACATTATCATTATTATTTCTTAATTGTAGCTATATAACATATAAATAATAAAAATAATACTTACAATAATATTAAGAACATTCATATTAATATTAATAATAACACTAATAATATTATTATCAGCATTAATCTTATAAATGTTAAATAAAAAATATCAACATAGCTCCATCATGATAAAAAGTTAAGCAAATTAATAAAATAATAGCATTAATATTAATAATATGAATAAAATTTATAATATTAATATTAGCATTAATAATAACATTAGATAGTTAAAACATAACATTAAGATAGTTAAAACATAACATTAATTAACATTAATAATAAAATTGACATTAACAATATTAATAAATCGGTATTAATAAACATTAGCATTAATATTAAAATTGATATTAACATTAACAATATTAATAATTTTAAACAATATGATTAAATATAACATAACATTATTATAACACAATATAACATAACTTTATAAAATTATTACTTCAACCATATTGTGATTGATATCAACATTAAATACATTATTAAATTTAACTAACATTTGTACATAGATTTAATCGTGCATACATTTTTCAATGGGAAATAAATTTGTTGTTAATGTTTGAGATATAATTTTCCAATTTCTCTATGTATTGAAAACAAAACAAAATAGCAATGATGTCATGTATGACATAACTAAAATTATTGATGAAATTATAGTAGATGTAAAATGGACCTTTATAGGGATTGCAAGGTGAGATAACAATTGGTCAACATCCAAATGTTGCATAACCAAGTTCAACTATTGTCCAACATGTTAACCATGACTAGCCATGGTTAAACATTCTCAACCATACTCAATGGTAAACTAAATATCAACTATAGTAACTAATCATTGTTAACCATGATCAACCCATAGTGAAGGATAGGAAACTATGGTTAACTATAGTAAACCATGGTCATCAACATTAACCATAATCAAATATAGCCAACCAATTTTAAACATTTTCAAACAAAGTCAACCATGGTTAAGAATGAACACTTATGGTCAAGCATATTAAATTATAGTCAAGCAAGGTAAGCATGAACACTTATGGTCAATTATATTCACTTATAGTCAATCATGGTCAACTAACTAGGATCAACCATAGTCAAGCATGGTCAAACCCCATGAACAACCATGCTCAACCATGAACAACCATGGTCAACCATTGTCCACCATGAACAACCATTGTCAACCACGGTCACGCCCTGAAAAAACATGGTCACCCATGAAAAACTATATTCAACTATAGTCAACAATGGTCCACTATATTCAACTATAGTCAACCATGACCAACCATAACAAACAATGGTCACCATTGGTCAACCATTAATACACCAAAAACCAATCAAAATTCATCCATAGTCAATCAAAGCCAACAAAAGTCAACCATGAGAAACCAAAGTCAAGCACAGTTAACTATGGTCAACCATAGTCAACCAGTAGTTCCAAATTCAACCATGGTCAACCTAAAAGTCAATTAGCAGTCAAGTAAAAGTCTACCATGGTCAACCATGGTAAACGTAAGTTAACCATGGTCTATATTGGTCAAACCATGTACAACCATAGTCAAGCAAAGTTAACCAAAAGTCAATAATGGTGAATGAAAGTCAAACATGCTAAAAAATGTCAACCATTGTACATCATTATCAGCCATAGTCAACCAAAAGTCAACCATGCTTAGCCAAAATCGGCCATGGTGTTCCAAAAGTCAACCACGATCAACTAAAAAGTTATCCAAAAGTTAAGCAATGTTAACCATAATCAACTAAAGCAAACCATGGTCAACCAAAGTCAACCCATTGTCAACCAAAGTTAACCATGATCAACCAAAGTAAAGTAAATTCAACCATGGTCAACCATGGTAAACCATAGTTAGTCAAAGTCAACCATGGTTAACCACAGTTAACCAAAGCAGCCAAAAGTTTACCTTAGTTAATCAAAGTGAACCATAGTGAACCATAATCAACAAAGTGAACCATGGTCAACCATATTTAACCATGTTCAACCATAGTCAACCATGCCTTGGCCAAAGTCAACCAAAAGTCAACTATGGTCAACCAATTTTAATCAAAGTCAACCAAAAGTCAACTATGGTCAACCATTTTTAATCAAAGTCAACCATATTCAATAATGGTCAACCACAGCCAATCATTCTTAACCAAAACTCAACCGAAGTCAACCATAATCTACCAAAAGTCAACCATGATAACCAAAGTCTACCAAAGTCAACCATGGTCTACCAAAACTCACCTAAATTCAACTTTGGTGAGACAAAGTCAACCATAGTCAACTAAAAGTCAACCATGGTCCACCATGAACAACCATTGTCAACCACGGTCACAGCCATGAAAAAACATGGTCACTTATGAAAAACCATATTCAACTATAGTCAACAATGGTCCACGATATTCAACTATAGTCAACCATGACCAACCATAACAAACAATGGTCACCATTGGACAACCATTAATACACCAAAGCCATTCAAAAGTCATCCATAGTCAATCAAAGCCAACCAAAAGTCAACCATGAGAAACCAAAGTCAAGCACAGTTAACTATGGTCAACCATAGTCAACTAGTAGTTCCAAATTCAACCATGGTCAACTAAAAGTCAATTAGCAATCAAGTAAAAGTCTACCATGGTCAACTAACCAAAAGTCAACCATGATAACCAAAGTCTACCAAAGTCAACCATGGTCTACCAAAACTCACCTAAATTCAACTTTGGTGAGACAAAGTCAACCATAGTCAACTAAAGTCAACCATGGTCCACCATGAACAACCATTGTCAACCACGGTCACGCCATGAAAAAACATGGTCACTTATGAAAAACCATATTCAACTATAGTCAACAATGGTCCACGATATTCAACTATAGTCAACCATGACCAACCATAACAAACAATGGTCACCATTGGACAACCATTAATACACCAAAGCCATTCAAAAGTCATCCATAGTCAATCAAAGCCAACCAAAAGTCAACCATGAGAAACCAAAGTCAAGCACAGTTAACTATGGTCAACCATAGTCAACCAGTAGTTCCAAATTCAACCATGGTCAACTAAAAGTCATTAGCAATCAAGTAAAAGTCTACCATGGTCAACTAAAAGTCAATTAGCAGTCAAGTAAAAGTCTACCATGGTCAACCATGGTAAACCTAAGTTAACCATGGTCTATATTGGTCAACCATGTACAACCATAGTCAAGCAAAGTTAACCAAAAGTCAATAATGGTGAATGAAAGTCAAACATGCTAAAAAAATTCAACCATTGTACATCTTTATCAGCCATAGTCTACCAAAAGTCAACCATGCTTAGCCAAAATCGGTCATGGTGTTCCAAAAATCAACCACGATCAACTAAAACATTATCAAAAGTTAAGCAATGTCAACCATAATCAACTAAAGCAAACCATGGTCAACCAAAGTCAACCATTGTCAACCATTGTCAACCAAAGTCAACCATGATCAACCAAAGTAAAGTAAATTCAACCATGGTAAACCATAGTTAGCCAAAGTCAGCCATGGTTAACCACAATTAACCAAAGCCAAGCAAAAGTTTACCTTAGTTAATCAAAGTGAAACATAGTTAACCATAGTGAACCATAATCAACCAAAGTGAACCATGGTCAACCATATTTAACCATGTTCAACCATAGTTAACCATGCTTGGCCAAAGTCAACCAAAAGTCAACTATGGTCAACCAATTTTAATCAAAGTCAACCAAAAGTCAACTATGGTCAACCAATTTTAATCAAAGTCAACCATATTCAATAATGGTCAAACACAGCCAATCATTCTTAACCAAAACTCAACCGAAGTCAACCATAATCTACCAAAGTCAACCATAGTAACCAAAGTCTACCAAAGTCAACCATAGTTGACTTTGGTCAGCCAAATTCAAGCATAATCAACCAGAGTCAACCATGGTCTACCAAAACTCACCTAAATTAAACTTTGGTCAGACAAAGTCAACCATAGTCAACTAAAGTCAACCATGGTCAACCAATGTCAACCAAAGCGAGCGAAAAGTCAACCAAAGTCAATTTTGGTTATCCATAGTCAACCATTTTCTAACTAAAGTCAACCATGGCTAAGCATAGTTAACCAAACACAACCAAAAGTCAACCTTAGTCAACGAAGGTAAACCATGGTCAACCTTAGTGAACCATAATCAACCAAAGTCAGCCATGGCAAAGTAAAGTCAACCAAATTCATCCATGGTCAACTAAATTCAACCATGGTAACCAAAAGACAACCATTCTAATCCAAAGTCAATCATGGTTGACCAATGTCAACCACGGTCAACCATAAACAACCATAATCAACCTTGCTCAACCATGGTTAACCAATCTCAACCTTGGTCAACCATAGTGAAATACAAAGAGAGATTAGTCAACCATGGTTGGCCATGGTTGGCAATATTATTAATATTAATATTATTTTAAAATATATTATTTTGTAATAGTAATAATAATTTACACTTTATTATTATTGTTATTATTATTTTACAATAATAATAATAATAATTATAATTAAATAATTATAATTATAATTATTATAATTAAATAATATTATTAGTAATTATTATTATTATTATAAAAAATAATAAAAAAATAAGAATATAAATTATCATTATTATTAATAATATTATTATTATTCTTATTTTTTATTATATATATATATATATTTTTTTTTTGGGCCGAAAAAATCACCTTCCTGCTATTCCGAAGGAATTAAGGAAAGCTTGAAATACAATCATTACATTATGGGAATCTGGGTGGGGAGCGCAACAAATTCCTCCCAACCACCCAAGCTACAACCAATGGACCTTTATATTTTTAATTATAATTGCCAATCTTTATTATAAATTATTTTTTTCTTATTTAAATATATATTATATTTTCTTATTTATAATAATAAAAATAAATTCGTGAGATGTAGAACAGTTGGTGGCAGGGTATGGTTAAGACGCCCCCTAAGCGGAAAGGTCGTCGGTTCTAATCTCGCGGATACCAAAAAATCCAACCAGGTTAAGGGTTGGTGCGGTCCAGGCCGTGTGCGATCCCCAGGTGATTTTGACGGCTTAGATACCCCTGGTTCGTGGTAACTTAGCCAAAGGCAAACTTGCTAATCAAGGAGGTTCCACCACTTTGCAAAAACAAAAAAAAAATTAAAACATTTAGAAATTTTCTTATATTTTTAAAAATATTTTATAATAATAATAATAACAATATTGGCATTCTCTTATTTTTTATTATTTTTTTTATATTTTTATAAAATTATAATAGTTATAAATAAAAATAAGAAATAATAATAATAATAATAATTAAAAATTAATAGTAAAAATAATAATAATTAATTATTAAAAATAATAAAAATAAAAATAATTAATTATAGTAAAACTAAAATTAAAAATAATTAATTATTATTTAAATTAGGAATAAATAAAAATAAGAAAATATAATTATAGTAAAACTAAAAATAATTAATTATTATTTAAACTAAGAATAAATAAAAATAAGAAAATATAATTATAACAATAAAAAAAAATATTTTGCAATTTTAATAATAAAAATAATATTTTTTTTAATAACAATAATAGTAAGATATTATTATTATTATTATAAACATTTATGCCACATTGCCATGTATGGTTTACATATGTACACAATAATAATTTATTATTATTATTATTATAATAAAGTATATTTAATAATAGTAATAGATGTTATTATTATAATTAAATAATTATTATTATAAAATATTCAATTATTATTCTAAATGATTTATAATTTATTAAACATAATTATAAAGTATTTATTTGTATAAAATACTTAAAATTAGATTTGTTACGAAATAATTAATTAGTTTTATAAATTATTTATTATTTATTAATTATAATTATGAAAAAATAAATTTTATAAATAAAAATAATTATAATTTTAAAATAGTAATATATATTATTATTAATATGTTCGCAATCATAATATTAATATTAAAACTCACCAAATATATCCCGCGGGTCGACCGTAAACTAACAAGCCATATTAATATAAGCCATAATCTTAATATTAATATAGCTTGCTAGAACTATCTCTACAAAAATCTTTCTTTTTATCCACATTTTTTCATTTATCTTTACCTTATAAATTAATTCTTTATTCTCTTTATCTTACTATATTATTTAATTTATATTTTTTCTCATTCTTTTTTCTTCTTTAATTAATTTCTCCTTCGAACATTAATAAGCTTTTTAATCTCCTTCTACATACTTTTTTTACTTAATTTTCTTTAACTATGCTTTAATTCTCTTATTTGTTTTCTTATCCATTTAATTTTCTCTCCTCTTGCCTTTTGAATTTGTAAACCAATCTTCTAGTTGATTAGTCATTTTTAATACTAATTATTTCATCCTTAGTATAATATAATATGACAATTTATCCATTTTCAAATATATATACTTGTTTACTTAAATTATTAATTTATTGATTATTTTAACTTTATTTATTTATTTATTCTATTTATATTATATATACATATAATTAATTTATTGATTATTTCAACTTATTGTAAAAATTTCCTATCCTTTAACTAATTTTTAACTCAGTTTATTTTCATTATAATTTTATTTAAAAAAAATTAATTTAATATTTTCTCCTAATTACTAGTTTTTAATTTATTTTATCTCATAATTTTAGGATTATTGAAGCGAACTAACTTTCTCCTCATTACCCCCACCACGGGTGCAGAATGGAGGCCATCCATCGGATGTGACTGTCAGCCAGGGGGCCAGACACATGCTCGCCCACACTAACCACGAGGTTGGGCATGTGCCTGCCCATCCCACCCACACGCCCCAGAAAGAATTATAGCTCAACATGGCTGCCAACTGCTCGTCTTATCCAGTGTGCACCCCGTCTTGTCTTCAATATCCCATCCAGATCAATGCAATGGCCATTACTTCCACGGAAAATGATGAGTGAGGAAGTACCTCAACTCTTATGGATAACACAGGGAGCAGAAGGAAATGGGTCCTTGGTTTCCAGGGCGGCATGATTCAATACAACAGTTTCAAATGCATTCGTCTCATATCCCAACGATGCACTCTCTGCAACAAGATGCTCGTTCTCTGGTTTGGTAGCTCGTTATATGCGTGGACTACAGATGTTGCAGATATGTCGCCCACCAAGAGAGCGTATACCCGTTGCGCGGTCAAGCAGACAAGCACCTCCTCCGATCAACCGTTGCGTTTTATGCGCTGTGTCGTGTGGAAGGCACGTCGGTATAAGGATGAGATCCCGCATAAAGCTCAGAAAGAAATCCAAGAGGCAGAAGAGGATGCCCTGGTTTCTAGAGGGTGTCTCACTGACGCCGAAATAAGGAGTGAGTTCGAGGCCCTAGTGCCGGACCCGGGGGAGTACCAGGGGTCGAGCCACCTTGTACCAAAAAAATCTTGACTATCACTGCTCTCATAAAGCAGTCCTTGGAAAGGCCTTTGCTGACAGAGGTGAATCCCAGGTTGAAATCCTACTCCAGCAGGATGAAATGGTCAGATACCTTAAACAAATTCTCTACAACTAGCAACATATAGCACAACATCTCGGCATTGCTCTTGCTAAGGAGCCTTCTTCCCAGGTTGGACCAACTGGTTTAAACTAGTAGTTCTATTTTGGTTAGCTCTAGTCTTTTGGCCCAGTTCCATCTTTATTGTTTTTGTTTATGTTTTCTATTTACAATTACATGGCAATCTTGCTTACTAGTATGAAAGTAAAACTCAAACTTAGAACAGTATTGTTTCCTCATGAGGAAGACTTCTATTAAATCTGTTTTCAGGTCTGTTTTCTCGGTTATGAAAGGGCCGTGTAATACTCTGTTTATTTTGTTGACAGAAATATAAGGATTCACTCTATCTTACAAAAAAGAAATTCTCTCCATTAATATCCATTCTTATTTTTTGATTTCTCAAATTCCTACCTTTTTATATAATTTTTCTTTATTTTAATTAATTTCTTTAATGACTAATTTTTCCCTTACCTATTTATACCTAGCTAATTTCTTTTTTAACCATATGCAATTTCTCTCTTTGAGAAGAACCTGGAACAATTAATTGATGAAATACACAATCTATCAAATCACATAATATTTTTATTGATCGCATCCCACTTCGAGGGGGCAACCTCCTTTGAGCAAGCTCAATACAAAATAACTTCATGGTACCTTCATTGGTCTCAACACAAACTTATATACTAATTCTAAGCGCCAATACCATGTGCCAATACAAACCATGGGCCAATACAAACTATGGATCAACAAATACTACGGGACGACTTACAAAGAATATGCGTCCAACAACAATAATACACACTATGGATCAACAAATACTATGGGACAACTTACAAAGCATATGTGTCCAACAACAATATACTAACAAACTAAAGAGAAGGGTTGACATGGGTTCCTAACATCCCCTCCCCCTTAGAAAAAGCTTTGTACTTAAAGCTTTAGATGTGGAAATTGTTGTTGAATCTGAAGGAGTGGTTCCCATGTAGCATCCTCTGGTTGCATTCCGTGCCACTGAATTAAGACCTCTGTGATAGAGCGAGAGAGAAGCTGATGAGTGCACTCATTGAGAACAGCCTCCGAATCCAAAAGTATGGATCCTTCATTATCCAGTTCTGGTAAAATAGTTTGTCCTTTGATTTTATGTGACTCTACAAATTATTACGCCATAGGCGTTTCACCACAGAGGTCCATAACCTCCACGTCAGTTAGATTCCTCGCTCATGGAGTGAATGGAATCCTGACACGTGGATGGTTATGCTTCGCTGCGGCTACCTGCACTAACGTTATTCGCATGGGAGTTGGAAAAATATCACATTTATATCATTCTCTTTATTCCATGACAGGTTGCTCCATTGGGGTAGTTGCAATATTAGCCCTGATAATGACTAGTGAGGGATTGCTCATTCCTACTTTCCCATTCGATTTTCGGAGCTAGCTACATCTGATTTTAGCTTGTTTGTTTCACCTTCGGTTCAGGTATCGACAATATCCCTTCTGAGCTAATTCAACCAATAAATTGGTCGAGCCAAAATTGTATCTAGAATGCTTATTTCACCTTCAGTTCCAGAATTAAAACCTCAAGCTCCAAGGGTTAAGACATTGATGGGAGGCTCATGCTGGAGGGAGTAGTAGCGGTGGCTGGACGAGAAAAATTTAGTCTCGTTGAGTTGGGCCGCAATGGCGGCATAACTCGGCGAGTTGGGCCGAAATAGCGGCAGAACTCATTGAGTGGAGCCGACACGTTCGGCGAATTTGGCCGAGTTGCACCGATAGAGTTGCGGAAATGTCCGAGGAAAAGGAAGAAAAATTTCAAAAAATTTCAAGTGTCTTTCGGCGGAAGAACTCGGTGAGTTGGTCCGCAACAGCGGAAGAAATCGGCGAGTTGGTCCGAAATTGCGCTAGAGCACAGTAAGTTGATCCACAACGGTGGAAGGACTCAGGGAGTTGGCCCAAGCCGAAATAGCGGCAGAACTCGCTGAGTGGAGCCGACACGTTCGAAGAATTTGGATGAGTTGTACCGACAGAGTTGCAGAAATGCCCAGGGAAAAGGAAGCAAAATTTCAAAGTGTCTTTCGGTGGAAGAACTCGGCGATTTGGTCCGCAACGGCGGAAGAACTCGGTGAGTTGGTCTGAAATTGTGGCAGAACACGACAAGTTGATTCGCAACGGTGGAAGGACTCAACGAGTTGGCCCGAAATTTTTTTCTAAGTGTCTTTCGGCAGAAGAACTCGGTGAGTTGGCCCGCAACGGCGGAAAAGACAGATGAGTCCGTCGAGCAGCGAAACTCAGCGAGTTGGTCCGCAACGGGTCGGAAGAGAATGGAGAAGTCCACCGAAATAGGGAATTTTAGTCATTTTCCAGGGAGATTTTTCAGATGCCGAAAGTTGAAAAATGCCATGGAACTTATGCGCCAGATTGCGCCAAATCGAAGGATTTACAAAAAAAAAAAAAACGAGGTCATTGCCCTCGACCCGCCCTGCAGTGGCCCCCATCGTCCCCCAGAGACAGTCGTTTAAAGTGTGAAATGCATTCTCTATGCTTGGGAGGAGAAGCAGGAATTGCATAGAAGGTTGTGGAAGCCTTATTAAGAGTAATTGGCTGTAATGTGCATTACAAAAGACCAATGGGAGCAACAAGGCAATGTTGATAAGAGGGAAATTCCTCACCTTAAACTATTTATGTTTATATCATAAGAATTGCATGTTTGAAAAATAGCAAGAATGAATGTCATACACTTATGAATATACTGAATTGCTAATTCATGGAAAGATCATAGCTAATGATTGCTTGTATTCTTAGTAGGGAAGCCAAGAAAAGGATCAGCTATGATGTGGAGGCAGAACTCCATGTCATGATGAGGAATTGGAAAGGGAGAATTCCTTAACTCCTATCTTTCTATTGTGTTTTTATTTCCTAAGTTTTATATACTGGAAATTATGGCATAGGGACGCTGGAAATGCAAGAGAATAATGCATATGAATTAGTGGGCATGATTAGAAGAGTTATTGCATAATGCATGTGAATTGCTTATGCATGAGCATGATGTTGCATACTGATAAAGGTAGTGAGGTTACACATGCAATAGCCCATTAATGGTATCCCCTATGATTGATGACTATTAATGTTGTTGATAATGGTTGTGGGAATCAAACCATAGAAGCATGATTGAAAATGCAAGAGATTAGATAGATGAGATGAATATGCACTAGATGGCATATAAATAAACATTGCACGGTGCATGTGAAAATGTTTGTGCATGTATATGATATTGCATATTGGTAAAATAGTGAGGTTTTACATATGCAATGAACCACTTAAGATAATTATTGTGGTTGCTAATAATTAGTTGTGTTCGCATTGGTTGTAGGACCAAAGACAACCGAAGCATGGTTAAGGATGTAGATGATGTTGTTGCATATGACCAACAACCTTATGAGGAAAGGATGGTGCAACAAATTTGTGATCATGAGGTTAGAAAAAGGACTGTGAAGCCTTGGCAAGAGGCCAACTGAAAAGGTAACATCAAGCAATGTTAATGACAGCCATGCAGGTGATGGTTATTTGTGCTTAAATCACATAAATGTTGAAAGAGGATTTGGTAAAGTCTCTTCAACTATGTTTAAACTATGTTGATTTGGTTTGCATGTAGTATTGAGTGCCTGAATGTGAATGTCAACCCACCAAGTATGGTGAGGTGCGGGTAAGTGAAAGCAGGGAGCCTTACACCCTATAGTTTCTTATAAACCTCAATGCATTCATATGAAATTATATCATAACATTTGTGTATGTTGGTTGTGGGTTTAACAACCAAAGCAAGTGAGAACTTATGGTCATGTTGTAGTGCATGCCATATGAGATAGGCATGGTTAGGCCATAATATGTTGGAATGCATAGTATTCATGGATTAATGCAAGGTTGTATTGAGAGGTTATGCATCGAGTGAATGCACATTAAAATATTATGTAAATGTTGTGAATGTGCATGCATATGTGTGGGTGCATATGTTGAGATGCATTGTGTGAATGCATGGGTATGACATATATATGTTTCAATGTAGTTAGATAATAGATGAAATGGTGGACTATTACTAATCCTGAGACCATTTCATGAGCTTCTATGAATGTAGGAGAAGGATTGCATGAAGAAGGTAGACATGTGATGGGCTACCAGAGCACTCTGTTGGAAGGACAGAGCTGCATGGAATGTGAAGTAATGAGTATTTATAGTTTATTGCATGGATAGTGTGACCGTGTCTTGCAATTTTATTGTGATAATGATGAATATATAGAAATGTATATATTTCATTGCATTTAAAATGTTAACAGCTGAAAGTGTTTGAATTATTGAGTGTTATAATTCTGATATCACTTCAATGACTGTTGTAGCAATGAAAAGATTATATGCATAGATACTCATAACGTGTTTGGCTGATTAAAGTTCAGATTTCAGGTAGAAAGGTCTTGCGTATGGCAATGAGGATAATTCCATAGTAAAGATTGGAATCTACCATGTGTAGAAGCCAAAGGTTATGAGAAGGTTCTCATGGTTGTAACTTATGCATGAAACAAATATGAAAATTGTCTGATTTAAGTTCATGAGAATAATCTCATGGTTGCAAATCTAATTTCTATAGGAAAATAGATTTGTAGATTTCAAATTTGAGAATTTGCTTATAATTGCTAATCACTGTTTGAGGACATGTTGTAGGTGGATGTTCATGTATGGTAGCAAGGGTAAAACCATAATGGACAGAGTGATACCACTTACAAGAGCCAAACGATATGAGGGTGGCCTCATGGTTAAACAAATCAATTTCTGTATGAGGCATAATTGTCAATTCGTGTTGAATTAATTATTAATGCTATTCATTGATTATGGAACAATCATATTTGAAGCTTATTGCTAAATATTGCTGACTGTTTGTCTATTTGATAAGTGTGCTAGGATGACACATTGCAGGAAGACCATGTGTGATGGACTGCAAAAGCCAAACTAGATGGGAAGGATCCCATGCTTTGGAAATGTGTTTCGGGTGAAACGCCATTGTAAATGTCGATAATGTCTCAACCGAACTGCATGTTGGTAAAGCATGTGAGTGAGATAGTAAAATTATGCCAAGAAGGCATGTGTGGGTTATGGAACGTGAAAAGATTGGGGTGGAAAACTGAAGGATTGTTCACTCAAAGAAGGGAGCCCCCATTCTTCGCAAATGAAGAAAAGATACATCTTTGAGTATTCTATAACCCTAACTAAGAATATACATGTCTGGTTATTAGATTTGATATGCAAAGCATGTTTCATTGTTTCATTCTTATTCCAGACTGCTTGAGTGTGATTAAGGCCTACATGTCTAACATCAGAAAGGGATGAATACCTTTCGGGTAATGGGTTATGTTAGGGTTGTCAATATTGACTACACCCTAAGGGAATGGATGCATTCCTGGTGTTTCAATACTTGATAGTGAATGTTATGAAATATGATTACAATTTTAGAGCAGCAATACGGATGATCCTGCTTATCCTTCTTGTGCTACCAGCTTACACAAATGCAATTTGGTGTTGCACGTTAAGAGGCAAAGTGAAGAAAGGGTGCTCAAGAGAACTGTATGGGAAGTGGTAACCTTTCTATGCTCACACTAAAGGACACTAGAAGAGATGGATAGACCCGAGGAGCTGTGTATAGATTTCCAGCTCAATGTACATATTATTTAAAAAACTTTTAATTTGATTTAAAATATTATTTATTTGATGATATTGGTTAAGGTCCAATAAAACTATTAATATAATGAATTTAAATTTATTTTTGGATACATCTCTTCTCATATTAAAAATGATGACCTAATATAAAAAAAAATGATATTAACTATTCTGATATTTGGATTTTGTTATGTTTTCAAAAGGAATGCCGAAAGCAAAATTTGATTTTTTTTCATAGAACTTATGCTTTTGCAGGTGATCGTTTCGCAGATCTTATGTTTTTTTCAGCGACCAAGTTTTTATGCAGCCAGCGATTGCAACACATCATATTTTTTTGCCTGGAGCATTTATTTCCTTTTGCGGTCGCTTCTTTTTTCGCCGCCTGTTTCGTGTGTTTTATGATATTTTCTCCGACCAGTGGGATCGACCAATTTTTTTTTTCGGTCGCTTCTCTTTCAACTATATCACTGAATGTTTTTCATGTTTTATGATCTTCTCTCCGACCAACAGGAGCCACCAAGCATTTTTCAAGATTCTCTCTGACCAACGGGAGCGACCAAGCATTTTCCAATTCACAATTCACAATTTAATTCACACTTTTTTAAAATTCAAATTCCTAGAGAAACATATCCATTCCTTTCAAAACCATACCGTGCTTAGTGATTTGTTTCAATTTCCTATTGGGACAACTGACATGGTGTTCATTATACAAATTTTTTCCTATACTTTTTGTTTATTTATTCCTAAAAAAACATTTCCATTCCTTTCAAAAGCATAGCGTGCTTAGTGATTTGTTTCAATTTCATATTGTTATGAGTGCCATGGTGTTCATTATGGTGTGCTATGGTGTTCATAGTCGTTTCTGACACTACAGCGTAGATGAAGTCTAGGCTTGATTGCAGATTAGATTCCATGGTGTAGTTTGACGAGAAATTTAGTGTTGTCTTATAAGGCATTTGAGTCTCTTGGTATTCTTCTTGCGGAAATTTTTGTTCCTTCTAGTTTTAATATTTTCCTACCGACGTTCATTTTTTCTATTGTTACTTTGGGATTGGAACCGCGACTCACACAAATTCTCCATCCAAGCATTTATGAGATTGATAATTAAGGTTCATAAACTTATAATTTAAATAAATCATGGAAGGGAAATGTATGAAAGAAAATGAAGAAGGTTTACAGAGAGATTTCCAAGGACGGGAAAGTCTCAGTGTGGCAGGTTTCATGTTCGGCTGGTGCAAAATTATCGGCAAGGTAATGCATAGATTTAGAGGAGCCATAGAGCAATCGAACTACCAATTTCTTAGCCAAATCATTATAGTGGAACGGACACCTTTTTTGGGGTGAGGATGGACCTTTGTGATTCATGTGGCTTCATCTTAATTATTTCCATTTTCTGTGACGTTGCTCTCTCGGTATGCTTTCTCCATGGATGTACTTCCTTCTGCTGCGTCTCCACTTCAACACTCTAATTCAATATATTATTAGCATTCACACGGGTCGTTTGGGCTTTCACACATTGATCTTTGCTAGAATTGTCTTTTATCTTTAAATTTTCAAGTATTTATAAGATGATATTTTCAGGTATTTATAAGATTTTAATGTTATATTTGTTTTACTTAAAAAGTTTCATATCCAAAGTAAAATAATGTTATATTTGTCCTATCGATTCACACAAAGGTAGTGACAGAAAAGGGGAGTTCCACTTGAAAACAGAGGAATGAAAGGGGTCCAATACCAGGCGTCTTTGAGAGGATAGTATACCTAGTCTACTTCCCCAAGGAACAATGCATATGAACAACTCACTTATATGTCATCATAAAATAGGCAACTGGTAACTTCAACATTCTAGCATTTACACAACTGTCATGGCAGCCTTGTTCTCTACACTAACTCAAAGTTTTAGCAAAAACATCATTGCATGTTTGAACTTTCGACAGCGTCTTCTTTTGAACTTTCCAGTCAACATGTTGCTGGAAACTAAAAAAATTGATAGGGAAGATTTTAGTTCCAACAGTTATGTTGAAAGGTAATTTGTACTGCATGGTTAGAAGCATCGTTGTGGAATTCCATTGGTCATTCCATTTTCTTTTGGTGTAAGGGTTGTAGATATGCACTTGTCCTCTTCAGTGTGTATAAGCCCATATCTTTCATAATATGTAGCTCAGTTACTCCTATCTGTTTATTTGTTGTTGTTAAGTTGTTATGGCTTTCAATCGATGTACTCCACAAATATTTATTTGATCAATATTATCTTGGTTATGCCCTCATATTTGCTTTTGTATGAGCAGATATGAATGATTTAGGGTCATAAACAATCTAGCTTGGACATATGAGCATTGACGACACCGGTCTCCCAATTTGTTTACAAAGTGTATTTTTAAATCTTCTAGATTGGTAACACTCATTTTCCAAAACATTTCTTCTCACCTAAGTGTCACACCATGTATGAATTTGGAGCATTCTTTGGCACATACTCACCTTAGTTTACTTCCCTTAATGTACGAGTGAGCACTCTTTAATGTGCATAATGTTATGGACTATTATAACATTCCTTGTTATGAGTTTAACATGTATTGTATGACATGAAAGCTTCTATTATGTTGATATTGTATAACATGAAAGCTTCTATAATGATGATACATGTATACATGACATTAGGGTAGCTTGCATTCATAGTAGTAATAGCAAGAACATGATTATAGATTGCTTTGCTATTTGTTGTACCTTAACCAATGTAATTTCCATTATTGGTAAAGATGTTATCCATACTCCATGCAAGGATGTTATCCAAATTCCCATTGTCAAAGCCTCATTTCTGTATTTGTAGTTGTATTTGTTCCCAATGACTATTCTGTTGTTGGAATGCATGGTTTCACTCATACATGAGCACAAGGATATAATGTATTTCAATATATTCAAGGGTTAGGTAAGCAATTCAAAACATCAAGGAAGATTTGATGTCATATCTTTGCCTTTTAATGTCCATATGGATATTTTCCTGCACTCTCATATTCAGAAGATCACATGTCTAAGAGTGATTGTTAGCAAATGGATTGTCAGAGCAAGAACTCATCGAGGAACTTTCAAGATGAAATGAATTGAAGCGAGGGTGTACCATGATCAATGACCTTGATGCTGATATTGTGTATCATGTCTATTGTGGTTGTTGGTGAGACACCTTATGCAGAAACAAATTGGGACAATTTGAATTTGAAAATTCCCTTAGGTGGAGGTAACACGATTAAGAACTTCTGTGGTTCCTTCAAATGTCTTGTAATCTTGATTTTGCCCTAATATTTTCGAAAAAAGGGTGAGTTTTCGGCTAAGTACAACTCATGCTTTTACGACAAAACATGTCACAGTTGTTTTGTGAATTTTCACATCATTTTAACGAATCTGCGCCGAGAGTTTCGCATTGGTTTTGCGAGTTGCACCGACATTTTTGCTTCATTTGAACAAGACACGCCGACCGGCTAACAACGAAAGTTTTTGGAAAAAGTAAATTGACGCCAATGTTGGTATAAAAACAACAAAGGTCGCCAACCGTTTCAATGCAAATGAGCGAATCACACTGATCGCAGACAATTACAAGAGATCAAGGTCGGGCCTTTCACACAAGGAGCCAGATGCGAGGGTTGATAGTCGTAACCATGAATATACGATGGATTATGAAAATCCTAGAAATGGAACAGTAGGGGCAAGAGAAGGAAACACTACTATAGAATTGTCAAAAGTGAATCCCCCCCTTGTTTAACTCGAAAAAAGAGAGTTGCAGGTCATGTATGAAATCCCAAATGGCATCACGTAGATTTATTGTTGTTTTTCACTGCCTTGGTTGCTGTGGTGAATACAAATTTTCCAAAAGTTGGTAATCTACTTTTGAGAATAATTATTTTCCAGCTTAAAAGGTCATTCAAACGCAATGACAAGGTTGGTTTGCCTTTATCTTATTAACTAATTTTCGGCCTTGTCAATTCCTGTTTTATTTTGAAACTATCTTTTGCATGATATGCTTATTTTATGTTTAGCTATTATGCATCCTCTGTTATTGGCAGCGACAAAATTCATAGCTCATCTAGAGAACCAACAAGTTGCACATGAGATCATTACTTTGGATGAGCTAAAAACTCGAGTCTATTTTTTTGTGATTGAAGCAACAAACCGCCAAATAGTATTGACCCATGCCTTAGAAGGTTTGGAAGGTTTAAGTTGTGTATATAAACACTATGGGCCAATGTTGTCTTTGTATCTTTATTTGTTTATTTATAGTAAATAGTGTATAAATAACAACATGTTAAGAATTGTTCGCTAGTTTGTTGAGGTGCTCAATGTTTGGAAAATGTCAAGATGAACCTTCAAACGATAAATCACCAATGATTCAATGTTGTTTTGTAGGTTGTTCTTTTATGGATCACCTCGTTGTAGGAAGTCTCCACTTGCAAAAAGCATTGCTAATGAGTGTCAAGCTGATTTCATCATTGTAAAAGACTTAAAATTCTTAACAATGTGGTTTGGAGAAACTTAGGGTAATGTACAAGAGATTTTTGACAAATCTCGACAATTTGCACCTTGTATCTTGTTCTTTGATGAGCTTGGTTCTATTGCCGCACATGTCAGATGTCGTATCTTTGATTGGCATGATACTTGAGCATAGATTTACCCGTATCTTTGTTTCTTCTACCTTCCCTCTTTTCCTACTCACGTTCACTTTGCCCCTCCGGGCAGATGCTAGTTAATAGGGACTAATAACACCACTCTTTGTTATTAGGATAGTAAAATGGTATGAATCATGCTTTGAATGGCAAGGCCATTCATTAAGTGCATTTCAAAATGTCACTTTCTCTTTTCAACATTTGCAACATGTAGGTCTAACGTCCATCTTGGCGGCTTGGGATAGGAATTTGAAAAGATTTGCAATATGTAGGTCTAACGTCCATCTTGGCGGCTTGGTATAGTATCAAATTCCAAGGCTGTCGTGTAACCACATGAGCCATATTGTTCGCACTCACCCAGAACCGGAAATTTTTATAGTCCACGCACAAGAAGTTGCTCAAGTCACGTCTCATGTCAGCTCCTTTACTCCGGGATTGAGGTTTATCGATCGTCCTGGCTGGTTTCTTGGGTTGTTGTGTGTGATTGCAAGGTGGATAGGAATCGACATGAAGATGGAGAAAGTGCTTCATATGAACGCTGGCCTTGGAGACTCCAGCTATGCTCAAAATTCCGCTGTCTTACAGGTCAGTTTTTGAATTTCAATCGATATCATTTTCTTGTTAATTATGCATTCGATTTAAGTTTATTATATATCTTGTACGGCGATGCATTACTTGCAGAAGAGCGTCTTAGAAATTGTAGAGCCTGTGTTGGAGGAAGCCATTTTATCCATGAAGATACCGGTGGATTGCAAGACATTTTGCATTGCAGACCTTGGTTGTTCGTCTGGCCCCAATGCTCTCTTTGCCGCGGAAAATATCACAAAGACCCTCAAAGTCAAATATTTATCTGCGGGCATAACTGTTCCGCAGTCCCAAGTATTCTTCAACGATCTTCCAGGTTCTGATTTCAATTCACTCTTTGGAATTTTGCCTCCTTTTTCTGCAAATACTGATATTCAGAATGAAGAGGGAGTAGCAGACAGATCATATTTCGCAGCAGGCGTACCGGGTTCGTTCTACGGCAGGCTATTTCCAGACAAGGCTCTCCGTTTCGTTCATTCATCGTTCAGTCTTCACTGGCTTTCCCAAGTATGTTTTCACATTAACATATATTATTAGACTAGATCTACCGTAGTTTGGGATCTTAAGTCAGTTTTATTAGACTAGATCTACCTAAGTCTGGGATCTTAAGTCAGTTTTCGTGTGATCATGATCAGGTTCCTGCTGAGATTTTAGAGAAAAACTCAGTGACATGGAACAAGGGCAAAATCTTCTGTGACGGATCTCAGGCGGTTGGAGAAGCTTATTTTCGTCAATATCAGAAGGATTTCAACGCGTTTCTGAGAGCCCGGGCAGAGGAGATGGTTGGCGGAGGCCGTATGGTTTTGCTGTTACTTGGTCGAACATCTAGCGATCCAAGCGATCAGGGTTTCATGGCCTTCTCGTGGGAGGCATTAGGAAGCAGTTTGAATGATTTGGTATCTCAGGTATGGTACTTATAACATATTACTGCTTTTCCCGTCAGTTTGAATGGGTATGATCTTGAATTCAGATAGTTAAGCTTAATATTTGTGCAGGGCTTAATCGAGGAGGAAAAGGTTGACTCGTTCAACATGCCCTTGTATGCTCCATGTCCAGAGGAAGTGAGCAGCGAAGTAGCCAGAGAGGGTTCCTTTGAAATACTGAGATTGGACCTCCTGAGAAAATCAGAGAGATTTACCGAGGAGGAGATGGAAGCCATGACAGGGCGCTCAGCCTCTCTAAAAGATGCGTATGGAAGAAAACTCTCAAAGCAGTTGAGAGCAGTGACTGAAAGCCTGATAAAACACCACTTCGGAGAAGAAATAATGGATCCGTTGTTCGAGAGATTCGGAGAAATAATGGGGAAAAGATTGAGCGAACGCATGGAATATGGAAAGAAGGGAGGACATCTGGTTATAGTCCTCCAACGGAAATGAAAACTCTAAATAGTTGCCATTACAAAGGCCAATGGCCATCAGCACCGATTTAGAGATTACTGGTGGGTGTATGTGTTTTTCAAATTAATAAGCTTTCCATTTTCATTGATTATTTTCTCGATATCAATCCCAAGATATTTTTAAGATATATGTAGGACTTCCTCCAAATTGCTATTATCACACACAAATTGAGAGTAAGTGACCTTATATGTAAGGATTATTTTATACATTTAAATAAATTAAAGTAAATTTAATTGAATCCATTGATTTATGTTAACTGTGTATTTATAAAGAGATCAAATCCATTGAGATGCAATTTTTTTTTATAGTGCAAAAATTGAGAAAAATATTGTAACTCAAAGATTTGATCCCTTTTCACAATGATTTTATTAATGCTCATAACATAAAAATTCATTGAATACAAATAACAAAGAAAAGTACACATATGAGATTTAAACATTATTATTTTCCAGCATATTATTATTAATACTTTATTTTTAATTTTATAAAAATATCATATTGGATCAAGAGAAAGATGTCACAAATTTATTTACTAAAAATAGAAATAACTAAGAAAAGTATCAATAAGATTCAAACATTATTAATTTAGAGCATTATTATTTTATTATATTGGACCAAGATATGGACATATATGTTACAATCTCTTTAATATTGGGGTGAAAAAATAATATGGATCTATTTTGCAATCATATTTATGTTTTTCCAATTTAATTTATATATATTTTTAATTTTAATTGTGAATCTACATTATATATTTTTCTTTGAGCCAACTTGTGTTAAAAATGTACAAAACAACTCTAGATATAATAAAGAAAAATACATATTATAAAAGTTAAGATTTACTTATCCCAAATAATTCATATAGATTCTAAAGCTTCACTTATAATTGAGATTTTTAAACTTGATTATTTATTAAAATCTTATAAAACTATATAAATCTATGTTTATTAATGCAAATTTAGTTAAATATAATTTTCACTCTTCTTTGTAGAACTCTACCCATTGAATAAAATTTTCCTTACTAAATAAAATTCCCATTGAAAATTCTTTAAGTTAGAGAAAATGCCTCACTTTGCCTTCTTTAATGTTGGATAAGACTCACACGACTCAATTATGTGTCATTCTTTATTCTTTCTATTATATAATTCACTTAGAACATGTCCCTTTACTTTTCATTTATATAGACTTATTTTAATCTAGCGAAGTTATCATATATTTTATTCATAAATTTTATAGTTTTAAATCTTCTTCACATTTGGGTGCAATTTCTAAATATATTTTTCCAATAGTGATTTTTCCAACCTCTTAACTCATCACAACTATAATGATTTACAAATGTTTCTCTTAAAACCATTTTAACACAAAAACCAAAATTGATATATAAATATCATTACTTACATAAATATATAATCACTTGTCACTTTAATTAATCATAACATAATGAACACTAATATCATGATGACCATACACATACAACATACAAAAATAACATATAATCAATCACCCCATAAAAGTACAATAAAGGCTCACACACCTCTTACATACCAAGTTTAACAACCATACCCTCAAGAAGAAACAAAACAAAAAACCAACACTAATGTCATGATGACCATACACATACAACATACAAAAATAACATATAATCAATCACCCCATAAAAGTACCCAACAAAGGCTCACACACCTCTTGCATACCAAGTTTAACAACCATGCCCTCGGAAAGAAACAAAACAAAAAACCTAAACTTTAAAACAAAAAACCTAAACAATTTAAAACAGGAAACATAGACAATTTAAAACAAGAAACCTAAACTTTTTGAGCCATACAAACTCTTCTTATCCATATACAAATCTTTTATTAAATATAATATGAAGAAGGAGGATAATACATCCTTGTGGCGTAAAGCATGTATCTTTGGGCCTATAACATATATCAAGAGAAATGAAATTACTTGCCCAATCTCATGACTCTAAAAGAACTCATTGGAACCACCCCTTTTAGCAATAATCATCTACCTACTTTAACTAGATCACCCTTAAAATCCTTCTAGCCACCCTCACCCTAAGTTCATGTATCTGATTACATCCAATTTCACGGTTGCTTACACAATTACATGTATCCTACATGACATAGTTAGTTAAATAAATATCAAAGTATTACGCCTATTTATCAATAATAAATAAACAAAACCATTATGCTATAATATAATCACTATCAATATTGTAAACAACATCGATATGTAATAGCCTGTTAGGAACCCATGTCTTTACTTTGTTAGTATGTTATTATTGGACGCATATGCTTTGTAAGTCGTCCCGTAGTATTTGTTGATCAATAGTTGTGTTATTGTTATTGGCGCATATGCTTTGTAAGTCGCCCGTAGTATTGTTAATCCATAGTTTGTAACGGCCCATGGTTTCGACCCATAGTATTGGCGCCTCGAATTAGTATATAAGTGTGTGTTGAGACCTATGAAGGCAAAGTGAAGTTATTGTATTGAGCTTGCTCAAAGGAGGTTGCCCCCTCGAAGTGGCCTGTGATCAATACAAAAGTGATTCTGAGTTCTGTCATTTCTGCTATTTTGCGCATTCTTGTTAATTAATTGTTGCAGGTGCCTCACATCTGGTATCAGAGCACTTTCTTGGGCTCGCTGGGTGAAATTTCTGCCAAATTTTTTTTCGTATCTGTTGCAGGTTCGGATTTGGGAATAATCCCTATCCGCTTAACTGTGGGAAGTACTTGGGCATAAGCCCTAAAACTCATTGTGAGGAGTACCACAGGAACCCCGAAGTAGCTGGCCCATTGAGAGGACCTGCCGGCGAAAAGGGCAACGACCCCTACCTGATTGACTAGTTCCCACCCGTGAGGTAAACCAAGAGCTGTCGTTTGTGGCAAAGCGGTTATCAGTTTTACCTGAGCCGTGGAGTGAGGGGTACTGCCCCAATACGCAAGCCGTCAGACAGCATTGGTGGCCGAGTGAAAACCCTGAACTTTTAGGAAGCCGCACATACCTGGGGTCCATATCTACCTTCAGCTGAACTATTGTCGATCACTGCTGCGCCGTTTCAGATCCATTTTGCAAGCCGTTCCAGATCCAGCCGTTCGGCGTTGTTCCAGAATCCTTCAAACCGGAGATCCCATTCTGCAAGCAGAGCCGTAGCCGCTCCAGTCTGTAAAAAAAAAAAAAAAAAAAAAAAAAAAAAAAAAAAAAAAAAAAAATTCTCCATATCTCCCTTGTTTTACCTCTATTTTCCTTGAAAATTTCAGGGAACCCCTGTCATTCCATTCTGCATCTTTCATCCCTGAGGACCCTATCCTCAATTCCCCTTCCTACAACCCGAAATCTCACATTTGTCTATTTTTAGGGTTTGCCATAACTTCCTCAGATTTCAACCAATCACCTTCAATTTTTACCACAGAGTTCCTTTTTGAATTCTGCTTCTTTGTTCCCCTCTGCCAAATTTTCTCATCCTTTCACCCCGCTTCTGAAATCCTCATTTTTGCTTCCTTGTCTATCCAACAGTGTCCAAAAAACGAGTCAAACCCCAATTACCCTTCTGATTTTTTCCCAAATCCAAATTTTCCTTTACTGAAGTAGTTCTTGTTTTTGTTTTCCTACCCAGTCCAAAAAAAAAAAAATAAAAAAAATAAAAAAAAATCCCTGGTTATGGTTGTCACCCGTGCAGGAGCAAAAACCATGGAGGAAGCCCTTGCAGCCATCCAATCCAAACTCCAGGATCTTGATGAAAAATTTCTTGGTCTCCATCTTGAACATTCAGCTATGAACAACAAACGGCAGTCCGAGTCTTCAGTAGACAATGGGTTCTCTTCTTCCAGCAATTTCCGTGGTCCGAAGCTTGATTTTCCTCGCTTCAATGGTACCGATCCAACTGGATGGATCTATCGGGCAGAACAGTATTTCAGTCTGCATAATACTTTTGATGTCAACAAAGTTCCATTGGCATCCTTTCATTTGGAACAGGAAGCTCTTCAATGGTACCGTTGGTACATCAAGGCTCATCCAGAGCCCAACTGGCCAAACTTTTGCCAGCTCCTTTTGCAACGATTTGGTCCTAGTGCTTTTGATGACTTCACAGGAGCCCTCACTAAACTTCGCCAAACTGGCACTGTGAGAGAGTATCAAACCGAATTTGAGAATCTAGCCAACCACACCGAAGGATTGTCTGATGAATTTTACCGGAGTTGTTTTATCAGTGGTCTAAAGGATGCCATCCGCTCTGAGGTCAAAATGTTCTGTCCCAACACAATGATGGAAGCACTCAGGTTGGCTAAGTTGGAAGAAGACAAGATTGCAGCCCAACAACGCTCCAAGCCCACTTTTGTTCCCTTCCGAAATATGGGTTCTCAGCGACCACCTATACCGCAGGCTCCTCGACCGACTCCTATCAAGCGTTTGTCTGAAACAGAGATGCAAGCACACAGAGAAAAGGGGCTTTGCTATAATTGTGATGAGAAATTCACTCGGGGACATAGATGTGTTCAGCAAAAGCTCTATCTCCTGGATGTGGAGTCTCCGCCTGCCTCTGAAATGGGTGACGAAGATCCAGAAACACTGGATGCACCGGTCGACATTCAGGAACCGCCTAGTGACCCTCCGTCTCAGGATGACCAGCCAGAGATATCTCTCCATGCTTTAGCGGGAATCACCACCCCCCAAACAATGCGGGCCAGGGGTTACTTCAAGAAGCTTCCTCTTACAATCCTCATTGATTCTGGTAGCACGCATAATTTCATTGACCCTCGGATCGCCAAACAAGCTGATTGTTTTATCCATCCTTGCTCCAACTTTGAAGTCATGATTGCCAATGGGGGCACCTTACCTTGCAAAGGGAAGTGTCGAAATGTGTGTATCGCTATGGGAGATTATACCTTGCGCTCTGACATGTTTGCCTTGCCCTTAGGCGGATGTGATGTGGTTTTGGGCGCTCAATGGCTACGCACACTCGGCCCTATCTTATGGGATTTTGCCGAACTTTGGATGCAGTTTTCCGAGAATGGACACAAACACACATTGACAGGATTACAACCAGGTTCTCTCAGCATCATCAGTTCACATCGCATGGAAAAACTCCTCAAGAAGAATTCACATGGTGTCATCGCTCAGATCCATTCCATCCAGATGCAACCAGCAGCAGTCTCCACTACTCCTTTGGATCTACAACAAATTCTGGATCGGTATACAGGTGTCTTTGCTGAACCAGTGGGCTTACCACCTTCCAGGCCAGAAGACCATCGTATTAAGCTCCTTCCTGGCAACGTTCCTCCCAACATCAGACCCTATCGCTACCCATTTCATCAAAAAACAGAGATTGAAATGCTCGTTCGGGACTTATTGAAGCACGGTATTATTCGCCCAAGCACTAGTTCCTTCTCTTCTCCAGTTATTCTTGTTCGCAAAAAAGATGGGTCATGGCGCCTCTGCATTGACTTCCGAGCACTTAATCACCTCACCATCAAGGATAAGTTTCCAATTCCTGTTGTTGATGAGCTTCTTGATGAGCTTCATGGGGCCCGCTTTTTCTCCAAGTTGGATCTTCGTTCTGGATATCATCAAATTCGGGTTCATGAGGATGATATTCCTAAAACAGCTTTCCGCACACATGATGGCCATTATGAGTTTTTGGTCATGCCCTTTGGCCTCACTAATGCCCCTTCCACATTCCAGGCCTTAATGAATAAAATATTTCGACCCTACTTGCGGAAATTCATTCTGGTATTCTTTGATGACATCCTCATCTACAGTAAAACATGGGATGAACATCTCCAGCATCTGGATCTTGTCATGCAACTTTTCTCTGACCATCATCTCCATGCCAAGCAGTCTAAATGTGTTTTTGGACAGAAGGAAGTTGAGTATCTCGGGCACATTATCTCAGCACAAGGGGTTCGCGTGGATCCTGCCAAAATCGATGCCATGACCAATTGGCCACATCCTCAGACTCTCAAGAGCCTTCATGGTTTTTTGGGGTTGACTGGCTACTACCGCAAATTTGTCAAGGATTATAGGAAGATTGCAGCTCCATTAACTGCGCTATTGAAAAAGGATGCTTTTACATGGACACCTGCTGCTCAGTGTGCATTTGACCAACTAAAACAAGCCATGTGTACTACACCTGTGCTAGCGATGCCCGATTTTTCCAATCCCTTCACTATTGAGAGTGATGCTTGCGGCAATGGACTTGGTGCTGTTCTCCTTCAAGATGAACACCCCATTGCGTTCACCAGCAAAGCCCTTTCAGGTAAGAATTTAGCTGCCTCTACCTATGAAAAGGAAATGATGGCTATTTTGCATGCAGTACAGAAGTGGCGCCCATACCTATTAGGAAATCATTTCTGCATCAAGACTGATCACCAGAGTCTGAAATATTTCTTGGACCAGCGTGTCTCCTCCCCGGCACAACAGAAATGGGTTAGCAAACTCATGGGTTATGACTATGAGATCACTTACAAGAAGGGTAAAGATAATATTGTGGCAGATGCTCTTTCTCGCACATTTGAGGCCCAAGGTTCTCTTTCAGCTATTTCTATGCCTGTTCCAAATTGGTTGCAATCTGTTCAACAGGGTTATGTCAATGACTCTTCCTTATCGCAAATCATCCAACGCTTGACCAACAATCCTTCTGCTGTACCACATTACTCTTGGGATGGTGCTTCTCTACGATACAAGGGTCGTCTGGTGCTTCCCCAGAGCACAGATCTTCAACAGGCTGTCTTCTATGAACTCCATGCTTCTCCATCGGCAGGACACTCTGGGTTCCTCAAAACATATGAACGAGCATGGCATAACTTCTTTTGGCAGGGCATGAAAAGGACAATTCAACAGATGGTGGCTGAATGTGATACTTGCCAGCGCAATAAGGGTGAAACAACACTCCTCCCAGGATTGCTTGAACCCTTGCCCATACCTACACGGATTTGGACAGATATTTCTATGGATTTCATTGAAGGGCTCCCTAAATCTGGTGGGAAGACAGTGATTCTCGTTGTGGTTGATCGCCTCTCCAAATATAGTCATTTTTGTGCTCTCAGCCATCCCTATACAGCCTCCTCTGTCGCTCAAATTTTTCTGGACCAGATCTTTCGTCTTCATGGCATCCCTTCTTCCATTGTCTCGGATCGTGATGCAACTTTCACCAGTCATTTTTGGACAGAACTATTTCGCCACACGGGCACCAAACTGCAGATGAGTTCAGGGTATCACCCACAAACAGATGGTCAGACTGAAATTGTCAATAAATGCTTGGAAACTTATCTTCGTTGCTTCACCTCTGAACAACAACATCAGTGGGCAAAGTGGCTCCCTCTCGCTGAATGGTGGTACAATACCTCTTACCACACTGCCTCTAAAATGACCCCATATGAAGCAGTCTATGGTCAGGCACCTCCAGCTCTTCTTCCCTACACCCCCACCAGTTCACCAGTTCAGGAAGTTGACACGGTCCTTCGCAACCGCGATAAGATTCTTCGCATTTTGCGGGACAATCTTCACATGGCAAGAAATCGCATGAAGCAACAAGCTGATCAGCACCGTTCGGAGCGCACTTTTCAAGTCGGCGATATGGTTTTTCTTCGTCTCCAGCCGTACAAACAATCCTCCTTGAAACTCAAAGGGCGTCATAAGCTCGCTCCAAAGTTCTATGGGCCATATCGGATTCTTCAGAAGATTGGGTCCGTTGCTTATAAATTGGAACTTCCTCCTTCTTCCCGCATTCATCCAGTCTTTCATGTCTCTTGTCTGAAGAAAATTCTTGGCACCAACATCAGCGGACAAACGATTTTACCTGAACTGGATAATGAAGGATCCATCCTTTTGGAGCCAGAGGCCATCCTCAATCGGCGCACGCGTCAGCTTCGCTCTCGCTCTATCACAGAGGTCTTAATTCAGTGGCACGGCATGCAACCAGAGGACGCTACATGGGAACCACTCCTTCAGATTCAACAGCAATTTCCACATCTAACGCTTTGAGGACAAAGCTTTTTTTTTAAGGGGGAGGGGATGTTAGGAACCCATGTCTTTACTTTGTTAGTATGTTGTTATTGGACGCATATGCTTTGTAAGTCGTCCCGTAGTATTTGTTGATCAATAGTTGTGTTATTGTTATTGGCGCATATGCTTTGTAAGTCGCCCGTAGTATTGTTAATCCATAGTTTGTAACGGCCCATGGTTTCGACCCATAGTATTGGCGCCTCGAATTAGTATATAAGTGTGTGTTGAGACCTATGAAGGCACCGTGAAGTTATTGTATTGAGCTTGCTCAAAGGAGGTTGCCCCCTCGAAGTGGCCTGTGATCAATACAAAAGTGATTCTGAGTTCTGTCATTTCTGCTATTTTGCGCATTCTTGTTAATTAATTGTTGCAGGTGCCTCACATAGCCACTACATTATCAATATTTTCATATGACCCTTGCGAGGTTCACTATTCGGATGTTATTTCATAAAATCATTTACTCATTGATATCATATACGTCAACATATACAAATTAATCCCTTATATCAAACATCCCAGAGGGGATTACTTACACTAAACTATATAAATAAATGCTGATCCAAATTTATGTGGGAACGAAACAAAAGATAGCATATATAGAATCATATACAGAGATATATTGCAAATAACACAGTGATACAGTAAAGACATATTGTATTAAATAGCGGAAATAGAACAGACTGTAAAATACAATAGCTGGAATGGTGGTAGCTATCTCTGAGAAGAGATGTGGCCGCTATGCTCATTCGTGCCAAGATCAATACAAAGAGAGGCCGAAAGGGCCTATTTATCATAAGCATGAGGGAAAGAATCCCAAACATCCAAAAACCTAACCCTAGAAGATGAACCGTCATAAAGTTTGCGGCCCCAAGGTGGTTAGTTGAACAGTCAACTTCCCGGGGTCATAACTTTTGCATACGATCTCCGTTTAGGGCGCTCGGTAGCCCGTTGGAAAGGTCTAACCGAGATTTACAAGTTTTGACTAGGCCCAAATGTATGCTGTTGGCAACCATTTGGTCCCCCAAATCGCCAAAAAATGTCGTTTAGGGCCTCAAAATGGCTCCGGAAGTTCAGGACCCGAAAAACTGCTAAAAATAGTAATTTACCAAAATTGCCAGAAGACTGTTTTGAGCCAGTTGGAAGAGGTGGGATGCCACCAATATCCACCTGGATCAAATGCATTCAAGTATAAGAATGTAGCATCTCATATGCGAGATTTAAAACACATAAAACATCATGATGCATAGCACAATCCACATTTCATTAAACAACTTAACCAATATAAGTAGACTGTTAAGAACGTTTCTGACTAACAACGTTAGATATCTCACAACGACATAAACATAATATGGCAACGATCACATATTGCATAAAAATAAACCTTAGACAACTAATTGCTCAGACAAGTCTCACATTATCTATAATGCATAAACAAGTCTTGGTCAACCTTGGTTCAAGGAAGTTAACTCAATTAGATTGACAACAACAATAGGTTTTTAGTTGGGATAAAAAAGGGCTCACAATGTGGGGTACTACTTAAAATCACCCTTCAATCAACTTTGTATTAAAATTTTATTCAATATTAAAAAAGGGCAACCTTAACATAGATTCCTTGTTGTGTTTATCTGAGTAGAAACATATTCAAAATTCAAAATACAACAACTTTTGAATAATACCATAAATGAAAATTACACAACCATATATGTTGGTTGAAAGTGTGGGTAAATACAAGTAGCAAACATCAAAAGGAAACATCTCTGAATAATAACATAGAGGGCCATTGCATAACCATATAGGTTGGTTGGAAATGTGGCTTAATAAATGATTGGTTTAAACACTACAAGGTTCTCTAATGGTTTCTCTCCTTTTCATCCTAACCTTGGATGTAAATCGCATCTCTACGAGGTGATTCCATAATAAGTTTACTTGCCATAGTGTTTCTTATCCCTTAAACTTAGAAGACAATATGGGTATACAAAGATTATTATAAATGTAGAAAACAAAATGCAAGATACAATTGAAATGAATAATGTGAAGCATACCCTTGTATTATGATAATTGAAGGAGAGAAATCAATTTTCACTTGCCTCTTAAGGTGGGGTGTCCTTTCACTTTAGTAGAACTCCAAATACAACAACACTCGACAAAACATTCCTTAGCCTCCTAGCTCTTTAAATGAATTCTCAATAGAAAATCACTAACTACTTGTGGTCCCATCATTAACCAAGTACGTAGTGGTCCCTATTAAATAAGGAGGACCCTTTTACATTAATAATTATCCGCTATTATCTAATGGGACTTTATTCAAGGAATATGGTTGCATACATTAAGTGAGTAACTCCTAAGTAGCCTACAATAGGGAGGTTAGGCTAGGACCCTAACATGGAATCCCCTTTCAAAAGAAGCACTGTCCCTAATGATGAAAGTGAGGGCATTGTTGCAAAATCATTGTTGGTTATCATGTGGCATCTTCTAGAATCATATCTTTCCAATGGACTAGTACTTCTCAAACTGCGTGTTAGTGCAATTGATGCTCTCTGGTGTCCAATACTACTTCTGACTAGACCCAAATGCATAATTCTTCCTCAATTTCAGGTAGGTTTGTTTGCACCTTGCAATTCGATCCCACTACCTTCTTGAGACAGTATCCATGAAATACTAAATGAATCTTGGAGTGGATTGGAAGAGTGAGCTTGCATGTCACTTGTTAAATGCATTGGATGATACTATAGGGTCCATAGAACTTCGATGCTCGTTTTTGGTGGAGTTTATCTTTGAGTGATGTTTGTTTATAAGGTTGAAGGAAACAAAACACGTGATCCCCTTTTACAAAAGAATGATCTAAGAAATGTCGGTCAACTTGTTGTTTCATTCTATTTTGATCTATAACCAAATTATCCTTATGAGCATAGAGAATGTCTTGTCTAGTGCAAAGCGTGTTGTCCACATCATAAACCTTGGAGGTGCATGGTAAATATGAAGTCACTGGCAATGTATTTTGGCCATGGATAGCTTCATATGGTGTTATGTTGGTAGCTCCATGATAAGTGGTATTATACCACCATTCTACAAGGGGAATACATTGTTCCCATTTGTGCATTTTTTTAGAAGGAAAGAATCACAAACATGTTTCTAAGCACTCATTGACCACTTATGTTTTACCATGTATTTAGGGATGATACATAGTTCTAGGTTTAGCTAGGTACCTTGAAGCTTAAACACCTCCTACCAAAATTTGCTAGTGAATGTGGGTCCCAATCCAAGACAATGGAAGTGGGCACACCATGTAACTTAAAAATATAGTCCATGAAAAATTGGGAAGCTAAGGAGGGCATAAATGGATGTGATAAGGCATACAAATGAGCATGTTTGGATAGATGGTCAATGACCACCATGGTGATCGATTTGTTACCAGCTATTGGGATTCCCACTATAAAATTCATAGAGATGTCATTCCACATATGTGTTGGGATTGGTATTGGTTGTAGTTGGCATCTTTACCATCTCATCATTGTGTCTTTGGAAAGTGTCACAAATTGTGAAAAAATATGTTTTCGTGCCTTTGCAAAAGAATGGGCGTTTATCTCTTTCATATGTTTTATGAAAGTTGTTGGCTCCTTTAGTTTGAAGAGGAACAAAAAGGCAGAATAAGAGAAGATCAATCAAGGAAGTTGCAGAAGCGACGTAACGACTGCAACATCTTTTGGAACAATCTTGGACCCATCCACGAGTATAAAAGGAAACATAGGATAAGCGAGAAGAAAAGAGGAGAAGAGAGAGAGTAGACAAGAAGACATCATCCGAACATCAGAAGATCAGAGCCAATCGAATATAGAGACATACATATATGCAACATGAATTAAATGTATTTGGGTTTTGGGTTCCATTTGGGTATATCCAACAATGGGTCATTCTGTGGTGATTGTAAGGCTTAAAGCCAATGACGATGTAAGTTGTTGTAGTAAAGATATGCTTGATGTAATGGAAAGGATTATTGGCCCCCTTTAAATTTATGTGTTATGAATGTCTCAGTTATGTCTATTTATGTTTACTATTATGGTTTAGTTGAATGGATAATGAATACAATTAAGTGTTATTGCGATATAGTTGGTTGGATGATGTTGCGATATTTGTTACTGTAAACCCTCAATCATAACCATACAATTAACCGATACCTATCTTATTCCAATATTTGTTGTGCTTTAGGTGAGACCTTCCCCCTTGAGGGGATTGGAAATGGATGTTAGGAAGCCCTTCAACCATATTTTGATTGTGCAGTTCTTGAAAATACTTGTAGTTGAGGTGCCCAAACCTCTCATGCTAAATTCTGCTCACTTCATTTGCATGAGTAAGAAGTGCACTTTGTTTTGAGTAAGGTAAGAAGTGATAAAACTCATAGAGTTTTGAATGGTGATCTGTAGTGCCTTGTGCAATGATCTTTCCAAATGAGATCTCTTGGATTTCGATCTCACTAGGAGTAAAGATGACCTTCTTTGGAACTCTTGTATGTGTCATTTGGTTTAACAGAAAGGAGATTAGCTGCAAGAGTAGGCACATAGAGTACATCATTGAATTACCCATTCTATAGATTGATCCTTCCAATCCCTTCTGAGGATACTTCAGAATCATCTCCCATTAGAATAGAAGGCCCAACAGTAGGTTCGAATTCAGAGAATAGATTCCTACAAGTAGACATGTGCCTGGATGCTCCAGAATCGATGATGAAGGAGGAGTCATTCGAAGTACCAGCCATGAGTGCATGGCACCTCATTTGTCCTCTGATTTAGGATCAACTTCTTTCCTTCTAGAACCTGCAGGTACTAGGAGGTTTTTTTTCTCTAGAAGCTAGGCCATGAGATCAATGGTATTCTTCATGCAATCACTTCCAGGATGAAAACCTCTGTTGCAATATGGACATTTGGTTTTCTCTTTCTAGTTTTGCTTTCCTTTATTTGGATTCAAAGTCCCTTTTTCTTGTTTGGGATTCTCTCTTGACTTCTACTCAAGATTTATTTTCCTTTCCCTTTTGCTTCCCTTTTCCATTTGCATTTCTTCCTTCTCCTACAGCAAGGGCTTGATCCATCTTTGGTTTTATCACTCCCATCTGCACCAATTTGTCTTGCTCCTTTGAGAGAGAGAGGATGAATGCATCTAGAGTGGGAATTTTCCAGTTTTGGATCGAAAGTTTTGTTGTTTGGAAGGTGGATAAAAACACAGAGTAGTATGGACCCAATTTCAAAAGAATGGCAAGGATAAGCTGCTTGTCATCCTTTACAATTCCACATAGCTTTAGCTGCACAACCAAGTTCTTGAACCTTGTGAAGAAACCTGCGATAGATTCGAAACTGTTGGGGCTCAGTGAGATTAACTCATTTTCCAATTCATGCCCTCTCAAATCATCTTTTTTCCCAAATAATGTTTCAAGCTTTGTCCAAACCTCCTTGGGAGTTTTCAGACCAGTGAGATGAAAGAGTAGATCTCCAGAAATACTGAGGAGTAGCAGTCCAATTGCTTCATCAAGTTTGTTGAGATACTTGGATTTCTCCGTAGCACCATTTGGTTCGACCTCAGTCCCATGAAACACTCTGGAGAGACCTCTGCTGAGCATGAAGATCTCACCTTTTCCTTTCCATTCGAAGTAGTTGAGGATGTGAGTTTTGGAATCAAGGAGGGATCCATAGTAGATACTGGATGCGCTTCTGATGATGGAATAACCTGCAAAAACAATGAAATTTGTCTGGAGGATTTGTTACAGAGTCTAATGAACACTGCTTTAGGATAGTAGGCACTTTTATCTGGTTCCTTCACACCTGGCTAGAAATCATTAGATAAGTTTCTCCAATGAATTCAAGGTAATAGCACCAGGATTTGTTGTGGAAATCTAGAGACTTCTGGTGCCTAAATGAAAAAAAACTACTCAATAAACTGCTACATCTGCATAAAATGCTACAAATTCAAAAATCTCTCACAAGCTTTGATACCATGTGAAATTCCATATGGGTAGATCACTAAGCTTGAACAAACCTCACAATTTCACTCAGTTAATTGCAGAGAAGAATTAGCAAGAAGATGATCAAAATTCACACATTAAACTCAAAAGATGTGAGAAACTGTTGTTGATACATTCATTAGATGTAAGCTACAAAAAATATGTCAATACAATAGAATGAATTCGATACCCCTAGGTGAGTTCGAATTCTCCTCAAGTCATGCCTTATTTTGCATTGGAACCATCTCCCGATAAGGTCTAGTGGCCATTGATGGTTAATGATCAATCAACCGGAGTAGAACTGAGCATAACTGAACCATGTGAGCACAATAATAGGGAAGGAGACTCCAAATAGGGCGCATACTAGCTTTCAGTGGTCAAGGAGGGCGATCCTAGTCTTAGTAGCAGTCAATGTAAGAGCTACAGTCAGTTAACCGAGTAATCAATCCTCAAATCATGGAACTGATTGATAGATCTCCTAAATCTGTGGGGGAGGGCGCACTTGTAACTCCAGTGATGAAAACAAGGGCGCATCGGTGAATAGGAGGGATAATAATAACCAGAAACAAGCTCCAGGGGGGCCATAATAGGGACTAGGTGCTAGGAGACTCCACTGTTGCTGACTGGAAGCATGCAGTGCTGCATGGAATGCATGCAGTGCATGAAAAACCAAGAAGTGGTGGTGATAATATTCCAACACTTTATAAGGTTCAGCTACTTTAAGAATTGGTGTTGTCATTAGAGGCCTTTTTAATTTCTTGAAACTTTCTTCACACTTGTGAGACCACACAAACTTTATTCCCTTCTTTTGTAGTGAAGTGATAGGGTAGGCTACCTTGGAAAAACCTTCTATAAATCGTCTATAATATCCAGTGAGTCCCATGAAGGAACGGATGACTGCCACATCTTTGGGTACCAACCATTCTAGAATAGCTATTATCTTCTCAGGGTCTACTATGATCCCTTCCTTGGAGATTACATGGCCTAGGTACTGTATCTTCTTTTTGAAGAACTCACATTTCTCAAATTTTGCATAAAGTTGGAGTTCTCTCAATGTCTGTAACACTATCCTCAAATGTTGTTCGTGCTCTTGTTTTGTTCTGTAGTAGATCAGGATATCATCAATGAATATCAGTACAAACTGATCTAGATATTTGTTGAAAATACTATTCATAGGGCACATAAAAGTGGCAGGGGCATTTGTTAATCCAAATGGAATTACTACAAATTCATAGTGTCTGTATCTTGTTCAGAAGGCAGCCTTATTGATATCTTCTTCTTTAATTCTGATCTGGTGGTATCCAGATCGCAAGTCTAAATTCGAGAATACTTTAGCTCCACCTACTTGATCGAATAAATCATTTATGAGAGGTAGTGGGTATTTGTTCTTGACTGTCACTTTATTTATCTATTTATAATCAATACACAGTCACATTGTTCCGTCCTTTTTCTTGACGAATAAAACTGGTGCTCCCCAAGGTGACACACTAGGTATTATATATCCTTTGTCTAATAATTCTTGAAGCTGAATTTTTAATTCAGTTAGTTCTGAAATACTCATCCAGTATGGTATTCTGGACACAGGTGCAGATCCTGGTGTGATCTCTATGGAAAAATAAATTTCTCGTTGGGGAGGCAGTCTGGGGATTTCTTCTGGAAACACATCTGTAAACTCACATAAGACGGGGTATCCTTTCAAGTTCATACAATTTTCTTTATTCAGTAATTCTATAACCCGAATTGCATATATCTAACAACCCTTTCTCATGCATTTCTTTAGTTGCATTGCATAGATTTGCCTCACTGAAACCATTTTGGCTCTTCCTTTCACTGTCCTAATGATTTTGTCTTTTGTTGTATATGTAAAAGTTTTATTATAACAGTTCAAGACAACTCTATTTGTTTCCAACCATTCCATACCGATTATCATGTCATAAGAACTTAAAGGAAATATATTTAAATTTATTCTAGTCTTATCCTCATGAATTACAAATTCACAATCAACAATAAACTCTGTTACCTTTCGTTTAGCCTTGGTGGCTAGTTGGACTAGCCATGAGTTCTGATGTTTTGCTTTGGTTAGGTGACATACCTCTGCCATTTTTGGAGTGATATAACTCAAGCTAGCTCCTGGATCAATCAATACAGAAAGATTTTGATTAGAAATTTTACCTTCGATTTCCACGATAGTGGATTGGTGATCTACCTATCTATTATCCATAGTTGCATGTATTCTATGTACACTTTTGTCGATCTCTCCCACAGTTGAGGCCTCTTGGACATTGTGGATAGTTCTATTTGTCCCATTGAACTGTGGACAGTTACGCCGTAAATGGGGTTCCCCACACTCCTAGCACTGTAGTGGGCCTTTAGTAGCTCCCGAAGCTCCTTTCGAGCCTAGATTTGTAGGTTTGTTGTCATTTTGTACCGGCTTCCCAGTTTCGGGGTAATTATTTCCTTGTTGATTTCTTGGCAGATTTATGTATGAAGAAGGTCTATAGCCCTTCTTGTGCTTATTGAGTATCTCTTGCTTTTTATCCTTCCAAGCCTTAGGCGTTTTTGTCCTTTGCTTGTATTGTTCATAGCAAAGTATTGCCTTCCTCAACACTTCATCTAAGGTCCTTGGATTGCCAAATTCTATGCGGTCCTTGTAGGACTGTGGTAAACAACTCAAAAATTGCTAGACCTTTACCTTCTCATCCTTGATGTAAGGTACGAACTGTAGTAGATCCAAAAATTTATTGATTAAGTCTTCCATGGTCATCTATCCGAGCCTTAATTCATAAAATTCTTTGATTTTTCTTTTGTAGTAGTTCTCCGATAGATACTGTTTCTTAAAGAATTTCTTGAATCTGGACCATTCCAAAACCTTTTCCTTCAATCCTTGCACAATATTTAGGTCCTACTAGCAGATAGTGGATTTTCCTTTTAAGTTATAAACTGCCATCCTAACTTTCATATTGCTGGAGTAATTATAGATCTGAAAGTATTTTTTTATATCTAATAACCATGCTTCTGCTTCCTCTCCAGTCTTTGATTCTCCGTCAAAGGTGGTTGGCTTAATATTTTTAAATTCACCTTCTAGGTGATCCACCTTTCTCTTCACAACTAGTTTTGCTTGGTATTTTGATTTTTGGGTGTCATTAGAGGAACTATCCTTCCGTTCACAATCTTCAGTAGTATTTTTCTCATCCTTTCCTTCTGTTCTTTGATTTTCTTCTCAGTTTTTCGCAGCATGAGCACATATATATTTTTTTAGAATATGAGTAAACATAAAATTTTGAACATAACCAAAAGATAATAAATAGCATACCCATGGAAGCAGCCAATGTTTCCACTATTGCTGAGGAAGTCACAGAGAATAAGACTAAGAAACCTAGCTTGGAGTATGGAAGAAGAAAGTTGTGGAAGATATAGAAGAAGCCCAGGTCAAATTACGAAGGCAGAAGGTGGTGGTAAGATTATGGAGGTAGAAGGAAGTGTTAGATTATGGAGGGAGAAGGCAGTGTTGGCACAAAGGAGGTCATGGAGGCAAAAGGCGGTATTGGTACAAAGGAGGTTATGGAGGCTGAAGGCGATGTTTGCATAGAGAAAACAAAGTGTGAAGTTGTTCCAATTGCATTCAATTCATTTGTCAGGTTAGTAATAAGAGATTCAATAATGCCATAGTTAAAACTTAGCAAATAGAAAAATATTTGTATTAAGCTAGAGGTCCCAAAAGTCTAATGTCATTAGCTGAATTTAAAACCCTGCAATGCTTATCCCCCACTACAATTTCCTTGACACTCAAACCCTATATGGTTTCAAATAAATTTAGAACATAATATTTTTTTTGTAGTGAAATGAACAAATCTCGAGAACCTGCCAAAACCATCATAGAATGGAACACCATGAACTTGTCTTATTCAAACACAAGGTACATACCAAAAGCTAAAGCATTCATATAAACCATCTAATTGTAGATCTCCAATGACCAAACTTGGGTGTTGTTAGATTTTAGGAGAACCAAATTTCTGGTTTGTGGTAGTGTTCACAAGCCTAGTCGCTTCTTCAACAAGCCTGTTTTGAACTTTGGATGGTGAAATGGTATGTATTTGTAAGCTACCATGCTTACATGATTATCTTAATAGATAATATATATATATATATATATATATATTTATAATTGAATTGATGATTATTACAATGACATGCTAATATTATATATGCATGCTAACCTTATGAACGGTCGCACCTTGAAAGGTGGTGACATTTGACCGTTAGTAACTAACTTAATCTAATTAATAATAATTAATAATTAATGTACTTTAGTTATATTACAAGTCATCCTGCTCTGAAAAGATTCGACCACGAATCTTCTTATGAGCGTGCTGCAACTGGACTTCTTCCACGAATAACGGTGCCATGGTTTAGCAATTCTTGAAATATTTGGTCACATTTGCATTCAAATCTTTTCATGTATATGATCCTGTAGATAAACACATAACAACTATATGGAGTATTCTTCTAAGCTTCTAATTTGATGGTGTTCTTTTGATCTTCTAATTTGATGTAGATTTCTGATATTTCTGCATGCTTTGATATGGTTTTCTTATATGTAGCGGAAACTACTAATAATTTACTTACTTCCTTGTCTGACGAACTTGTCTTTAGTTGTTCCTTGGGAACCTTTTGATATTGAAATTCTAGAACATCTTGAGTTGCGACTACTAGTAGAATGTTCATCTCTTCATTTGTCGGAGCATCTTCTAGGTTTCGTTCTTCTACGATATCATGATTAAGGTCATATTTGACTCTTTTATTTTCATCCTTCCATTCTTCTACAACTTCAATTCTCTCATAATTGTTGTTAACATTAACTTTATTGATTTCATTGACTTTTACGACGTCGTCATTTTCTTTACAATTGATATTGACACTGTGATTGTCAATATCATCTTGATTTTTCATATCCTTGTCTTCTACCTCTTCCGTTTCATCGTCCTTGTTATCGTCTTCCTTAACGAGTCCTTGTTTTGGAGTTTCACTAGACAATTTTATAGATTTTTCGGCTAGCGTATTAATGTGCCTTACTTCCCTACCTTGTAAGAAGCCACAATGAACTTCTGGTAGGCATGCATACTTTTTACTAAGTATCACATTTTGAGGTTTGTAGTTGGGATGTCTTTTCTTATCCCACTTGGTGTCTGGTGGTATGGATCTTGTGTGAGGGGGGGTATAAGGAGTCGGTCAGCTAGGATTCTTTTCCTTCGTGGACGTAGTAGTGATTTTATATTCATCCCTACCTGAATACATAGCAGTCACAGTAGTCCCTTGTTCCTCGAGAGTCACAGTTACTTCTTCTGTCGTGGGTATAGATCCCGACACTTCTTGACCTGAGAACTTGGAAGCCATAATAACTTCTTCCTTTTCGGTCGTAGTCCCCTCTTCTGTCATGAGTGTCGATGTAAACCCCAGCTCTACTTGACCTGAGAACTCGAGAGTCAACATAGCTTGTTCCTTTATGATAGGAGTCCCTTCTTCTAACATGGGTGTAGATGCAGTTTCTAGTTTTTCTTGACCTGGGAATTCAGAAGTCACTGCAGCTTCTTCTTGACGTTGTGTTATCGTCAACTTCAATTCCTTAACTAATTTAATAATGTCTTCATATTCGCTTTTTATTTGTTCATGTTGGTTTCTTTTTATTTCTTTAGCCTCGATCCTTTTTATATCTCCTACTTCAATTCTTTCATCTCTTTGAAGTTTGTGGAATGGGCTAATAATGATTTTATTAAATGACCGGAACATAGTGATCCCAATTTTAAAATCTGAACATAGTGATCCCAATTTATTATTAAAACTATATATAAATGTTTATATAGTTTTTTTTATATTATTATTATAATAATTTATTATTAAAATAATAATAATATCATAAAATTTTAATGATTTTTTTAATATTAGAATTTTTTTAAGCAAGGTTTCGAAACCCTAGAGGGAAATGGTGAAGGAGAGCGTGTAAGGATGAGGGAGGGCGAGAGAGGAGGAAAGGGAGGAGCGCAGGCTTGTGGGAGTAAATGTGGAATTGACAGAGAATATGGCAAGGAGTGCGTATGGCAGTGGAGGATGAGGAGGACGAAGTTGCTATGAGGAGGTGTATGCAGTGGTGAAGAACGAGGAGTGTAGTGCGTGAGCAGAGAGCATATTGGAGAGAGCCGCGGTGGAGGTAGCAGTGGCGGGTGGAGTGGTGGCTGCGTGTAGAAGAGCGCTATGGAATGGAGATGGCGGGAGCTTGAGAAGAGCGAACTGGAGTAGGGGCGTTAATGAAGATGCGAGGACACAGTAAGGGCGGAGGGATTGTTGGGGAAAGGAATCCGATGGATAGGGCGCGTGAGCAGGCGGACGTGGAAGGGGCAGTGTGTAGGCGGACGTGGAGACAGGTGTGGGCGCGGCGTGTGGTGTGGGAGGATGGGCGTAGGGGTGGGTGGGACGCTTGAAGCAGGTGAAGGCGTTAAAGGGAGGAGAGCCGTGGTTGTGGAGGGAGAGGAGGCAGCGTGGGAGAAGGATGGAGTGGATCGGCGGGAGCGGAGCTGTGTGGAGGTGGCGGGAGGGGTGGAGTGGTGGTAGACGGAGCGTGGAGTAGGGGTAGGGGTGGGAGAGGGCTGCGGTAGCGGAGGGAGATGGGAGCTGCGTGGAGATTGGTGGATAAGGCGTTGGGAGTGGGTCGAATGGAGGAGGGCGTGAGAGTTGGGAGCAGGGCGGGAGAGTTGGGAGCAGGGGAGTGTCGAAGGTGGTGGAGTGATGGGAGTGGAGCGGTGAAGCTAGAAAGGTGGGCGAGCTGTGTGAGGAATGTGCAGATGGAGCGTGAGGGAGATGGTGTAAGGAGCGCCGACGAGAGGAACGCAGGTGGAGCGTGAGGGAGATGAGCGAAGCGTGAAGAGAAATGGAGATGGGGGATGAGTAAAAGAAAAGAAATGGAGAGATGGTGAGTGAGAGGAATGAAGATGCCGAGGATGAATGTTGAGAGCTTGAGCGCTAGCAAGAGCAAGCAAGACTCTAAAGCTTTGATACCACTTGTAAGATACAATGATTATTTTAATAAATAATATATATGTATATATATTTATAATTGAATGGATGATTATTATAATGACATGCTAATATTATATATACATGTTCACCTTGAAAGGTGGTGACATTTGATTGTTAGTATCTAACTTAATCTAAATAATGAACATTATTTTCTTAGGCTTTAATAGCAAGAACATATATTTCCGTTGCAAAACTTCCAATCTTGGTTAAGAGATGAACCATCATAATATATTATATCTTGGAATGTATAGCTTGAGACAATATATATTTTTCATATAAATGTCAATTCTAGTTGTGGTCTGCATACCTAACTCTGATATAATTTCATAAGGTTTCATAAAAAATGACAAACCATTGAACTTTTCCCTTATCTTGACTACTTGGGTTCCATTCTCAAACAAAAGGCCCAAGTTCTAGCTTTTCTCTGCCTGCTTAGTCCGATAGGCATGATTAGATGTAAACACATTGAGCTCACTATCCCTCTTGATCTTCAACACCTATCTAAAACTCCATTGATACAACCTCTATACATCCCAACATTAACATGGGTGACCTAGTTCTCACGAGCCCCATTGATACCTAAAGTCTGAATCGTATGACCCACAATTATCCTATTGGCACTCTGAATAAAATCCAAGGCCTTCTCCAAAAAAGAGCCATGCCACTCCTTAATAAAATACTTTCTTAACGACACAACAACATCCCTACATGAAGATAAGGGCGATCCTTTGGCCCTTCCCTCCAAGGAACCAATCTTCCACCTCCTCATTCAATCTCTCAAACCCATGATAAACATGGATAGGAAAAAAGACTCATGAACAAAAATATCCCCCCAACCATTGTAACAATGGGATGGGTAATCATAAACTTACTTAATATCATCCCTCCAAGGTGTAGGGTAGCCATTATGGTCTCCATGCCTCCAACAAAACTATTGGTATCCCTAAAAACAATGTCTCTTTGATACCCTAAACCCTTGTACATGGATTCTTCATATCATTCCCCACTATATACCAATGTGCACATCTATTGAATTGCTCCATTGCAGCGAGTGTCACAAACCTGAAATCCACTTCCACGTTCATTATTTCATGATTCATGTTCAATATTATCACTGTCCCACTAGATTTTTTTCCACGTTCTTTGAATTTCCTCAGCAAATAAATGTCTTTGATCTCTTCCCCTCCTATGTCGAGGAGAATTCCAACTTACATGACCATGGTGTTTCCTCGGATCCATTAATTGTTTTAATCCATGACCTAGGTGGCCATGAGAGCCTACCTTTTCTTATTAAGATCCCCGTGGAAGTGACCAATCGCAACTAGGAAATCCTTAAATGGGATTCTGATAACTTTGCATGCTTAGTCTGAATCCCTTTTATTTGTTGGCGTCGAATTTGATGAGTGAGGACATGTATTCCCATCCTTTTATTTGTTGGCGTCGAATTTGATGAGTGAGGACATGTATTCCCATGGAGAGAGGTACAACCCATAGAGCTCTATGAAAAGCATACTCAACAAAATGGAAATGATGATGTGTTAATTTTATTTTTAAAAATTATTATATTATGTCCCCACCAAGGGTACATATATGAATCGTAATTCCATATTAATCCACCCGTAAATGGGCTAAATTGGTTTACTTTCTATAGTTCTGAGTTTTTAAAATTAAATGGACTTTTTAAAATAATATAAATATTTAAATGTTAATTGGTTTGCAATCATTGACATCTGCATTGATTTGTGTGCCAAAGATATAGGGAGCAGAGTGGAAGTTAGTGGCATTTAATAAGGTTGGCAGTGATTAGGCTTACAGAGTTGTCTAAAAATTCGACCATTTGGATGGACGACCAATTTTCGCTGGAATCCAACGTTCTTTTATTTTGCAAAATCGAAATTTAGTTGTGTTTTATTGGGATTTTTTATGGTAGAAATGGATTCAGCACCCTCAAAAACCTATGGGGCACCCAAAATTCTAGAATTTGAGAGCTATAACTTGGATTTTAAAAAATTATGACCAGCTTTTTTCAAAATCATGCCTAGAAAATTCATCTATTTAATTCAAATTGTAGAAATTTTAGACTAGGTGTTAGGGTTACTAACCATCAAACTCAATGATTTGACTCTCAAGACCTGCATTTAGATTTCTTGTTCTTCTATTCCTTCTTCAAGTCACAAGAGCCCACTTCTTCCATTTATCCACCCATGGGTTAGAAGGTGGAGTACCTTTGAAATGGGAGAGGGACCTAGAACGATTGGTCACAACAAATAGTTGAAACACATCATCGAGCACATCATTATCTAGTAGCTCAACCACTATATTCCTTTCGATTAGGGTCCAACGTCTTCTCTAGGTGTTTCCTATGCTTTTGCTATTGGCTTGTAGACTATTATAGGATGTTGTGGATGGCGAAGCCTTATGGTGCCTAAAGAGTCGAGATTTGTGGGTCTCCTTGGGAGATAAAAATTTAAATTTTTTTCATAGATTTGCCAACAGTAGGCGCATTGGTAACTCCATATGGAACTTAAAGAGCAGGTCAGGGGTCAATATTTCAACGTTACAGGATCTCCAAGGGGAAGCTACAACACACTTCAAGGACTACTATTGTGATCCTGGTGGGTCATCTATTGGGGAACAAATCAAAGTTGTTAATGAATATCTGTGACTTTTTTCTGAGCAGGAAGGCAATGACATTTTTATCCCAATTACGTTAAAGGAGATTCATTCTGTATTGAGTGGTTTTGCTAAATATAAAAGTCCAGGTCCAGATGGCTGGGCCGCGAAACTTTTCTTGGAATTATTCGATATTACGGGTCAGGATATTTTGGATATGGTGGAAGAAAAAAGATTGAGAGGGGAGGTGGCTGGTGCACTTAATGCAACATTCCTAACACTTATACTTAAGGTATCCAATCCACCATCCTTCATGGCTTTTCGACTGATCTCACTGTGTAATCTTGTCTACAAAGTAATATCAAAGATCATTTCCTATAGGATCAAAGCGGTACTTTCTATAGGTCTCTCACCAGAGCAATATGGGTTTTTGGATGACAGACAGATTCTTGATGCAGTGGGAGTGGCCCAGGAGGCGATGCATAGCATTAAGTCCAAAGATATTCAAGCCTTAATTCTACAACTGGATCTTGCGAGGGCTTATGAAAATGTGAATTGGTCTTTTCTCAGGCTAGCACTTGTCCAGATCGGCATTCCTTCGGCCTCCATCAAATGGATCATGGCCTGCATTTCATCGGTTAACTACTCTATTCTAATTAATGGGTGCCCTACTTAATTTGTTAGCTGCTCGAGGGGACTACGCCAAGGGTGTCCTCTTTCACCATTATTATTTTTGATAGTAATCGAGGCTCTCAACAGATTGATACTAAAATCCAAAGATGACTCTTGGATCATTGGGATGCAGGTATCGCCTCATATCTCTATCACCCATCAATTCTTTGTTGACGATGTGATGTTATTTAGGTGTGCAGATGTTCAGGAATGGAGATATGTGTGGCGGATTCTTCATCTATTTTGTAGCTCCTCGGGCATGGAAATCAATGAAAAGAAGTCTAAATTATTAAAGCATAATTTGGAGGGTATGCAACTCACTGCTATTTCTACTGTCCTCCCTTTCAAGGTTGTAGAAATTAATGCTGGTACCAAATATCTTGGTTATTTTCTTAAACCAAATGGGTATAAGAATCCAGACTGGCAATGGCTCTTAAATTTTTTTGATAAGAGGATCTTTCACTGGCAATGGAGATGGTTATCCAGTGGTGAATGCCTCATCCTTGCAAAATATGTTTTACAAAACCTGGGGGTTTTCTTCTCTCTACAGAATCCGTAGATCTATATTGTCCAGTATTCGTCAGAAGACTCATCAATTTATTTGGTCTGGAAATGGCAATAAAAAGATCCGGACTTAGTGGATTGGAACAAACTTGCTCGACCTTATGCACAGGGGGGTTGGACCTTAAAGAATATTTACCACTTCTCTACTGCATTATTGGCCAAGATTTTATGGCGTGCATTATCCGTTGATTGTTTATGGGGAAGTATTTTAAAAGACAAATATTTTGGTAAGATGTCTATTATACAATGGATTAGATCCAGGAGGAAATCTATAAATGGTATCTCAAACATCTGGGCTGGTTTACTCCTTTCCTTTCTGGTGATGGCCGATTGGCTAGCCTAGGATCCAGGAGACGGTCGTCATATCTTGATTGGAGAAGATCCAATTGTTGGGGGCCCTTCCCCTTTAATTTGTATACTGCTCTGATTCACCATCTCAGATGTAGAGGATACTATTACCTCAATCATATTCTGGTTAATAATTTATTTCATTGTTGGTTGAGTGCTTCACAACTTGGCTTGGTGGGCGTGATGGCAGTTGAATGGCAGTCATATATTTTGGACTTGTAGTGTGCAAATATCAGAATTATAGTAGATGATGATCGGTTACTCTGGTTGGAATTCAAATGACGTCTCAATTGGCTTACGAGGCGATTTGCTCTTATACCTTTGTGGAAAGGAAGTGGTGGCACAACGTTTGTTGGACATGGTGTATTCCATTAAAAGTGAAAAATTTTACTTGGTTGCTGTTGGAGGGGAAGATCCTCATTTGGGAAAACCTTCAAAAGAGGGGTATTCTCGGCCTGAATATATGTTCTCTTTGCCACCAAGATGCAGAAACCTTTTATCACCTCTTTGTTGCTTGTCTGTTTACTATCAAAGTTTGGTCTTTTATAGGTGATCATTTTATTCATTTACAGCAGGGGCCGGATTTCACTATACAGGGGTCGTTCAAAATTTTGTTTTCTGTTAATAACAGTTTGGGGTGTCTGGCATGTTTGGTTGTGTGGGAGATATGGAAATCGCGTAATCGGTTGATCTTCAACAACATTTCTTCCGAGCCAAGCAGGGTGGCTTGCCATATTCTATCGCTCTCATATGATTTTATCATTGCTTCACAGGTGGGGCATCTTGCAGGAAATCGTGACCGATTAACTTGGGTTCACACCTTCTCCGATCTGGAAACCGTGCAAGGTTTGATGGTGTTGCACTTGTCACTTCGGGATGTTGTGGGGCTGGAGCCTTTATTTAATTTGACAATGGAGATCATATCATGCTATGGATGTGTGGCGACAGAGGTACTAATACAAAAGGGGAACTCTTGGCATTATGGCTTGTTCTATTTTCTCTACAAAGGCCAATATCTTTTTGGAGCAGGCGACTGGGGATTCACTGGCTATAGTGAATTGGGATAACGATAATGCCATTATCAATGCATTAGCCCTCAACTCATGGATGGATTAGACCAGACTTCTCTTGGGTATTTTCCCCCAGACTTCTATTGTTCACATCTTTCAGGGACATAATGCTACTGCAGATGCTCTGTCTCGTCGTGGTCTTTTGTCTACTGAAGGGCGCATTTATTATGAGTTTCGTGCATGATCGAACTGGCCTACCTCTGGGTTTTGGAATATTTCTCCCCTCTAGTCAAGTTACCTTTTTGATGCGTTTGTTTTTTGTAGAACTTCTATTGTACAGGGCGGCCTTAATATTGTTGTTTTATCTCTCTACTTTTTTCATCCTTTCGTTATATTGTTGGTCCTGGGAGTTGTTTTGGAGGATTGGTATATCCTAGTGATTAGTCCTTTGTCACTCCAGTTAATTGGCAATTTGGATTGTTAATTAAGCCGAAGTTTTTAGTCGTGTTTGTGGCTTCTTGTCTCCTTGCTGTTGGACTGTGCTTTAGTATCCTAGGTGGATGTTCTATGGCTCATGTTTTGTGGTCGGGTTTGTCTGTCAACATTTTTATACTTCTTATATAAAATATAGTTTTTTTTTTTTTTTAAAGGATGTTGTGGGTAAGCTATAGCAATACAGATTGCCACCTTGTGGCTTTTTTTGTTGTAATTAATCTCACAATTCAATCCATGTTAGTAGGGATATTATCTACATTTTTCCAACTCCATTATTATCTACATTTTTCCAATTCCATCATAAATTTTAAAATTTATCAAATTTATTTTTTATTTTCAAAATAAACAATGTGATATATTTTTGTGAAATTTGTGTTACAAAGTAAATTAATTAATACAACATCAATGTAATTTGACTTGTAAATAAAATATATGCTGCATGAAATAATTAAATGACGCCTAACCCCGAAATAGCCTTCTAAATATGCCAATTATTTGATACTGAAAACACAAACGCCGGAAGCCTTAAATTCCACTGCAATGACCATAAAGATACCTGTGGAGATTCATAACGTCTGGTTTTATCTGTACCAGTAATTTGACCAACATGATTAAAGCTTTAATTTACGCTCGACGACTATAACCAGATGTCCTCCCTTCTTTCCATATTCCATGCATTCACTCAATATTTTCCCCATTATTTCTCCGAATCTCTCGAACAACGCATCCATTATTTCTTCTCCAAAGTGGTGTTTTATCAGGCTTTCAGTCACTGCTCTCAATGAGTTTGCAAGTTTCCTTCCATACGCATATTTTAGAGAGGCTGAGAGCCCTGTCATGGCTTCCATTTCCTCCTCGGTAAATCGCTCTGATTGTCTCAAGAGCTCCAATCGTTGTATTTGGAATGAGCCCTCTCTTGCTACTTCATTGCTTGCTTCCTCCGGACATGGACAAAGCAGGGGAATATTTAAGTAATATATAAGTACCTGCGATACCAAATCATTCAAACTAGTTTCTAACATTTCCTAGGAGAAGGCCATGAACCCCTGATCGCTTGGATCACGAGGTAGCCGACCAAGTAGCAGCAAAAGCATGCGGCCTCCGCCAACCATCTCCTTCTTCATTCAGATGATCAGTATTTGCTGAAACAGAAGGCAAAATTCTTAAGAGCGTATTGAAATCAAAAGCTGTAAGATCGCTAAAAAACACTTGGCACTGCGGAACAGTCATGCCCGCATATAGATATTTGACTTTGAGGGTCTTCGTTATAGTTTGGGCTGTGAAGAGAGCATTGGGGCCAGACGAACAACCAAGGTCTGCAATGCAAAATGTGTTGCATTCCATCATTATCTTAATGGATAAAATGGCTTCCTCTAACAATTTGTAATCCTTTCCTCTGCAATATAGTATTGTGATCAATAGTGAGAAAACTCACAATTATTTCAATCGAATTTTTGACAGGGAAAGAGAAAATGATTTCGATTGAAATTCAGTCGAAATTCAGAACCTGGAAGAAAACCTAATTTTGAGCATAGCTGGAGTCTCCAATGCCGGGGTTCATATGAAGCACTTTCTCAACCTCCATCTGCTCCCAGTAACAAACAAACCAACAGAAACTCCAACTCTTTGGTCTCTGGTAATGCAGCTTTCTTGTGCTTCGAAACTCCAACTCTTGGAATGCAACTTTCTCGTGCTTAGAATATACAAATTCCAAACTTCTGGATGACCACCTAACATTGATTAAACTTGAATATATTAACTTAGTAACTTTTAAAGTATTGTTAATTACAGTATACAATATAGATAGGTGTTTTTATTTTAGAATTTGGGTTGGATTAGAGTTTATGTTTTTTCTAGATTTTATGGGGATGAGAAAAGTGTACATTCAGATTGATTTTATGATAGTTGTTGGAAATTCTAAATAAACAATTATAAAAAAATATCAAAAAGAACCGATAGCTATGATCGGTAACCCGTAAGTGATGCATGGATTAGGGCCAATTATTAAAAAAATAAAAATAAAAAATTGATAACTATAATTAATAACTAGCTTGGAAAACAAGTATCTTATTTGTGACACTTAACTTGTAACCTATCCATGTTCACCAACCACAAATTCAGTAGCTATAATAGTTTTAAAAAAATATATATAATTTTTTTAAAATACATAATCATATTTTCTTTTATAGATTTGACCTTTACTAATTGGAATATACTAATACGTTGAATTCTATCTTAAGAACAAGCTTATTAATTTTATAAAAAAAATCTTTAAAATAAATCTGCTCCGCAAGAACATACGAATTATTAAGTTTATAAAAAAAATCCTTAAAATAAATCTCATCGACCAATTGGAATTCTTGTTTCTACTCAAAACATTCTTAATCTTCGATTTGGAGGAGGGGAGGAGGGGACGCGGCCAAAGTGCATTAGTTTTCATTTTTGCCGGAATCAATCATGTTCCTCTCACATTTATCGGAGAATTAAGTAAGATTATTTGTCGTTCTTTGTTCAAGGGAAAAGGAACACCCCGCAGTAAAGAAGATTTAGCTGCGCAGTGGATGAGTACCTTCTTTTTCTTTTCTTCGGACTTTGCAGACCATACAACAACGAACTTCAATTTTATCTTCGCGGAACACTTTCCTCACTAAGAATTAACTTCGCAGTTTTAACTGCCAGGCAACTAACTTTTACTTTGCAGCATTCACCTCGCGGCAAGTAACTGTGCGACATTCACTTCGCAGCAAGTAACTACGCGATTTTGACTTTTCACTGCGTGGTGAACTTCAGAGTGATGCCAAGTTCACTTGGCCGCAATATGGTATTCTCAAATACTTCGCGGTTCACTTTAACCAAACTTTTCATGTAAAATATTTCTTTAAGACATAACAACTTAAAACATCTAACGCGAAGTTATTCTATGTTAATTTAGAACTTTCACTGTGGTGAAGTATTTATGAATCTTGATTTCTTTTACTGCGGGTAAATGTAAACAACATTCACACAAGTAAAACTGGAGATGATGTGTGACTTGCAAAATACAACATTCTTGAGAATGAAACATAAAACATAGACTTATATATTTACCAAGGTAAACTACGCAGCTCCTCAATTCATGGAAGTGAGTTTCACTACGGACTTTTACATTCACAAAGTTTGGGCTCTTGATATAATTCACGGGAGCTTCTTCTCCTTTCTTCTTCTTACACATCTCTCTTAAGAGTTTTAACTAAGAGCTTCTATTTATAGAATTTCAACCAACCGACTTAGGAACGCTTCCTATGGAAGCTACAGGATTGCATTAAAGACTGAAATAAATTCTATCCTAAGTTTTCTTGACTTGCGAACTATTAACGTGGTGAAGTAACTACAAACAAGACGTCCACCGGATTGGTCAGTGAGCTAACTGACAGACTTACATCTCGAACATCGTGCTAACACAAAAGGGTTGTCAAGGTGATTGACAGATTCAGCGCAGTAACTATGCGATTAGCTCATTTAATTAGATATTTCCAACACTCCCCCTTAATTATGACCGGATGGGGATCTTTTAAACAGAAGTAAAATATTACAAAAAGTTTTAGAGCAGAAACATGCTTTGTTCATGATCAAGTTCGCTACGCGGAACTTGTCATTCCCAAACAACTTCGCAGATACTGAAATGGGTCTTTTGCCAATGGTTTGGTAAAGATGTCTGCTACCTGATCTTTAGACCTGCAAAATTCTAAACAGATTTTTTTGTTGTTTATCAACTCTCTAATGAAGTGATACCTTGTGTCGATGTGCTTGGTTCTTTTGTGGTAGACATGATTCTTTGACAGTGCGATAGAAAAATTGTTATCACAGTAAATGACTGTAGGTTCTTGCTGATGCTGCGACATATCACTTAACATCCTGCGCATCCAAACGGCTTGACATGCAGCGCTTGTAGCTGCGACATACTCTGCTTCTGCTGAAGAAAGAGTTACTATGGGTTGTTTCTTTGACGTCCATGATACAACACCTGTTCCTATATGAAATGTATTCCCAGATGTGCTTTTTCTGTCATCTATGTTTCTTCCATTGTCACTGTCAGTGTATCCTATGAGTTTCAAATTTTCTGAGGTGGAATACAGAATACCAAAGTCTCTTGTTCCACTTACATACCTTAGAATTCTTTTACCTACTTGCCAATGCGATTCTTTTGGTGACTCAATGAATCTTGAGATTAAGCTGACTCCATACATTATGCCTGGCCTTGTTGCTGTAAGATACATAAGGCTTCCAACGGACCTTTTAAACAATGTGGGATCTACATTGGATCCATCATCATCCTTGCTTAATTTCAAACCTGTTATCACTGGTGTTGGAGCTGTTTTGCTATTTAACATTTTAAACCTGTTCAATAAATCACTTGCATACTTTGACTGAGATATAAATATCCCATTTTCAGACTGTTGAATTTCAATGCCTAGAAAGTACTTCATAAGCCCCAAATTAGTCATTTCAAATTCACTTTTCATGACTGTTCTAAATTCTTCTATGCCAAAATCACCAGTAAATATTAAATCATCTACATACAGGCAAACAATCAGCTTATTACCTTGCTGGTTGATTTTTTTGTACAGCGTTGGCTCACATTCACTTCTGTGAAATCCATTTTGGATGAGATATGAGTCAATGCGACTGTACCAAGCTCGAGGAGCTTGCTTCAGACCATACAGTGCCTTCTTCAGTCTGCATACTCTGTGTCCTTGTCCTGGAACTTCATAGCCTTGTGACTGCTCTACATATACTTCTTCTTCCAAATAAGCATTCAGGAACACGGACTTGACATCCATTTGATAAACAGGCCATTTCTTTTGTGTTGCGATGGCCAAAACTGTTCTGATAGTGTCCATGCGAGCTACAGGTGCAAAAGTTTCATTGAAGTCTATACCAGGTTGCTGAGTGAACCCTTTTTCTACCAATCTCTCCTTGTGCTTCTGCACATTTCCTTCAGCATCTTGCTTGGCCTTATAAATCCATTTCACACTCATTACATCTTTGTCTTCAGGAACATCAACTAGTTCCCATGTCTGATTCTTCTCAATGCATTCTATTTCTTTATTCATGGCTTGTGCCCAGAATTCATCTTCAACTGCTTCTTCATATGTTAGAGGATCATTAACTTGAGAAAATAATGCAAAACAAGAGAATGAATTAGGTGTACCAACCTCATATATCTCACGCAGACTTCTTGTCCTCGGCAGAGTTGCTGGTGTCGAATTGCGTGAACTGCTTGATGAAGTTTGATGCACGCTTGGAGTGCTTGTCGAGGTTGCTAGTGCTGAACCATGCTGCGCAGTCCTTGGAGTAAGCAGTGCTGTGAAGTTCTGATTCACATGCGAAGTGTCAACCACGTCTTCTGTGATGTCATCATGTTCAACATGTGACATGATTTTCACATTCTTCTCAACAGTTCCATCCCATGCTTCATTTTCCACAAACTGAACATCACGGCTGATAATAAATTTTCTTGCGATAGGGTCATACAACTTGTATGATTTTGTGTCTTTAGAATATCCAATAAAGATGCATTTCTATCATTTACTGTCTAATTTTCTTCTCAGCTCATCTGGTATATGTGCATATGCTACACAACCAAAAACTTTTAAATGCGAAACACTATGTTTCATACCTGTCCAAGCCTCCTGCGGAACTTTGTTCCTCACGCTCTTTGTCGAACATCGATTCATGATGTAGACAACAGTTGCCACTGCTTCAGCCCAGTATTTTTGACAGATGCGCGGCTGACAACATACTGCGTGCCATCTCCATGATGGTTCTGTTCTTTCTCTCTGTGATACCATTTTCCTGCGGTGTATACTGCGCAATGAATTGCTTTTGTATGCCATGATTTTTGCAAAAATTTAAGAAATCATATGAGACATACTCACCACCTCTGTCTATTCTTAATATCTTGATGCTGTAACCACTCTGCTTCTCTACAAGTGCCTTGAACTGCTGAAAACAGTCAAATGCATCAGATTTATGCTTTAGAAAATAGAACCAGGTTTTTCTTGTGAAATCATCAATGAATGTGAGAAGATATGTGCATCCTCCCATGGATGGTCTTTGCATCGGTCCACAGATATTGGAGTGCATAATTTCGAGTGGTGCACGAGCTCTGTATGACTTTCCGACTGGAAAAGTCTCTCTATGCTGCTTTCCAAAGATACAACCTTCACAAATTCTCTCTGGCTTTTCAATCAATGGAAATCCTTTCACCATATCCTTCATGTGCAGTAGATTCAACCCACCAAAGTTTAGATGTCCAAATTTGAAATTCCATAACTAGGATTCATCCTTCATTTCTATTTGAAACGCAGCTTGCATTGCGCTGCATTTTTCTTCCTCTTTGCTGCGAACTTCTGCTCCTTTGCTTTTTGTCTTGAACGCAGCTTCAGAATTTTCTTTCTGACTTTCATGAACAACATAAGTATTTTTAGCTTTGATGATTGGTGTTATCCTCAAAGGAAACAAGCGATTGCTTGTCATCTGCACTTCGGTTGTTAACTGATTGCTTGGGTATACATCTTTGATCACATAGTGCTTCCCTATCATATGAACTCTGTAACCTTTTTCCACCATCTATCCAATGCTCATCAAATTATGCTTCAAACCTTGAACATAATACACATCAGGCATAAATTTATGATCCCCCTGCTTTGTTAGAATATCAACGGTACCCTTACCCAAAACAATGACTTGGATATTGTTTCCAAGTGTGATATCAGTTTGAATTGATTTATCTAGATTGGAAAATAAACTTAAATTACTAGTCATATGATTGCTACAACTTGAGTCTAAATACCATATGTCATTTGGACTTTCTTGGACGGTATTGCATTCCAGAGATGATGCGCATGCCAAGAACAGTGAACTGTTCGGTGCGCTACTGCTGCTTGACTGAGTTTCACCTTGTTTTCCTTGGTCATACTGCTTCTTCCTGCATTCATATGCGAAGTGTCCATACCTCTTATAGTAATGACATTGAATCTTTGATTTATCATACCTTTATCCACTTGGCTAATTGGGGGTATGATCCTGGCCTCTTCCCATGACATGTGCAGGACTGCTGCTGCGACCTCCTCTGAATGTACTTCATCCTCTACCTCTAGAGTTTGATCTTCGTCTGCCTCTACCGCGAATTATGGATGACTGTGCTGCGAACGCACCTTCCAGCGATGTGTCTGAACCGCTGATTCTATGTTCATGATTGAGTAATGAGGCTTGCAATTCATCAATAGTAAATATGGACAGATCTTTGTTTTCCTCTAGGGTTACAACCAAAGATTCAAATTTCTTTGGCAGAACTCTAAGAACCTTTTCAACAACTCTTTGATCAGTTAGATTTTCTCCATGAGACTTTATTTGATTAACTAGACCAATTACATGAGTATAGAATGAGTCTGCTGACTCTGTATTTTTCATTGACAGAGATTCAAACTCTCTTCTAAGAATTTGAAGTTTGGAAATCTTTACCTTGTTGAAACCTTGATATGTTGTTTCCAGTGTGTCCTACGCTTCCTTTGCTGACTGCGCTACTGCTACTACTCTTGGGAGTATGGATTCATGTGTCGCTTGATGTATGTGGAACAACGCCTTTCCATCTTTTTTCCTTTTTGTTCCCTCAGAACATCCTTCTCAGCTTGTGTGATATTGTTGTATGCTGCTGCATCTATTGGTTCTGCATAACCAGTCTGGACTATGTTCCATACATCTTGACCTCTAAACAAAGCTTTCATTGTTAGAGACCAATATTCATAATTTTTACCAGTAAATATTGGGGTTTGCAAATTACCAGAAGTGGAAGCCATCCTTAACTGCTTTTCCCTTATGAATTGAACTCCTTCTTTCCGTAAACCAGGCTCTGATACCAGATCAAGGGAAAAGGAACACCGCGCAGTAAAGAAGATTTAGCTGCGCAGTGGATGAGTACCTTATTTTTATTTTCTTTGGACTTCGCAGACCATACAACAACGAACTTCAATTTTATCTTCACGGAACACTTTCCTCACTAAGAATTAACTTCGCAGTTTTAATTGCGCGACAACTAACTTTTACTTCGTAGCATTCACCTCGCGGCAAGTAACTGTGCGACATTCACTTTGCAGCAAGTAACTGCGCGATTTCGACTTTTCACTGCGTGGTGAACTTCAGAGTGATGCAAAGTTCACTTGGCCGCAATATTCTACTTCGCGGTATTCTCAAATACTTCGCGGTTCACTTTAACCAAACTTTTCATGTAAAATATTTCTTTAAGACATAACAACTTAAAACATCTAAGGCGAAGTTATTCCATGTTAATTTAGAACTTTCACTACGGTGAACTATTTATAAATCTTGATTTCTTTTACTGCGGGTAAATATAAACAACATTCACACAAGTAAAACTGGAGATAATGTGCGACTTGCAAAATACAACATTCTTGAGAATGAAACATAAAACATAGACTTATATATTTACCAAGGTAAACTACGCATCTCCTCAATTCATGGAAGTGAGTTTCACTGCAGACTTTTTCATTCACAGAGCTTGGGTTCTTGATATAATTCACGGGAGATTCTTCTCCTTTCTTCTTCTTACACATCTCTCTTAATATTTTTAACTAATGGAAGCTATAGGATTGCATTAAAGACTGAAATAAATTCTATCCTAAGTTTTCTTGACTTGCGAACTCTTAACGCGGTGAAGTAACTACAAACAAGACGTCCGCCAGATTGGTTAATGAGCTAACTGATAAACTTACATCGCGAACATCAGGCTGAAACAAAACGACTGTCAGGGTGACTGACAGAGTCAACACAGTAACTATGCGATCAGCTCATTTAATTAGATATTTCCAACATTTGTATTGCTTGTATTGTGACATCGGAGCACTCTAATATGTTAAAGATATTTACAATATAATTGGCCTGTTGACAAAATCTTAATTATTTGTCGTTCTTTGTATTGCTTGTATTGTGACATCGCAGCACTCTAATATGTTACAGATATTTACAATATAATTGGCCCGTTGACAAAATCTTCACAGACAGCAGAAAACAAGTCCAGATGTTGAACACTAGGGGTTTTGGGCGAAGCCAGAGTTGACTGTAGCGTTGGAATGCAGAATAAGGTGTGATATTTGCTAAACCCAGTCAATATCAAAACTTGAACAAGCTAATGCTATGGCCCACCATATTGAACACTATGAACTTCAACGCATAAAAATTAGTGTATAAAATGTGACAACCAAATTAGGACAAGGTTACTCAATAATTGAGACGGTGGTTTTAATAGCTGCCGATTGTTTAGGATTGTTTTTAAACAAATTAGTTAAATTATGATGGAGCATTTAATATTTCAATTTATGGTAAATTATGCGAGAAATTGTTTAAATAAGTAAATTCTTAAAAGGTAATTTGATAGAGTGATCAACTCCAAGAGGAGCGGTGACCCTGGTGGATGTTTTCTTGTAAAGGTTTTTATCACGTTAAATTGTTTGTTTCCTGTGTGATTGAATGTATTCTTGCTTAAACGCATCAAAATTTTGGCAGTTCAGAAAAATTAAGTTGATAAACAGAAACTTCGAAACTACCTTGGATCATTGTGGAATCACTCGGCTCTGAAATAAATTGACAGTGGGGACTTTAGAAAACTAGATCGGAGGTGAGATTATGCATGGAAGCAACCCCAATAATCCTCGGAGACGCGGTAGGAATCCTTCTGACGACAGAAATGTGGTAGTCATCCTTCTGACGATTTATGCATCTTCCTCCTCTAGCATAGTTATCACTTCCATCAGCACCAGCCATACACATTGCCTTAGATAATGTTGCACAAATTATTTAAAAACTCTTGAGTGCACTACTATCAAAACTATTATAATATATCATTTGTACAAGTGTCAACTTCTCCATGAATTTTATTTATTTTTTCATATTTTCCATGAAAAAAAAGTTGAGTATCTCAACTACATGAGGAATTCATTTCAGGGAATATCCCCAATCAAACTTCCCACCATTTTTTTTAAAGAGAAAAAAGCAGTACTCTTTTTATTTCTGAGAAATAAAATAGTATACTATTATAACTATACTATTACAGTCCCAAAAACTATTCTGTATATTCTAGACTATGCCTGCTAGAACATTTACAGTCCACTTTTTAACATAGAGCAATTCTAAAGATAACACATACATGAATCTTTCTGACATATAACCCAATCAGAAGAGCATCAAAACCTATTATAGTTTAAATAGAGTCTACAATAAAAAAAACCTGCTTTATGTGCTTCTTTAGAAAGTGCATCCATTGTATCATTGAGTTCTCGGTAAATATGATCAATGGTCAAATCATAGAAACAAGTCATCATAAAAACTTCCCACCATTTAAAATGAAAAACCTTCCAAATTTTGACCCAACTATTATCAATAATTTATATTTATACTAATTATTTTAAATTCTACAACTATTAATAGTTTATATTTATACTAATTATTTTAAATTCTAAATACTTAAATGCAAAGTGAAAACATGCACATGAGCTAATCTAATAAAAGAACTAAAAGACATGAAGATGAAACGTATATACAACACATTGGGCTGAAAAAGTGTTCACGCTTAGACAATTTACATAAACCTTAATACCCTATAACTGCTAATAGTAAACCAAAGAAAACATGCAAGTAAAACTAACAATTATGAAAAAAATATATATATAGAAAAAATGAAAAAAAAAATATATATATAGAAAATATCAAGAAAACATACTAAAAGCCAAAGAATAATCTACAACAACTAAGAATCAAACCTCACATAATTCTAGCATACCATGAAAACAAACAAAGTATTCTATAGTTGATTCCATGAGCATACAAGAGATTTTCTATAGAACTTTTGCTAACGATGACTTTTTGATTAACATGGAATATGTTTATAGTCTTATCCCTCTTTAATTCTAGCATACCATGAAAACAAAGTATTCTATAGTTGATTCCATGGGCATACGAGAGATTTTCTATAGAATTTTTGCTAGTGATGACTTCTTCATTAACATGGAATAAATTTATAGTCTTATCCCTCTTTAATTCTAGCATACCATGAAAACAAAATAGTCTATAGTTGATTCCATGATATACAAAAGATTTTCTATAAAACTTTTGCCAATAATAACTTCTTGATTAACATGGAATAAGTTTATAATGTTACCTTTATTTTTTTTGGTACAAGGATTTTATTTGTAAAAAAAGTTTGTGGTCTTTCTCCTTTTTCATTTTTTTCACTATTTTATATTTTTCTTAAAATATTTATATTTAATATTTTTTCTTCTTTATAACTCTTTAATTTGTTTTTACAATTTTTTTTTTTTTCAATTTTCTCCACTTGGTGATTCGTCTTTTCCTACAATAGTTCTTAGTGATTCGTCTTTTCCTACAATAGTTCTTACATTATCTTGGGCTAGTTTATTGTTGCATGGTCTCCAAGTGCATAATTGTCGCATTCCTTAATTTGCAATCGTTCATATACTTTTCAAGTTTTTTTTAAACATATGTTTTTTCATTTTTATGGAATATAAAATTTATTGGCAAAATGTTCATGTACATGCATATTTTTATTTTTCTAGGGATTAGAGTGCTCCTACTTGAGTTACTCCTATATTTTTTAGAACTTAGTGCACTTCAAGTTAGTAGTTTTAGGGCTAATTAATCCTAGTTGCACATGCATGGCCTAGTTAACTATCTAATATGACCTCACTTGGCTATATTCTAAGTTAGTTAACTAATCTAGACCACAATTTTTCCAATGTGGTCTAGATTCATGTGGTCTTGTTTCTTTAGCCAATAGAAAACAAACACTAATTATTCAACATTCAAATGAGGAGAATATAAATTTTTTTATATTATATTTAAATTTAGATGTAGGTGTTCACTTTGTTTTATTTAAAAGTTTATATAAAAATTGTTATATAAAAAATAAAAATGAAGTATGATATTTTAAATGCTATAATAATAATATATCTTTGCCTTAATCAAAATTATATATAAGTATTTAGGCGTGTTTGTAGTCCAACATATGATAAATCATTTTTTAGATGATATACTTATATATTTGTATATTTATCTAGGTACAGTTTGAGTGGGCTTAATAGTTGAGAACATGTGTTTCCTCCTAAGAGGTCATAGGTTCAAATAAGTAGGAGGGTAGAGTATGTAAGCCTTTCTAGACTTTTGGAATGGGGATGGTGGTAGGGTTTGTACACCTCCATAGATTTTGGAATGGAGAGGGGGTAAAGTACATGTATATTTCTTTGAAATGAGTCCCTTATCCCACAAACAAAGAGGTCTCTTGACGGTGACCTTAAAAATACATTATTATTATTATTAAGAAATATTTAAAATTTAATATAAAAACTGATGGAAGTAATAATAAAGTAATATATATATATATATATATATATATAAGGAAGTAGTATTTTGGTTAGAAATTTTCAAAAAATCTTAATGACATATATTAATTATGAAAATTGTATAGTGTCTTTGGATTATTTGAGGATGTTAAATTTATTTAAAAACATTCTAAATTTAAATTTCACCAAAAAAATATGACTAAATTCAAATAAAAACCCAAAAAAATCCAAAACTTCCTAAATAATAGATATAAACTACCCTTTAAATAAGTTTTGATTTCTGAATTCTATTGCGTTAAGTGAGAGTATAAAAAGAATGAAGATCACGGTGAAAGGGCCAGTGAGAGTATAAAAAGAATGAAGATCACGGTGAAAGGGCCAACCTTTGCTCTCTATGAAGTTGTATACATTCCGGGAAATAGTCCTTTAAATTTACCAATAAATTAGTCTGAAAAACACATACACTATCAGCCCTAAATTCCATGTGGGTGGCCATCACGATGGCCATTACACATTTATCCAGTCAGACATGAGTTGTAACAGCAACTATTTAGAGTTTTCATTTGCGCTGGAGGACTATAACCAGATGTCCTCCCTTCTTTCCATATTCCATGCGTTC